>QEPC01015182.1:1385383-1426948 GCA_003113815.1 Sphenodon punctatus
GTGTCTGTGTGTGTTAGCTAATACGCCTCTGTACGCTCGACGCGGCAGAACTTGGGAACTGTTTTTACTCCAGCTTGCGAGCTGAGCTGTTATAAGTACAAAGGGTCTCATTCTCCTCAGTGGGATGAGGCAGGAACCTGTATGATTAATAAGCACTGAGGTGGTGGCAGCGGTTAAGAGGCCAGTAATAAGTGGGTAACGGGGTGCCGGGAGGCTGGGGCGAACCCCAGTGGGCTCCATTACGCCACAAGCCCCACCCCCTCTAACAGAGGGAGGGGGTCAATGTTACCTGGGGCCAGACAGCTCAGGTCTCGTCGGGGGGCCGAACCCTCCTCCCACAGCGGTGGGGAGTTAGCTTCCTTAAGACAGGAATCAAGCTTCTTTATAGACCTCCACCGCCTTGTTACTGTATTCACCTTTTAGGGACTATCAGAAAATCCAGCCTGAATAATCTGTACGTTTCTGCCCTTTTGCATTGAGATGAATTAATGAACTGGTGAAGCATATTTTTTTCATCTTCAGTGAAAGGATCTGGAAGAGTGTGCTTAGAAATGGGAAATAAACTAGCCATTGACCCCAAGCAGAAACATATCCATTGTAAGCCGCCTCAAGCTGCATGTGCAGGAGAGGTGGGGCAAAAATTCCGTAAAATAAAAATAAATTAATAAAAATATCTGGGGAGGGGGCGGGGAGAATCATCATCAGAACATGCTGGACAACAGCCCAGTGATTCATCTTTCCCCCTCCCCCATTGACCCCATGCAGTAAAATGTTCATGCAGTCAAATGTCACCACATGGAGAATGCTATGCTGGATGCAGGCAGTGGCCCTGGGACACTGGGCTTTTTTCACGGTCAGAGAGCATCGCCTCCCCAGAAGGCCAGTGCATGCTTTCAAGTGTTTTACTGCATGTGTCTGACATAGCACCTGGTTTGGATGCAAGATGACTGCAGCTACATCATTGCCAACAGATGGCTTTCCAGTCTCTCTTTAAAAACCTCCAGCGATTGGAGAGCCTACAACTTCCCTTGGCAGCTTGTTCCATTGCCACACAGCCCTTACTGTTAGGAAAATTTTCCTGATATGTAACTGATATCTACCTTCCTGTAACTTGTGCCCATTATTTCTAGTCCTGCCGCCCTCTGCAGCAACGCAGAACAGTTCCTTGCCGTCTTCTTGCGGGCAGCCCATTGGATACTTGAAGACCCGCTTTCATGCCTCCCCTTAGTGTTCACTTTGCTAGGCTAAACATACCCAGTTCCTTCAACCTTTCCTCATAAGACTTGATTTCTAGACTTTTATCTTAATTGCCCTCCTCTGAACCCACTCCAATTTGTTAATGTCTTTCTTAAAATGAGGTGTCCACACTATTCAGCACTGGTCAGAGCTCACCTGGAGTAGAGTGGAATTATTGCTTCTGTTAATGCAGTCTAAAATTGCATTAGCCTTTGTTGCAGCCACATCACATTGCTGACTCCTGTTCAGTTGTGATTAACCACAATCCTGAGATCCTTTTCCCATGTACTGTTGCCAAACCAGGTATCCCCCATCTTATACTTGTGCATTTGGTTTTTCTTCCCTACATGAAGAACGTTATATTTATCTTGGTTGAACTTCATTTTGTTAATTTCAGTCCAGATTTCCAACCTATCAAGATTTTTTTGAGGTCCAGTTCTATCTTCCAAGGTGTTAGCTTCCTGTCCCAGTTTTGTGTCATCTACAAACTTGAGAAGCATTTCTCCACTCCTTCCTTCAAATCATGAATGAAAATGTAGAATAGCACTGAACCCAGGACAGTGCCCCATGGGACTCCACTTTATACCTCCCCCCAATTTGATGCAGAGCCATTGATGGCCACTCTTTGAATATGGTACTTTAACCAGCCGTGAATCTACCTTGTGGTAGTGTCCTCTAGCCCACACTTTTTTGTGAAATGTTTTGCTGAAATCAAGGTATCCCAGCTAATTAGCAGAAGGGAAAAGCACCCTTTAAAATTACAAAGGGGATATACTCTAACAGTGACTGAAAAGGCTCCATACTGTACTTGCTAAAACCACTGGTTATTACTGATCAGATACAAAACAGTAGGGAAGGAGGTCTCAAATATTTTGGCCCAAAGGACCATTGTCAACCTTCAAAGTTTCTCATGGGTTGCTGTGCACCTGCCAGAAATAGCTGTGGTCTGGTGCATGCTCATGGAGCTTGCCATGGCTGCACAATTTAATTTATTTATTTAAATGTATATGCCACCCTTCCCAAAGGCTCAGGACAGCTCACAAACAATAAAAATATGAAAACGCATACAAAAAATACCCCTAAACCCCCATCCATCCCACAACTTCCACCAAACCCACCCTAAACCACCTCCCAATTTCCCTTACCCAACCCCTATCTCTGCCCATCAAATGCTTTTTGAAACAGAAAAGTCTTACACTGCTTTCAGGCATGGGCTCAAATGAACCTCCAGGGAGAGGGAGTTTCATAACCTTGGGGCACAACCACGAATGCCCCTCCTGTGAGCCCCATTGTATGGACAAGGCTAACAGATGGTACCTCCAGACGGGCACTCCCGGCTGATGGAAGGGGTCTCAGTGGGGCACGGAAGGACAGGTGGTCTTTCAGATATGTAGGGCCCAGACCGTTTAGGGATTTAAAGGTCCAGAACAGCACCTTGAATTGTGCCCAGAAAGCTATAGGCAGCCAGTGCAGACTTTAGAGCACCGGTGTAATGCGCTCCCAGGCGGCGACTTGTCCCTGAAAGGAGCTGAACCGCCGCATTCTGCACCAGGTGCAGCTTCTGAACAATCATCAAGGGCAGCCCCATGTAGAGCGCATTGCAGTAATCCAGCCTTGAGGTGATGAAAGCAGGAATGACAGTGGTCCGATCCAAATCAGGAAGAAAAGGCCGCAGCACAGTGTGGGTGTTTCAATCTTTGATAGCACCATGGCCATATCTAGACCCCGTAACCTGCACATGTGCATTATGGTCACCCTCTGGGCCCCACTTTCCCCCCAGATATAGCTGTAGTGCTGACAAAGGACAAAGCCATCTTGCTTTAGCTACAGCCTTGGCTTTGTGGACTAACAGTGGTCTGGGAATTCCTGCACTAGAAGATCTTTGTAGAATATGAGATCTGTGTGAGGTAGGTTCCTAGCCTTACCTTCCATTCTATGGAGGAGGCAGAGAAAGGATAATTGACTTTCCCAGAGTAAGGAACAGAACCCAAATTAGATTCCTCAGCTGATGGCTTCAGCCACCAGAAAAAAACTGTTCACTCACTGTCACTTAAGCAGGGCAGAGATCTGCATTCCTCACAATGCTTTAGGTGTCAGGGGTGCTGTCAGCTGTAGGAGAAATTGAGCCCTAAGCTTCGAGTTTGACAAGAAAATGAAGCAAATTAATCTGTCAGTTTTAAATGTGGATGTTGGCTCCATGATACAGCTTTAGCAAAAAACTGCCTTTGCTAAAGAACACATACACAAGGTTATGTTACAAATATTTAACATTACTTTCCTATAAACATACATGCTTGCCATGACACAGATTTCTGTGGACTGGACTTTTTTTTTTTTAACTAAGAACTCTTCTGTAGACCACTCTCAAGTGGGAAGTATATGGGAAGCAAGGACAGAGGTGGGGAGTTGACTATGAACCAGTTTGCCAAATGTAGCTCTTAACAAAAAACAAACAATTCCTTTCGGCAATGGTGTGGGAAATCCTGCTAGAATTGTATTTTTAGCACTGTCTAAATTTATGGCTAGCCAGAATAGGCACAGCTTCGGAAGAATAAAAAGTTTGTCTCAAGAGAGGCAACTTTGACATGCAGGAATTCAGGAACTGTTCTTGAGGGAGGATTATTGTCTAGTGGTTAGAGAAGCATTCTGTGACCACTGGGAATCTATGTGATCGCTAACAAACCAATTAAATTTTGTGCCTCACTTTGATTGCCTATAACATGTAGATCAAGCTATTTTCCTCCTTATTGGGTGTTTAGTGCTGTCATGGACTTACCCCCTCTGGAGACGGGTCGCCACTGTGGCCAGGATCTCACCATGCCCCCAAACTAACATGACAGGCTGGGAGGGCAGGGAGACACATGGACATGTGCCTGCCTTAGCCTGCCCCTGCACTGCACCCAGCAGCCCACCCCCCCTCACTGATGAGTGGCCCATGGCAGCTGCCATGGCACCCAGAACCAGCTGGGACTCTGGACTAGCTCCAGTAAAGCAGGCTTTCAAACGTGAAAGCCCGCTTTACTCCTGGTCGGGCGGTTGGATCCCGGGATGACTCGGGAAAGTCTCTGAGTTACAGCCCATGCTAACCTCCACCACGGCCGGGATCTATTCTATGCCAACATCTGGCATGGGAAAACTAATGTGACTGCGGCCCCCGTGCCAAAGTGTGGCAATGCGGGTCACTGTCACATTTGAAAACACCCTTTCTTAAGGATTTGGCAATCTTTAATTAGAAGTGCTATGTGAGTGTGAAACAATTATTACTGTTTAGGGGCCTCACCAAGGAATAATAATCAGGGACCCATGTTTGCTGTGTTTTCCTCATTGGTGGAAACAGAAAAAACACAGTGAACATGGTTCCTTAATAATCTTGGAAGATTTAGTAAGGGGTTATTTTTGTAATACGATCTGATAAAGTCAAGGCCACAGCAACCAGGCTTTACCTGGAGTGCAGAACATTTCCCAGCCACTTTATCTGATTGTCTTACAGACTTAATTCTGAAACTCATTTCTCACTGATTACAGAATTGGCCAGGAAATTAATTTTCTATTGATATACTGCCAAGTCTGAAGTTTAATAATCCTTGCTGATTTTCTGTCAATGCTAGGCGTTATAGATGCTACACAAGTAGTTCTTTAGCACAACCTCTAAAATGAATAATGGCTGTGGGGACTGAAAATGGAGGTGTCCCTATCATATTTCACAAAGGCTGCTAGTAAGTGGAAGTCACTCCCTTTAGGTAGTCCTTAGGTAACCTATGTAAAATGAAATCAGAGTTTCAGCCAAGCTCTTAGCAGGGAGGAGAGGACTGTGTTAGAAAAAATCATCAAATAGTTGGCACCCTTGACAGTCTCGAGACTGGAGTTGAGGCCTGTTGGCAAAAGAAGCCTGCATAGTGGCTGGCCATGCTTTACCTGTTCTGGCAGTAGACAAAAGACTTGATTTTCCAGTGCTGTCAATCCAGCATCATTCACTGGTATTACACTGACTTAGAGAGATGTGAGGGAGAAAGTTCATTGACTTAGGAGCAGTGTCTTTGCTATGTTCTATGAAAACAACACTATGTACATGAATAGTGATGATTATACACACACAATAATAAAGCCCCACAGACTAGCAGAACTCTAGACTTCGCTCAGCGGAGTTATTTAAGAGTGATCTGAAGGCAGACACATGGCTGTTAGAAGAAGGTAGTACCCTGTAGCTCCACGTTATATCCTAGGCACCTAATTACCTTTACTCGGTACTCATTCTTACAGTTATATATTCATGATTATTGATCCTACCAGTCTAAACAAAGCACCCTTCCCGACAAACCACTTCACAGTTTATGAGAATAAAGGTGGTCCACACCAAAACGCAGAATGGATTCCACTTCTGGAATGGCTCACACAAGGTGTTTAATATCACACAACAGGTTAGAGCTGAAGATGAATTCTGCAGCCAAATTAACTCCAACAAACCCTCCTCTCTTCTCGTCCCATCCCCCAGGAGCCCCATGTAGTGATTTCAGCCTCTGTGCTTAGCAGCGGGCAGGTACAACTCCTCCCAGGCACATGTCAGTATGCACTAAAGGGGCAAGTCGGAGGCACAGTGATGGCCCAATCCAATCCTCAGCAGTGGCTCAGTGCATGGGCACAGGGGAGAGTATGCTGTATCCCAGAGGATACTGGATAGCAGTGGGACCAGGTGTTTAGCAAACAAGACATGACACTACAAAATAGTAAGGAACAGAACACACCAGCCCATAATTAAACAAGCACTTGGATCGATCAGGCCTGCTTGAAAATCCTTCTCTTGTCTTCTCATTAAATTCAATACGAACACAGTGGCAACAGTTTTATTATTTTAAAAAATATAAAAAGTACTGAAAGTTTTTAAGTTTGAAGATTATTCCTTCTCTGTTAACATAAGAACTTAGGAAGTGCCATACCGATTTGGACCAGCAGTTCATCTAGCCCAGCATCCTGTCTTTGACAGTGGCCAGCTCCGGTAGCTCAAGAGAAGTACGTGTACAGGTCATGGAGGTGTGAGCCATCCCTGCTGACTGCTCCCAACTACCGGTAGCCAGGGGTGTAAGCCCCAACTAGTAGGCATTTATGGATCTATTCTCTCTCTCTCTCTCTTTTTTTTTTTTTGAAGTTTTTTATTTATTGGTTACATGTATATCCCAATAGATCAGGTTAATTTATTGCAAAACTGAAGGCCTTCACAATACAGTTCAATTAAGAACACACTATTACACATCACAACACAGTACTATTGAGAACACATTATTAAATAAACCCAACAAATCCCTAGTTCGAAACAGACGTTTTAAGAGTTACAGCTGTTCACAGTAGCAAGTCTGGCCTTAAGTGCAGCTGCCAAAAACTTTGTCATGTGAACAATGACATCCCGGTTTTGACCAGAAAGCAAATAAGACAGAAGTTCCATCTGGCTGGACACATTAGTATTTTGCATATCCGGGGTTAGATACAGAGTATGGAGGCCCACATACAAATGACAGCTGAATATTATATGAGAAAGAGACTCAATCTCATTCAAACTGCAAGCCTTGCAAATCCTTAAATCATAAAGGTATCCTTTTAACTCTACTCTCAGAAACCTCAGAAGGATACAATATACCAATAGAATTATTTGTCTTACTGGTACCCTTCCTCCCCTCCCCACCCCCCTTGTCAGTGTGTGAGAGACAATATATATATATATATAGAGAGAGAGAGAGAGAATGAATTTTCCCAGACATTTATACAATTTACAACCGTTTTTCATGTAGGTAGTGTATTTTACCTTGTATGTCACACTTATGGAGTATTTCCCTAACAGAAGACTCTGGGTGATTTCAGGCGTGACGCGGTGAAATTCACCACAGTGAATCCCACCCCGGTGTGAATGGCTTCACCGTGGGCTGTGGTGAGACGCGCAGCCCCAACAGACGTGACGGGGCGGCACCACCGCCTGGGGCCAACCAGAGAGAACACGGGCTGGGGGAACCCAACAGACGTGATGTGGTGGCGAGAACCGTGGTGGGAGCCCCACAAGGCACCGGGGTTACGCAGACGCAAACATGGCCACCAGAGGGCAAACAAAGCCAAAGACGGTGGAGGGCCCCGCCCAGGGAAGGGAAATATGAAGGGAAGGGGTGGAGGGAGCTGCAGCGCTCGCAACGCTCGCAAACAGCGGCCGCACGGAAGGCGCGCGCACGTCAAAACGAGAAGCGCACACACAAACGAAGCAGCACACCCACACGACAAAGCAGGGGTAGCCGGGCAGGGGGGCAGAGGGAGGCACACACCAGGGGGGGACAGGAGAGGGTGGCGAGGGGCTGCCCACCAGGAGGGGGAGGGGGCAGGAGCCCAGCGGGCAAGGGGAAGGGGGACCCAGCAGCCCAAGGAGACAGGAGGCAACACAAGGCATAGTGAAGCACAACAGGTGTTTATTGAGGACACAAGTGGCACCGGCCAGGCGCCGAGGCATACAGAGCGGGAGCGCGCGGGAGATGGGGCAGCAGCAGGGGGGCACGGGGTCCAGTCTGGGAGGGGCGGAACCAGCACAACGGCCCACCACGGAGCCAGGGTCTGATGGGGAAGCACACCCAGTGCGCGAGGGGAGGCACCGGACGAAGGCACGGAATGCCCCCCCCAATTGCCCGCACAGGGGAGGAAGGGCATGGGGGCTCCCCAGACACACTCCCCAAGGCAGCCAAGGGGCCGGTGGAAGGCAGGGTCATGGTCGAGGGCCACCAAGGTAGGGGAGCAGGCTATGCCCCGTGGAACAGAGGCCCCCTGGCCAGGGGTAGGAGAGCGGGGCGCAGGGGTGGGGGTGGAAGCTCACGGAGACAGAGGGCTGTCAGCGACACGTCCACAGGAGGCCACACAGAGGGTCCCGGGGCAGCGGCAGCAGGTCCCAGGCGAGAGGGCGACAGGCAAGTGGGCGGAGCCGGGTCACGGGGTGCAGCCGTCCCAAAGAGGCAGCAGGCGTTGGCGCGAGCACCCAGGCCACAGGCGGAAGGAAGGCGCAGAGGAGGCAGCCGGCTGTCAGATGGGCCCGGAGTACCCTACACCCAGCTGCAGGGGCTCCCATCAGGTGGATGGGGCGGTAACGACAGCAGGTGCACATAGTGGGGCCATTGCCACAGTCCCCGGCAGAAGCCGCGCCCGACCATGTGGAAGCAGATCAGACAGAAGGCCTCAAAGGGATCCGCACAGCTCATCCCGAGTTGCACATCAGAGTGGCTGCACACCTCCGACAGGGCCGCCATCTCCGGCCCAGAGGGGGGGTGGGGCAAGCCATAATCAGCTGCAGAGTGCCAGGGCAGGTGGGACAACTCCAACAGACAGTAGTAGGCAGCCCCACGGGAGCGTGGATACCCACGGGCACCCTGCACGCTGATGAAGTAGGACACGGCCATGGCAGGGCCACCCTCACACAGGCAGGTCGCATATCCCGGGAAGGCACACACACACTGAGTGGAGGCCATCTCAGCAGGACTCCATGCCGCAAGGCCCCCCAGCGTGTCCGGTAAGCGCCCCTCAGAGAAGGGGGCGAGCCCCAGCTCCTCACAGTGCACGCAGCAGTCGCCAGTGGTTGCGACATAGCCAAAGCGCAACATACCAAAGCTCAGGCACCGATAGGCATCCGGCGGGTGGGCAAGGAGCACAGGCAGCGCTGAACGATGGGCGAACGCCACAGGTGGCAAAGGGCCATGCTCTCGCGGGCGGTCCAGGCTCGGACACAGCCCCCGGAGCCTCCGAGCGGGACCTCGGGCTGAGATGCAGCTGCCATGGTACAGCTCCTGGAGGGTCTGAGCCGCAGCGACCGTGGGGGCAGCATGCGGGGCCGGGGAGCTGGACAGGCAGACGGGCTGCCAAGGCCGACAGATAACGGCAGGACGGGAACAATGGGGCCGCTGTGGAGGGATGCGAAGGGAGTGGGCAGCGCACAGCTGCTGGCATGCAAGGCTGGACAGCCCCACGCATACACACCTGCTAGTGGAGATATGAACAACAGCACGCGCATGCACAGGGAAAAGCAGCGGGCCAGGGACTAAGGCCCCAGCCCCGGGGGGCCGCACAGGGTACCCCCAAGGTTGGACCATAGCCAGTACTTCGGGGTGGGGCTCACAACCGTTGCGTGCCTGGTGCGGGACTTCTGTGAGGCTGTGGAGGGGGTATGCACCTGTATGAAATAAAGCCCTCGGACAGGTTAAGATGTGTCAACGAACATTTCTTGTGCTCCCCCAGTCCCGCCCCATACACCGGTACACCCGTGTGCCCTCGTGCCCATCCCCCCTCCCACCCCCGTCGGTGTTGCCGGGTGCCCCCTCCCTTCCCCATCCCCTATGCTCCCCTGCCCTTTCCCCTGGTTCCCCTTGGCTGGCCCCTCCCCCTGCCAACAGGGATGGCTGAGGCTACCGACCCCCCCCCCTCGTCTGAGGTGGAGGAGGAGGTGCTGTCAGCCGGCAGGGCCAGGGGACCTGCCCCTGCCGCCCCTGGGGGGTCCCCTGCCCCTCCTCCACCCATGCCACCTGCGCTGTATCGGGGCCTGGTGGCCCGACTGCTGGCGTCTCTGCTGTGGGGGAACAGGTCCCCGGATCCGCGGTCCCTGATGCCGTTGGGGAGGCGGGGGTTGCGGCACTGGCAGGGCCTGTGGTGCGGCCAGTGGGGGTGGAGGGGGCACGTGTCTGGGTGCTGACACGGCACCCGTTGGGGCTGCTGCCATGATGAAGGCACTCAGGAACCCAGCCTGCAGGAGGAGAGATGTGCCCCGCTCCAGGGAGCGGTCCAGTTTCTGACCGAGGTCCGCGGACCGGCGTCCTGCCGGTCTGAGTGGGCCTGGAGTGCCTCCAGTTGGTGGTTCATTTCCCGCCTCAGCAGCCGCCGCTCCTTCCTCATCTCCGCCACCAGCGCCCGGTCCCTCCCCTCCACCCATTGCAGTGCCCTCGTTGTCCCCTCCTCCAGCTGGTTGACAGCCGCCAGCATCTCCTCTTGTCTGCCGCGTGCTGGTGTCCATGAGCTCCTGCTCGAGGTCCTCCCTGCGCCTGCACACCTGTGCTCGGTGCTCCCGTGTCCTCTGGGCTGGTGGTCCCCGGCCATGGCCCTCCTGTGCTTGGTGTGGCTCTGTGGAGCAATAAAGGCGTCGGTTCCTCATGTGGGGTGCTGTTCCCCAGCCCCCCCCTCCCCTCTGGGTGCTCCTTCCCCCCGGGATGGGCACCACCCGCCTCCTGTGCGGCTCCCTCTGCCCATGCCCCATCCCTGCCTTAGGGGCTGTGGGGGACGGACGACTGCCATCCCCTTCCACCGCCTTAGCCCCCCTATCCCCTTGGGGTCCGTATGTGTGCCCTGCCTTGCCCTTACCTGCTCCCTTGGTGTTCGTTCCTTCAGAGGCTGGGCGGTTGCTGGGGCTGGTGTCTGCCTGCTCCCTGGGTCGGCAGGCCATGAGGTTCAGGGTGATGGTCTCCTCCTCCCCCTTTACCTTCTCGGAGTTTGATGGGGCGTGTGTGGCCTCGCCGAAGGTAGTTGTGTCAGGCGCGTGTGCCCAATGTCCCTGGCATCTCCTCAGTGGTGTTCATGCCCGGTGCCGGCGCTCGCTCGGTGCTCTCTGGCTGCAAGGGGGGGGCCTTATCCGCGGGTCGCTCCTCCCGGGCGCCCCCGCCTACCGGGCACCGGGCCACTATTGAGCCCTTGTGGTGCAGCACCTGGCTCAGCGCATCCAAGCAGGAGGAGGCATGTGTCACCCACCCAGAGCGCCGGTTGTTGTTGGTTATGTCCTTGTACCCCATTTTAAGCTCCTTTATCTTAGTCCAGCACTGTGTGGGCGTTTGGTCATATCCAGCCTCCCCCATCTCCGTGACTATCTGGGCGAACACCTGCTCATTCCTGGCGTTGACTGCCAGCTCGCCCTGCATCTCGGGTGTCGCCTAGATAGCTATGAGGGCGTGGGTCTCCTGGAGCCCCCACTGACCCCCCCCGTGGTACCGGCACCTGGGTGCCAGCCCCTCCGCTGCCTCTTCCTCCTCCGCAGCCGCCGCTGCCTGGCCCTGGCTCCCTCTGGCCTCGGCTTCCTCCAGGGCACGTGCCCTCTTGCTGGTATGTTTGGGGGTACATTGGGGGCTGCTGGTTAGGCTTCTGGCGACTGTGGTTCCTCCCTCCCGTGCCCCTCCTCTCCTCTGCTCCGACCCACCCACTCCCAGCTGCACCCCCTACCTTCTTCCGGGGTGACCCCGTGTACTGCTGGGTGTCCCCCGCTGGGCCAGGTTCCCCCTCCTGCTGCTGCTGCTGCACCTCCTCCTCACCCTCTTGCTTCATCCTCTGCTCTGTTTCCTCCACCCTCCTCTCCATCGACTGCTCCGCCACGTTCCCCTACTGCTGCCTGCCCTTTAAATCTCCCTCCATTTGACGCTTGTTGTTGGTTGCCTGGCAGCGGCGCTGCGTGCCGTCACCACGGCCCGTGGTCATTTCCTTCCACCGCAGCCGGGGTTTTCCCTTCAGACGTTACTTTTCTTTCACCGCTGCCGTGGTGAACATTCACCACACTTCTGGACCTCCTTTTGCCCCGACCTCACGAAGCGTGGTTAGGTTCACCCCGGCCCGTGTTTGACTGTGGTGAACATCTGGATGTGAGCCAACAGACGTGCACGGCTCTTTCACCACCGCCCGCATTTGACTGAGGTTGACTGTGGTGAATGCCGGAAACGTAACGTCTGAAATCACCCTCCGTTACATAGGAGTCAGTATACTTATTAATTTCAGCTGAGAGTTTTTCCATGAACATCGTAAACCACAGGGAATTTTGGAGTTTTGTTGGTTTATTTGTTTAGTCGATGGCCATTACAAAAAGTTACAGTAATAATAATTATATACTATAATATAATATAAAATATACCAACATATACATAACATAGACTATACCTAACATAAATTATTCACTCCCTCAACCTTCCCAATATCCCACTAGGTCATTTACCACATGTTCCTCTTAGGTCCAGCCCATCAAGCAACTAGTATTCAGACCCATGTCTTACATCCCTTCATTTATTCATATAACAATCTTTAAAATCAGTTTTCATCGCCTTGCCCTTCCTGGGACTTATGGCGGCACACTTGACCCCTGCAGAGCCATCTCACTGACCCATCTTATCAGTAAGGTACATAAAATAGAAAACATTTCCTTAGGAACCCGACGCCTTCCCCTTCCCGGGGCTTGTGGCGGCACACTTGACCCCTGAATTACACTTCTCACTTTTACCCTCTCATTCCCATACGAGAGGAAAACCGGGCCCACTTTATGCCTTATGAGGAGAGCTAAGAGTCCGTTTGTATGTCCTTCATTTAAACAAAAAGGGGCCCTTCCTGGGGGCTATCAGGCACCCCCTCCCCCCTACAATTACAATTCTCCAGAGTCACTATATCTATCCTTCTGGCCCTAATTAGAACCGGCCCTTACTAACTTCATTATCTGGCAGTATACCCTCCTCAAAAATGTTGCCACATTCCTAGAGATCCTAATGTCCTTATCGCACAGGAGAGCTGATACTGTAATATGATCAATAATACTTATTAACGGTGTTATATACAACTCTCTCTCACCCTGATACCTTGGACAATCCAGTAAAATGTGGCTTATCGATTCTACGTTGCACAAGCTACAATGGTGACAAAGTCTCTCCCCCCATGGGGTTCCTAACAATCTACCCTCCAAGACTGCAGATGGGAAACTATTTATTCTGGCCAGGGTAAAGGGTATTCGAATATGCCGCATACTCAGATCGGCCAGATATTTTGGGCCCTTTGGCGGAATCAACCACTCTCTATACTGGGTCGCCACCCTTTGCGTCATGAGCAAGTCATGCTCCCTTTGTAGATCCTGGTCCTAGATTCTAGTCTTCACCTCCATCCACGCTCTTCCAAAGGGAAGCCTCATTAGGTGAGTTGAATCCAGTCCCAGCAACCTAAGTTCCTGCTGTATCCAAAGATACCACTTACCCCTAGCATGCGGAGCTATATGGCTAGCTATTGATCCAGCTGGGGTCAGAGTTAACCTCAGCCAATATTTTAATATTGCTGCCTTGGCCTAGGAAGCCATACATTTCACACCCACCTCAGCCCTTAATAAGACCGCTGGCGTAGCCCTTGGCACCTGAAGAATTGTTCGCAACACTATATTCTGTTCTTTTTCTAACTGAAGTATCTTCCCAACTCCCCAGACTTGCACCCCATATAGCAGCTGTGACACCATTTTTGCTTGTAAGAGGCGCATGGCAGGTTTGAACAATCTCCCCCCTTTGGACCAATAGTAGTTAACAATACCTTGCCCAGTAGCCTTAAGTTGCTTAATAGCAACTCTGAAATGTACCTCCCAACTTGGATATTTGGCAAAGGTAACTCCAAGATATTTATACTGGGGTACCTGCTCTATCCCAACCCCATCCAAAGACTACCTGTGCACTTTTCGCTTTTTACTAACCACCAAGACCTTGGTTTTCAAATAATTAATCCTCAAATGTTCACTCCTACAAAAGTGACCAAAAGCAGTCATCAGTCTCCTGAGACCTATTGGGGAAGCAGCCACTAACACAGTATCATCTGCGTATAGGAGAAACAATATTACCTGATCCCCTATCTTGACTGGATGGAACTTAGGATCTCTAATAAACTCCCCCAAAACATTTAAATAGATTATGAAAAGTATGGGGGCCAGGAGGCATCCTTGCCTCACCCCCCACTCCATCCTCACTGGCCCTGAAAGATTCCCGGCCACATCTGTTCTAACCCTCAATGTATTATTCGTATGTAAGGCCCAGACTAACAACAACAGCCTAAAGTCTATTCCATATTTAATTAATTTCAGCCACAGCTTTCCCTGACACACTGAATCAAAGGCCATTTTAAGGTCAATAAAGCACATATACAAACTCCCCTTAGGACATGAAACCACATATTTGTTAATCAGTTGGTCTACCACAAAAACGTAATCTATTGTGGACATGCCGTTCCGAAACCCGGCCTGTTCTCTATCGATCAGGTTATTTTGTTCCACCCAATAGTTCAATCGCCTTAACAAATACCTAGAATATAATTTTCCTATAACACTCCATAGGCTTATGGGTCAGAAATTAGCCGGGTCATCTACTGGACCTTTCTTATGGATTGGAATAATAACACTTTCCACCCATCTCTTGGGTACTTTACCTGTATCATTTATAGAAGTGAACAGCAAAGCCAACAACTGACTCCAGCATTCCACATTTCCTAGTAACAACTCCGCAGGAACCAGATCAGAACCCGGTGCTTTATTCTTTTTTAACCCAGCAATCAGGTCTTTTACTTCCGATGGTGTAACTGGATCCCATTTAGGGAGAGACTCAAAAGAGGCCTTCAAGGGAAACTCCAATTTCACTAGCGGTTTGGAGAAAATAGAAGCGTAAAATTGTTCCCATTTCTGGGTGGGAACCTTAGCTTGTTGCATCCTCTTTCGCCCACCCCCTACCTTAATTATATCCCAAAATTTAGAAGAATCCCTTGCTTCAGCAGCCCTGAATAATTCTTCCCAACCTTCCACTAAATACTGGTACTTCTTCCGTTTAAGGAGATTTTTATATGTACCCCTAGCCTTCATAAAAACATCCCTATCCCCTAGATGTAAACCCCTCCCTCTTAGACGCCGAAAGGCCTGGTACAACAATTTTCTCGCCGCCCTGCACTCCCCGTTGAACCAACCCTCCTGCTTCCTTCTGTTCCCTTTAGCACTACTTTGGGAACCTAGTATAGGATGCAGTTGGTAAACCACAGGCATTGCATCCATGACGTTTCATTTAGTTGCAGTCCATTTTTCCAGTTCTGCATCAGAACTTTGATTGCTGCTGCTAGCATTGTGTTGCATGAGTCTTTATGGTAGTTCAATAATGCAGTATTAGGGTAGACTCCAAGTAGGGCTATTTCTTGCGTGAGTGGGATGGTTAGTCCCGTTATGCCCTTCATATATCTCCACACCATCATCTGAAATTATTGTACTTTAGGGCATTTCCAGGCACAATGTAACAGTGTTCCCTGTTCTCTGCACCCATTCCAGCATTTGTCAGAGCATCCCTTTTGATATTTAGCAGCGCGAGATGGTGTGAGATAGAATCGCATAGCAAGTTTAATTTGCGGTTCGCGTGTCTTGTGTGAACTAGAACACTTATGCATTCTGTGTAGTATTTGCTGAATATGTCCATCTGACCACTCGAGATTTAGGTCTTTTGCCCACTTATCAAAGTATGTGGCCTTATCCATGTACCATGTTGTTATTAGGCTTTTTATATATTAGGGAGGTAGTCCCCCTACATGTTGGTATGTCAATTATGGCTGTCTCTAATTTAGACATACGGCGAGACACCACTTTATTTGTGTCTCAGTTGTTGAAGATGCCGCTAAGTTGATGATATTCCAAAAAAATCTATTTTAGTTTGTAGCAATCTTTCTAATTCTTCTAGTGTTTTCAGTTTTTTATCTGAAAACAAATGCGATATTCTAGTGATACCCTTTTGTTGCAGATTATATCTCAATTTCTTTGCAATACCCATCTTTTTTAACTGGATGTTATCTATGGGAGTATATGGAATAAGTATACTTTTGCCTCCCGCTTTTCGCTGATGATGTTTCCAGGTGGCTAAAACAATTTTCGCAAAGGGATGCTCTTTTACTAGTTCTGCATTATGGGTTGCAGTTTTTTCCATTATAATTGGCTTAAAATCAGTCACTTCCAGTATATTTTTTCTAGGTTGACCAATTGTGTATCTTTATCATTGTTATACCATAATTTTACCCCTTTAAGGATTTCCATGTGATGGTAGAAATGCACGTGAGGACAATTCAATCCACCATTTGTCTTGTCACTCCATAGGAGCTTTTTACTAATTTTAGGCTGCTTTCCTTTCCAAACAGAGGAACTACTGGTAGCCAGGGGTGTAAGCCCCCACTAGTAAGCATTTATGGCTCTATCCTCTAAGAATTTATTTAATTTCCATTTGAAGCTAGGTATGCTGCTAGCTTTTACAGCCTCCTCTGGCAATGAGTTCCACACCTGTATCGTTCGCTGTATGAAATGTACTTCCTTTTGGTCGTTTTGAAACTGCTGCTATTTTAACTTCAGAGAGTGTCCCCTTGTTCTCTTATTGTGAGAAAGGGAAATCAACAATTCCGTATTTCTCAATACCACTCATGATTTTATAAACTTCTTTCATATTTCCCCGTTAATCGCCTCTTCTCCAAGCTAAGCAGCCCTAACCTGTTGAGCCTCTCCACATATGGAAGTTAATCCATCCCTTCTATCATCCTTGTTGCCCTTCTCTGAACCTTTTCTAGTTCTATTATATCTTACTTGAGATAGGGCAATCGGAACTGTGCACAATATTCAAGGTGGGGTTGTACCAAAGACAGTGGTATTATGATACTTTCCCATTTATTCTCTATTCCTTTTGCAATAATGCCTAGCATTCGGTTTGCCTTTTTGACTGCTGCAGCACACCGAGCTCAGCCAGTGTCTTCAAGGAACTATCCACAGTGACTCCAAGAACCTTCTCCTGAGTGGTTACAGAAACATAGCATCATGTATGTATAGTGAGGATTATTTTTCCCCTATATGCATCACCTTGCACTTATCAACATGGAATTTCATTATCCTGGTCGTGCAAGATTTTCTCTGTATTTCCTTGCAGTCTGCCTGGGTCTTAACTATCTTGAATAAATTGGTGTCGTCTGCAAATTTAGCCACCTCACACTTTCCCCCCCTTTTCCAGATCATTCATGAATATGTTAAACAGTACTGGTCGCAGTAGGGACCCTTGAGGCACTCCACTATCTACCACTCTCCAGCTTGAAAAAATGACAATTTGTTTCTACCCTTTGTTTCCTATCTTTTAACCAGTTACCAATCCATGACAGGACCCTTCCTTTTATCTCATGACTACTAAGTTTGGTCAGGAGTCTCTGGTGAGGCACCTTGTCAAATGCTTTTTGAAAATCCAAATATATGATATCAGCAGGTTCACCCCCATCCACATGCTTGTTGACCTTTTCATACAATTCTAATAGATTAGTGAGGATTGACTTTCGTTTGCTAAAGTCATGCTGTTTTTTACCCATCAAATCATGCTTGTCAATATGCCTAGTAATTCTGTTTTTAACTTTTTAACAATGGTTTCCACCAGTTTGCCTGGTACTGATGTCAGGCTTACCAGTCTGTAGTTTCTGGGGTCACCTCTGGAGCTCTTCTTAAAAATTAGTGTTACATTTGCTAACCTCCAATCTTCTGGCACAGAGAAGGTTTTTAGTGATAAGGTACATATTACTGATAGTAGTTCAGCAACTTCAAATTTGAGTTCTTTCTGTACCTTTGGATGAATACCATCTAGTCTTTGTGACCCGCTACTGTTTAAATTGTTGATATGCAATAAAACCTCTTCTGGCATGATGCTAATTTCAGACAATTCCTCAGATTCATCACCAACAAAAAATAGTTCTGGTGTGGGAATCTGCCTAACATCCTCTGCAGTAAAAACTGATACAAAGAACTGATTTAGTTTCTCAGCAATGGCCTTGTTGTCTTTGAGCGCCCCCTTTATTCCCTGGTCATCTAGCAGACCAACTGCCTCTCTTGCAGGATTCCTGGCTCTGATGTACTGGACAAAAATGTTGCTGTTGGATTTTGCACCCTTAGAAAGTTGTTCCTCCAGTTCCCTCTTGGTCTGCCTTATAGTGGTTTTACACTTTCTCTGCCAATGTCATTCCTATTTACCACAATTGAAATACTTTTCCATTTTTTGAAAGAAAACCTTTTGGCTCTGATAGGGTGTACAGAGGCAATTTTGATACCATGAACTATATTCTTCTTTGCTGAGCTCTGCTCCAGCATAGTGAGCTAGTGTAGCTTAGTGGATAAGTTGCTGGACTGGAATCTTGGAAACCAGGGTCAACATCCTGTGATAGCCATGAATTAACTGGGTAGCCTTGGTCAAGTCACTATCTCTCAGCTTCAGTTCCCCATCTGTAAAATGGGAATAGTAACAAGCTACTAGATAAGGAATGTGAAACACTTTGAAAACGGAAAGTGCCATTTAAATGGTAGATAATCATAATATTAGTCAGGAGGTGACTGTTTGTGACTCCCAGATCTTTAAATGCCTGGTGCAAGTTAGAGCGGCATAGTAGGAGCAGCAGCTCTGACTTTACAATGATCAAGAATCTGGTGTAGCAGAAATTTTCCATACTACTTCCTTTCTGCTTGCTCCAGTCGTGTGTGTGAGCAACTGGTACAGGCACAGGCAGAGCTGCCCCATTATCTTTGTGCAGATTACGCTTGGGAATCACTCCATCGTTTAGCTGAAATCCTCCAATCATTTTGTGACACTGACAAGGTGCAAAGCGATCTATGTGGATTCAAGAATCCAGTCCATATGTCCTGGGCCATCTGTAGAGGAGAGACCATTTAGTTTGTTCAAGTAGCGGTGGATATTCTCTGAGAAACAGGGATGCCCTATGTTTGCACTACTTACATAACATTTATTTTGTAGCCTAACCAGGTTTTTTAAAGCTAAAGGTCTCTCCAGTTGCCCCTTTCTTTCAGTTAATTTATGTAGCTGGATGACCCAAGTTGGAATCTGTTGGAAAGTGCCCTGCAGCACTCTCTCTGTGACAGATCAGGTTATATGCTGGTATATAGGGGAGTCACCCCCTGTGGCCTTGGAGTCCAACTGACTGCTTTAAATTGAATTTTTGGAGCTTGGCTAAAACAAACAGGCTTCCTTCAGTTGGAGCTCTCAAGTACTAATAAGGGTTCAAAAGGTTCCCTTGCTAAATAAAGAGACAGCTAGATGCAGTCAATTCTGGAGACCTGCACTGGAATTCCCTGTTCTGCTACAGATATCCTGGATGGCTTTCGGCACTGTCTTTGCGCTGTCTCTCCCGTCTGCAAAATGGTGGTACTTCTTCCCTCCCTCGCAGGGGTGTTGTGAAGATAAATGCATTAGAGACAATGAGACAGTCAGTAATATGGGACTGGGAATTGTGTTAGGGTGGGGCTGAGAGGAAACCTGAAGTTTGTGTTACCTTTGCCAAAAAGTGACCTGTCATGTCCTCTGATTGTTTTCTTCTCATCCCAGCAGTGCGCAAAGGGTACAGGATCCAGGCCGAAAAGGAGAGAGACTCCATGAAGGTGCTTTACTATGTTGAGAAAGAACTGGCTCAGTTTGACCCAGCACGGAGGATGCGAGACCGATGTGAGAAACAGACATTCTTTGCCCATTATTACCAGAAATGACACTTGGTTAGAAAAGTCTCAAAAATCAGAGTTAAGGTGCCACACACAAGCCAAGCCTGGCCTTACTGCTCAGAAACAGAGGGGGTCCTGAGTTACAGTCAGGAGTGTACAGGACTGTACAGTTACAGTCCTGAGGTTGTACATGGGTATCTCCATTTCAAAGCGCTCACTGGGAACTGACAGACGTTTTGCACTTTGGATATGTCTACTCCCCTAGGTGCCTAAGTCAGGAGTTAGGAATTTGGCTTTTGGTGCCTAGATTTTGAAAATCTAGGTCCCATTCCTGCTCTTTGTCATGCATACACAAACAATAAACCTGAAGATGCTGGAATAGGAAGTTCAATTATCCTACAGTATGTTGTCTGTGCTTACAGGAGATATACTTGTAACAAGTCTCCTAATAGCCATAGTACTTTGGAAGGTGGAGGAAGAAAGTATTTTGGGCTGCTTAGACCATTGTGGAATAGTGCATCAGAGCTAATACTGCTGTTACATGAATTACCTGAGGAAGAGAGGTTACTACAGATTTTCTTGCTGTTAATATGCAGGAGAGAATCTGGGACACTAAGTTACAGGCAATGAGTTAAAAGATGTTTGTAGGTTGGTGACTGGTTACAAGGTGGTAGCTTTGATAGGTTGTGGGAAATGTTGAAGAGGAATCATGAAATGGCAATACAGTGGTTGGGCCTATAGGGATGTGGGTAGCTAGACAGAGGAGTGCTGTCGATACAGGTTCAGCATTCAGATTATTTATGAAACCTTAACTAAATATTTCTAAGTTTACCTTTGGTTTAAAACGGTATAAGGTTGGGCCTCTGGTGGTGGTTGCTCCAGATAAGGGTTGGGAAAATTAATGAGGCAGTGGATGTGTATGTTTGGAGTGAGAGTAGGGAAAGTGTGCCCTGCTACTCTCTCTATTATATCTGTGCTATGCAGAGAGAATGTCATTCTGCAGAGCTGTGAAGTTGACACCCTTTGACCAGCACACTTTAACCCTCCTGCGCCTGAGAAACTGACTGACTAATAACTGTATCAGGGTCAAATGGACCCCAATTAATAAATAGCTGAAAAATAATGAATGTGATTGATTTGAAATGGACTCCAGATTAAGGGATAAAATTGACAGTTTATTAGTATAACAACTGAAAAACAGAAATACAAAACAACCCCCATGGTATTGGGGGTGACCATGACCCCTCACGTAAAGCAGCACAACTAACAAAAACGGTACAGGGGGTAATGTTGACCCCCGCCCCCACTCCAATCCAGAAAAGGAGAGGAGGAGCCAGCTCAAAAGTCTTGAGTTCACAGTAGGATGGCCAGATATGCCGATTTTAGAGGACATTTATGAAAAATGCAGGTTGCAGGGCTTCATCAAACCTCACAGTAAATGCAGGGGTTATCAACACCCCCGATGCAGAATGAATAGGCATTTTTCCAACACAAAGCTGCTAATGGCTGTGATTAAAAAAACCAGTGTCAAGAGTTCACTCTAAATAGGTCTTAACTGCTGTGTAAATATAAGGAACAATAGAAGTTGGCAAATTGACCTTTCACCAGGGGTCAATGTAATCCCCCAAAGCAGTTTATGGTGTTTATTTTCCAAACACACTTATAACAACCTTTGTGAACCCAAACTAAGTGCTACATTTTGTCCTTATCTCTAATTGAGAAGGCTAATTAGGAGGGCAGGTGCTGGGTTAAGTTTCATTTCTTCAAATGACATATGTATTTTAAGAATATATGTACATTGGGGGTCGAACCCTGATGATGAAATGATAAAAACCTACATTTAAAAAAAATGGGGAGGGAGGAGGAACATGAAACAACACAGGACAGCTGACCTCACACTTCTTGAGGAATATGGGGGGAGGAGTGGTTAAGGCTTGCCAAAACAGTTTTACGATTTTTTTAGCAGCCTTTGGGGCCATAGAGACCTGCAAAACGCAGGAGGGTTAAAAACAGACTCCAAATGCTTTCTAGTGAAAATAGGCAAATTCCTGAAGTAAGAATATAAGAAGTGCCATACTGGATCAGACCAATGGTCCATTTAGCCCAGCATCCTGCCTCCGACAGTGGCCAATCATGGTGGCTTGGGAGAAGCACCCAACAGGTCACAATGGGGGATCCGTTCCTTGTTGTTTTCCCCCAGCTCCCGTCATGTTCCCCGATCCTGTCGGCTAATAGCTGCTAGTGGACCTATCTTCCAGAAACTTGTCCAAACCTCTTTTAAGCTCAGCTACAGTACTGGCCTCTGGTAGCAGATTCTACAACCCAGTTATACGGCAGTAGATTCCACAACCCAAGTAGCCCAGTCACTGACTCATCCAGTCCAATGAAATGGGAGGGCCTGCCATTTGGATGATTATTTAGAAATGCTTTGCATCCCCCTTATTTTTTGCATGCACAGCTCCAAGCTGTAAGTGCCAGGACACCCCTATAAGTCAGGCACACGTAAGCTGCTTCAATCCATGAATAGAAGTATTCAAGGAGTGACATTAATCACAGCTCTGTACAGATTAGGAGAAACTAACAAATTACAGGGAGTTCTAAAACAGTCACCACTGAGCACACTGCCATTTCCACCCACAAGATTGACTATAAAAAGACTCCCTCCAGATTGGAACGTCAGGAACCCAGATGTCATTGCATTTGATAGACCAGATTGACAGGGATGGGAGGGAGAGTTCAAATCAATTTTTGCAGAAAACATGCTCTATTTTAGCCTGATTAACCAAGCTGAACCCAGAGCCAGTCTCCCACCACAAGAGTTAGGATGTGCAGTTGTTTTGCCACATTAATTGGAACCATAGAGTGACACTCATCAGGAGCATTCTCCAATTAGTTCCAATAAATTTGGGGGTTGCAGGCAGGACTTTTTGATAATGGATAATATGTTTCTGAAGTGATCCATTCTCAGAGGGGGATTCCAAAAGGTTTGGTGTTTATGCACACTAGGTTTCTATGCAGCAAAAAATGGAATGGCCCATGCATAATGTCGCAAGTGTTTGTATAAACCTGGCTTCTCACATGTGCCTGCTCTCTTGTGTATCAGGTGCAGGAGCAGTTACCTCTCCAACTGCAGTCTTCCAGATCATTGGTTCGTGATGTGTGGGGTCTGGCTTATGGTAGCATTGCCTCATAGGAGACAGCATGCCTGGTCTGAGCATGGTTGCATGATGGCATCCACATTCCCCTCCCACTCCCAAATGGCGGAGAATGTGCTATGCAGACCCAGACATGACTACCTAGGGTGCAGCGCATTGTGGGTACACCCTGTAAGGGACTGTAAAATGTACTTGGCGCAAAACACCTGAACTTTTTGCATTGTTGGTGGTGTAGCAGTGGCAGCAGGATTGCACAGATGACCCTCAGACTTCTCTGCAGCCTAGGTACGTGCCACCAGTAAAGCCGAGAGTGGTCCACATCTCCTGTGAAAGGGGCACTGCCAGAAGTTTTATTCAGAGGACGAAGGGTGGGGCAACATCAGAAAGGGGCAGGGGAAAGAAGCTCCCCAAGCCTTACTTCTGTGGCTTGAAGCTGTAGCGGCATAGTCATCATCCTGCTCACTCTGCAGGGTAAAGCATGGTGAAGGAGTTCTGTTGAAATGGCACACCACCTTCCTCCCAGCACCATGCTGCCAAGGAAAATTAAGTTCTACAAAATGATGTCTTTTTTTATCTGTGGCTGTCTGAGGGGATTCCTGTAGTGTAGATTCTGTGAGGGTACGATTCTGTCTTTCTCATTTCTCCATAGCCTGTTGATTACTGGGATGATTGGAAGTCAGAAGTATGCAAGTGTGAACAGTCGCACACTACACAGATGGCGTGCGAGGGAAAACCAGGGACAATTGTTTCATTTTTATTAGGGGTGGCTGACTTGGGAGTTGCCTGTAGCAGAACCCAATCTTGTGTGCTCTGATGTGCAAAGCCATGCAAGTATAGGCATATGGGTCATGTAATGTGGAAACGATGAGAGAGAGAGAGAGAGTCAGTCCTGCCACCATCACACTGTCATCTCTCTCACGTACACTCCTGTCTGGTGTCTATTCCTCTCCCGCAGATAACAACACCATCTCTGAGCTCAGCTCCCTGCATGAGGATGATGCAAATTTCCGCCAGCCTTACCGCCAGGTGCGCAGGAAACCACTCCCTCCTGCAGGGGATATGGACGGTGATGCGGAGTACTGGGCAGGAGTCATTGGTAGAGGTGGCACCTCCCGGCCACAGGTGGTCTCCGATTACAGGGAAGAGAGAAGTAGCTTCAGGCTCAGGTAAGTACTGTGCCGGGAGAATGGAAGAAGGGTCTCTTGCTTCTTGGCTGTCCTCCTGCACCTGGCCAGCAGGGCTGAGAGGCTGCAGGACGGGCAAGGATGGAACCAGGACTCGATATGAGGAAGGGCAGAACAGAACCGATTCCAGCAATCTCTTCTACATGGGTAAAGCCAGACAGCTGTCCCCTATTACATGTCTGACAAAACTCAGAGGCTGTGAGAGCTGAGCGAGTGAATGTGGTTGTTTTCTTGGTCCCGAAAGTAATAGATGGAGACAAAATAGTTCAGATGGTCTCTTTTATTGGGCAGGAGTTGGCCAAACAAAAGATATAACTTGAACTATTCTGTCTCCAATGGTAACTGAAACTGAGTCAGGCCGCATTCACACTTGCTGTGACAGCAGAAGAAGGACGCAGCAGTGGAGAGGAGCCGGATGGCAGAAAAAGAGCTGGTGCGAACGGGGATCCGCCACGGCTTCCCTCGCACACGTCAGGACAGGATTTTGCGCCCTTACATGCGCGAAGGAAGCCGCAGCAGATCCCCGTTAGCACCGGCTCTTCTTCTGCCATCCAGCTCCTCCCTGCTGCCACGTCTTCCCTCGTGGATCTTGCCGCTGCCGCACGTCTTCAGGTGTGAGTGCGGCCTCATTGACATTAATAGATGGAGGATCTGTGCATTCAGTGGTAAATATCTGATAGTAATTTATCCAGGAAGCCAATACACGCGACTCCTTGGACTTGTTCTACACTCAGATGAATTTAGAGCTCGAGTGTGCTCCCACAGGAATCGGTCTGTAGGTGTTAACAAACAGAACAATAGCCTGCTGGAGTCCAGGTTTAGTCCATGCAACCCACACTCACGTGTTTAGCACGTAGAGCCTAATAAACGGGCAGCCCCCTGCATGTATTTCTTTTGTGTTTGGGCAGCCCCACTCACAAGTTTAGCATGACCAGCCTGAAAAACAGGCAGTTGTTCTTCCCTGCCACGCTCCACCCACCAACCCTACCCCCTTCTCACTGTCCCATCTGGGAAGGAAGAGGTATAAATGTGAATAAATAAATCCCACCCTCTGTGATATGACTCAGCCATGGTGAACCATGGAAAAAGAAGCTGCACTACCTGCCTTTTATTCCAGGCTATAGTAATTTTAGCTATCAATTTACATAAAAATACAAATAATCAAAGATGGAAAATTTTATGGGAAAGCCTTGCTAGTTTTCAGGAACATTTTCTGACTCGCATCTCTATCCATAGCAGGAGCCTACACCTGTTCCCAAGACATATGACAGCATGAACTGGCTGCTATGCGTGTTTTTGCTTCCTAGAAAAAGACTGAAATTTTTTACAAAGCTTAAATGAATTTTAGCATTTTTATGGTCCTTTCAAAAACCTAGAACCAAACAAGAGAATTATATAGCTTCCCTCAATGCAGGAAAATTGAAATAATACTATTAGGTAGTAATTTAAGATCAGACTCAGCCTGGAATAATATAAAAGAAAATGCTAGTGGAGACAATGACCTTTTTTTACACGAGATGGGCCCACTATGCCCACACAGAACCGCTGCATGGACATGAGTGGGTGTCACCAGTGTAAATCCCGCAGCAGGTGGGTGGGTGGGTGTGCGTGTGCACTCCCGTGAAACACACATGCACACCCACCTCCACCCATCACCCACTTACAGAGCAATTGGCCAAAATGGCAATTGGTCTGTGAGTAGGGATGCAGGGGGGAATCAGTGTCCCCCCACCCCCTGCACTACCCATGCTGCCATGCACACACTAATCCCCCCACACCCGTGGCCTGTATAAAAAAGGCCAGTGTAACGTAGATCGGTTCCCCTCCCTTGTTGCTGACTGTAAGATAATCTAAGTAAAATAATTAATTTCTCCTCCTAATCATTATCTCATTATACCTTTGGCCTTTAATAAAAAGGAAAGGGGTAATGAAAGGTAATGTCACTCCAGCATCAACTAATTTTTATTTCCCCATGGAACATCTAGCTAATAAGAGGGGGGATACGGACTTTGGAGATTTTACTGACTCCTTTCAGGGAGGAGTTTGTATGACATAAAAAAATGTTCTTAATAATTTCACTTCTAGTTCAACAGCTTTGTACCTGACAAAAAACAAAACAAGAGCTAAAAGAAAAGAACCCTATTATCTGTGCAATACAACTGATACAGAGACTATATTATTCCTTAGAAAATAGTGGAAGGCATAACAGGAAAAATCTACAGAAGCTTCCATAGATTAAATACTTCTACATGTCATCAATCTCTCCCTTTCCACAGGCTCCTTCCCCTCTGACTTCAAACATGCCACTGTCTCCCCCATCCTCAAAAAGCCCACCCTGGACCCATCTGACCCCTCTAGTTACCGGCCAGTCTCCCTCCTTCCCTTTGCCTCAAAGCTTCTGGAACGTGTCGTCTACTCCCGCTGCCTGGACCTCCTCTCTGCCAACTCCTCCCTGGACCCTCTCCAATCCGGCTTCCGCCCCCTCCACTCTACTGAAACTGCCCTGGCCAAGATCACCAATGATCTACTTGTCGCTAAATCTAAGCGCCTCTACTCCATTCTTGTCCTCCTTGACCTCTCTGCTGCCTTTGACACTGTCGACCACTTGCTTCTATTGGACTCGCTTTACTCTTTGGGCTTCCGTGGCTCTGTCCTTGACTGGTTCTCCTCCTACCTCTCTGACCGCTCCTTTAAAGTCTCGCTCCCCGAGTCAAACTCCTCCTCCCTCCCCCTTTCGGTTGGGGTCCCCCAAGGCTCTGTCCTTGGCCCTCTCCTCTTCTCTATTTACACCCTGTCCCTTGGCAAAATTATTGCCTCCCACGGATTCCAATATCATCTCTACGCTGATGACACCCAACTCTATCTTTCTACCCCCTCTCTCTCCTCTTCTGTCCACTCACGCCTCGTCAACTGCCTCTCTGATATCTCCGCCTGGATGTCCCGACGTCAACTCAAGCTCAACATGGCCAAGACCGAACTCCTCATTTTTCCTCCCTCCTCTTCCTCTCCCTCTAACCTGCCCATCTGCATCGATGGAGTCACCATCCATCCTGTTCTCCAAGCCCGTAGCTTGGGCTTCATCTTTGACACGCACCTCTCTTTTAAACCTTACATTGACTCTGTTGCCAAATCCTGCCGATTCGCCCTCCATAACATTGCTCGGATCCGCCCCTTTCTCTCTACCTCCTCGGCCAAAACCCTTGTTCATGCCATGGTTATCTCTCGCCTCGATTACTGCAACCTCCTCCTTGCTGGCCTCCCTCGCTCTCACCTGTCCCCCCTTATCGCAATCCAAAACTCTGCTGCCAAGGTCATTCACTCTGCCCGTCGCTTCGACCATGTGCAGCCTCTCCTCTTCTCTCTTCACTGGCTCCCCCTTCCTGAACGTATCCTGTTTAAACTCCTGGTATTCACGTTCAAAACACTCCACAACCAAGCTCCCCCTTACCTCTCGGACCTAATCTCCCTACGCACTCCTGCACGCGCTCTCCGCTCTTCCTCTGTCCCCTCCCTCACTCTCCCTCGTTTCTCCTGCTCACCTAACCGCCTTCGACCCTTCTCCCTCGCTGCCCCCCATGCCTGGAACTCCCTCCCTACCCACATCCGCCTTGCCCCCTCCCTCCGCTCCTTCAAATCCCTCCTCAAGACCCACTTTTTCCTCGCCGCCTTTTCCGATGCCTGCTAGTCGTTCCCCATATACTTACTGTCTGCCCTCCTCTGCAGACTGCTGCAACCAACCTGATTGTAACCAAGCCAAGCACACGCACCTGAGACTTCGCATCCGCTTGAATGTTTGTTTGTCTTCTCCCCTGTCTCTCCCACTGTCCCCTCTCCCTGTCTCCCCCTCCTTGTCTTTTAGATTGTAAGCCACAGGCAGGGACTGTGTCCATTTCTAAGTACATGACTGGCGCTATATAAATGTTTATAATAATAATAATAATAATAAATAAATAAAAACATGGAAACTTAAATGCTTTAGCCCATTCCTCAATACACTTAACACTGCTGTGCCCTACCAATCTTCATGTAAGGGGAAGAATGGAGTAGAGAGACTATCATCCACCAAAAGCAGATGTGATTTCATGGGACATATTACATATAAACTTGGTTAAAGAAACTAAAGAGGAAGGAAATTTGGAGTGTATAATTTGGTTCTGCTCTAAATTTTGCCTTTTCTGTCAAGAATATAATTCAAGAGATGCAATGTAGACTTCTCTCCCTAAGTAGTAAGCAAACCTATCCAATCCAACCACACATTTGAATAAGAAATCTCTTTGGCTGGGAAATGCACCATTGCCATATCTACCCTTTCCTGATGACTGGTTTTGCAATGTGTGGCTCATCACAGAGATGGACTTGCACCTTTTAGGACAGGAGGGGCAAGTTTTCTATGCAGCAGGGAACCCTTTTTGAATTTCTTATGGGAGCAAATTCTTCAAACAGCTGTCACAAAGTGATGGTGGAACACGTGCTTGGCTTACTGTAGCACATTTGGAAATACTGTTAATGACGGTCCTTCTTGCGTCTGTCTCATGCTACAGGTTCAAGTGTACAATGTTAAAGGACAACTCTATGATACGTTGTTAATATAAAAAAGATTTTGGTCTTTAATTTATAACTGAAAGTAAAGAAAGGATTCTCTCATGAGACACTTCTAAAGAGCTGGACCTTGTGACCTATACACAGGTCTCTTTGTGTGTGAATCTGAACACCCCAAAACAATCTGTTGTGTTCTTGTCTGGGTACATTTATTACATGAAACTGGTCCCTGAGCCTTCTGGGGGCTTAGTCAAGTAAAGAGAAATTTAAAGTAGCAAAAAGCAGCTTAAAGTCAAATTAGGTTTCTCTTAAGGTAGCCTGTCTAGCTTTATTAAGAAAAATGTTCTTGGTAATGGTTCAAGCTTGAGTTCTGTGGGATCTCAGTGAAATCAGAGAAGGTTTAGCAAGGTAACCTCAGAGATACGTGAATTAACAGAACAAAGAGCGAGACAATCTCTGAAATCCAGTCTCACCACTTATTCTTATTCCTGGTCACTCTGGGATGGGGAACTAACTAGGGTTGCCACCTATGCAAATTGTTAAGGAACACTTATGAAACATACATGTTGTGGGGTCTGGACTGGCGCCTCAGGCCCTGCAACATGTATGTTTCATAAGTGTTCCTTGCAAATTTGCATAGGTGGCAACCCTAGAGCTAACCCACACTGCTTGGTGGATTTCTATCTCGTGTACTCTGTCTTAGCTGTTATGTCCTGTTTGGGGACAAGTTTATTGGAGGAGGCCATTTTATTTTCTTAGTGGACATTTGCCAACTTGTTTTTTAAAGCAATGCATTAATGTTTTTAATGGCCTAGTGCATCATTCCCCAACCTCTGGCTTGCGAATGACCCCTTTCATGTTCATTGTGACAGCTCAGTAAACAAATGCAAAGTTTAGGAGGGAGAGAGTGTGCCTTGGGACTGGCGAGAAAAAAGTTAAAGCGCACCTGGTGCTTTCAGTTCTGCTGCTGGCAGAGGGAGGAGTATGAACTGGGGGAAATCTTGAACCCTTTGTCCTTGAGCTGCTGCTGCTGCTGCAGGGGAAAAGGTGCATTTTAACCATCCAGACTAGGGTTTCTTAAAGAGGTAGGTGCACTTAAAAAATAAAACAAACAAACAAAACCATTTATTTTTATCTACTTGCTTGAAGCCTTAGAACATAACTTATTTGTATAACTTAACTTCCAAAAGAAAGTTGTGGCTTCTATAAATCTTGAACTCGCAGAGTGCTCTGCAGCCACACAAAGGTTGGAGACCACCAGTCTAGTGGATTTTCATCTCAACAGAGCAGTTTTGGGGGCGAGAATGGAAAAGGTTGTCTCCATTGTCAAGTCTAGAGAGAGAAGATGTGGTTGCTGTGTTGGTCCAAAAATAATAGCTGCAGGCAAGGTAGTAAGATATCTCTTTTGGGGGACCATCTTCTGTAGGTGAGGGTATGCAAGCTTTCAGGCCATGCAGGGCTTTTCATCAGACTATAGGCAAGTCCGTAGGTAAATCAGAACTGATGACCTGCCTGTAGCCTTAGGAAGGACCCTGTGTGGCTTGAAAGCTTGCATACCCTCACCCATAGAAGTTGGTCAAAGCAAAAAGATATCATCTGAACTACTTTGTCTCCATTGTTAAGGTTAGATCATAAAAGGGGACGAGAAGAAGGGTTGAGTGGAACAAAGGATAAAGATGTCTATCTGCCTATCTGCACCTGCTTCTGACTGGGTGTAATCAGATTAAATTGCACAGACCCCCAGGATATGCGAATCCCATGCTATATTTTGAGAGCTCCTTCCCAACCACTTACTCCTTTCCTACATATTCCAAAGCCTCCTAACCATTTTCCCTTGTCTGCCCCACCCTTCTGTCCACTCAGCCATGCTTTGAACCTAGTAGCTTCCTCTTTCCTTCCCTGTCTAGCTACACACACACACACACACACACCACCCCAATTTGCACTTACCATAATGTTTAACCCGCCCATGACCAGCACGCTATTTATTGGAAGGTAGTCTTTTTCCTCCTATCCAGCAGTGTGAGTCTGCACTGCCCTGGTGCAGCTTGGTAGCTGCTCTGAAGAAAGTTACTCTGGAGCTGAAGCTAGTTGCCACAGGACAACTGCAGGGCAGTTAACACTGTCTTGTTAAGGAGTAACAGGTTATTTAGCCGCAGAGTAACCTATCATATGGCAAAGGTATCCCATTATAAGTGTCCATCTACACACAGCCTCCATCGCTGTTGATGGAGCAGCATGGACACTCAAATCACTGAATCCCACTTTCTCAAAGGCTTTAGAAAGGATTCTTTTCCCTGCAGCCAGGAGATGGAAAGCAATACCCATTGACTCCCATACCTGATGGCAGTAGAGCCTGGACACCCCCTCCAGCTGGGATTCAGTGCCAGTAGGACAGTCTGTTTAGCAGGATGGCCCTGCCAGCTCTGAATCTCTGCTTCCCAGTTAAAAAGTGTTAGATGGGTACCAGGAATGCTGCCCACATGGAATCACTGGGGGTGGGCCTGAAGGGGTGGGATGGCTAGCCTGGTCCCAACAGGGAGCAGACCAGCTCCTCCCAACGTGTGACAGCAGGTCCACATGTACGTTTGGCCACCTGTGGACCCAAACCTGGGTCTCAGACTCCACAATTTTCTGGTGTTACAGACCTGTTTTTCTCCAGTAGCCATTTCCATATTTGTGTAAACACAAACACAAGAATCCAATTGGCTCCGGTTACTGGTTGAAGTACCCCCTATCATGCATATTGTACCCCCCTAGTTATTGGTGGCTGCATTGAGTCCAGGCTGATCCCTGTGTTTCCTATAAGGGCTCCCGAGTGTAAATGGCCTTTAGTGCTAGACCTTTTCATTGAATTCTTCATCCCAGCTTCAGGGCATGGCAGCCAATTCTGTGGCTAATGATTCCCCCCTTTCTCTCTCCCACAGCCAGCAAAGATCCAAGTCAGAAATGCTCTCAAGGAAGAGCTTCTCTACCGGGGTGCCAGCTGTCTCCATGGATGAGCTTGCAGCCTTTGCAGATTCCTATAGCCAGCGTGCCCGTCGGAACGATAGTAACCAGGAGACCCGGCACTCTGAGAGGTCGGAATCACGAGGAGGGCGAGGCGGGTCATTGCAGCATCAAGATGGCTCCTCGGACGAGTACTACAGCAAGCGTAGGGTGAACCGTGAGCCTCTGTCAGACTCTGATCGGGGCTGGTCCTACAGCCCACCCAGGAGACGGGCCCATGAAGAGAAACACCTGCCCAAGCTGGTGAGCCGGGCAGGTGGAGGGAGTCAGAAGTATGACCACGCCTACCTCAGCAGTGCTCTGGAGAGGAAATCACGAAGCTATGATGAGAGTGGAGAGCGTGGCGAGACGCCTTCAAAGCTTAGCTCGCAGCCCAGCCAAAGAGGGGGGACGTACTACGCATGGTCACCACCAGATACCTACAAAGCAGGGCAACAGCAACAGCCACCACAGCAGGAGGATGGAGAAGACACGCTGCCCCCTTACAGCGAGCGGGAGTTGAGCCGGGGCCCTTCATACAGGAACAGGGAGCAGGCTTACGTCAACGCCTCAGACAAGAAGAGGAAAAAGGAGCCCAAGAAAACAGTGAGGCCGTGTCTGGCACTCCTGATCCAAATGGGCTGAGCAGGGATCACCAGGCAGGGGATACCATCTGGGGTCTGGGGGGTGGGGAGTTTCAGGCAGAGAATGGAAACAAAGGGGAAGGATGACAGGAGATGGTTTCTGGGGAATTAGGCAAGAATAACCACAAAAAGCTTATGTACTTGGTCTTAAAAGGAGTTATCTTTGCATTTAGGTGAGGAGTGGGGAACCTTTTCCTTCCCATGGGCCACTCTGAAAATGAGTAAAACTTCTGTGGGCTGGTGAGGGTCCGAAGCAGGGGTATGAAGGGGAGGGAGGGGCTCCGATTATTGATCCCTGTCATGGATCCATCCCTTACGTCCTCATTTTTACTCCTTTCCCCTGAACTAAGTCAATGCTTGAGGAAGGATCCATGGGCCAAATCCAGGAATTGTAATGGGATCAAATAAAAAACAATTGTCAGCCAGAGGTTCCCCATCCTTGATTTAGGCAGTGAGTGGCTCTACACATTATGGTACCCGTGGGGCAAATGTGTCCCGTGGTAGTACCTAGGATGTCATCCTGGGGCAGAGTAGTTTGACAGTTTGGTCAAACTATTTTGGGTGTTAACAAACAACATGATAGTCCTCTATGAGTGGGGGTTGTGCGAGTGTTCCTCGCACCCACATACTGTGAGTGCCAAACCTAAGAAACAGAGCTGGAGGGGGAGGATATGACCTTAGGTGCAGCAGGGGAACAGGGAAGCCAGGCACTTCCACTTTTCTTCCTTCCTCAGACACTTTAGCAACCAAAGAAGCTCAGCTTACTCTCTTGAGAGCCCTGTGCAGTCATATCAAGGCAGAGAGGAGGGTGGGGGGTGCTGAAAAGAGGGAGAGATCTCCCAAGCACAAATCCAATTCAAGTTGATTTGCCAATCAATTCAAACCCAAGCCAGCCCCAATCCTGCTCTCCAGCCAGCCACTTCCTATCACAGCAACAGTAGCTACAACCCATCACTTACTCCTCCCCAAACACACACCAACTCCTCCACAACCTAATAAGCAGCACACCAACAAGTGGGTACACATTAGCCAGCATTAGCCCACACGGTGGGCTCCACGTTCTCTGAACCAACATGGCGTGTTTATACACAGGACGCTACCACACAGGTCCACCCAGTGGACACGTGTGGTAGCGCCCATATAAAAGTCGGAGTGAATGGGCGCATACTCCCACAACCCACACCCCCTCACCCACCCACGTTGCACTGTGCGGGGGCATGGGTGGCCGGCGGGTGGATGGGTGTGCACGCGGTGTGCACACACACGTGCCACAGTTTAAACCCTCCCCCACCCACTGGAAGTGCATATGCATATGGGGGGGAGGGGAGAAAAGATGGCAGGGGTGGGATATGGGGAGGGGGGGAGTAACCTCGATGCAGGGCGAGCAGCCGAGGGGTGGGGGTCAGGAAGGAGCAGACGTGTGTGGGGGGAGCAGTCATAGGGGTGGGGACGGTATGGTCCGAGGGGACGGGTGACTCACACTCCTAGGGGACCGAGGGTCCTGGTGGAGGCTGAGAGTGGCCCCCGCACTGCCACTGTGGGTGAGAGAGGGTCGGGACCTAGGGTCCACCTGTAAAGAGCTGTTGCTGTTGAATGCAAGGTCCGTGGTGAATAAGGCCCCAGTTATCCATGATCTGATGTTGGATGGGGCAGCGGACCTTGCACGCATTACAGAAACCTGGCTGGACGAGGGGGCGGGACCTGTTTTGGCAGACCTCGTCCCGGACGGATATGCTGTGCAGCACCAGCCCCACATGGGGGGTCGGGGGGAAGGTGTGGCTATTATTTTTAGAGAGGAATGGCCAGTTAGGACGGAGATACCCAGTTCAGGAGATTTCAGGTATTGAGGCCCTCCATGTGGTGTTTGATTTGGCGGAGGGCAAGCTCGGGATGCTGCTGGTATACCGGGCCCCTTCCTGTCTGTCAGCTTCCCTTGCCGCTCTAGCAGAGCTGGCCTCGGAGGTGGCGCTGAACTCCTACAGGACTTTGGTCCTGGGGGACTTCAACGCCCATGCTGATGCCAGCCTTATAGGAGCGGAGCGTGAGTTCATGGCCGCCATGGCAACCATGGACTTGTCCCAGATGGTCAACTGCCCGACCCATGTGGGGGGGCGTGTCCTCGACCTGGTTTTCTGTTCAGGCCTTGAGGCGGGTGGTTCGTTAGTGGGGGATGTAAGAGTTACGCCCTTGTCATGGACGGACCATTATCTCCTATAGGCCAGCCTCTCAGCGCATCCCCTCCAGAAGGGGAATGGACCAGTTAGGTTGGTCCGCCCTCGGAGGCTGATGGAACCGCAGCAGTTCCAGGAGGCTCTGAGGGAGTTAACCCTAGACCCTGACGGCCACTCTGCTGATGTGCTGGTCCAGCATTGGAACACCTTGCTGGCGGAGGCCATTGACAGGGTGGCTCTGAGACGTCCTCTGCCTCCGTCTTGTCACCGCAGGGCCCCTTGGTTTACTGAGGGGCTGCGGTGTATGAAACAGGCAGGCAGGAGACTGGAGCGACGCTGGCGTCATACTCGCTCCAAATCTGATCGACTTCTCCATAGGGCCCATTTGCAGTCCTATGTTGAGGCTGTGAGGACAGCAAAGAAAGATGTTTTTAAAAAATGTTTTAAATTAATAATTTTATTATTGTTGTAAGCCGCCCCGGGATGCTGTGGACATGAGGGGGGGCGGCTAATAAATAAATAAATAAATAAATATGCGCTCCACCAAGCGCACAGGACCCCCTACCCCCACCTGTTTAAAATCAGCCATATGGTGGGCAAGTGTTGGGTGAGCCTGACCATCTAATAGACAGCTCCCTGCAAGAGAGTGTTTTCATAGTTATCGTGTTGTTTATTAATACCCTGTGTGTTTGTGCTGCCTCCCTAGTTGCAATCTGCCACCCTATGGAGTGGACTTTGACCATTGGATGGCAGCACAAAAAATATAGTTATCACGCTGCTGGGGCCCAGCAGAAAAGCTGGAATCCAAGGGGAGTGAAATAAACAAGAGTTGCAAGCAGGACTGAGCCAGCTGGGAAATGAGCCGAGAGCAGCATGCTGCCTGCTTGGGAGTGAAAGAGACAAGACAACCTGAGCTGCTGCAGCAAGCAGTGACCGGACCCAAACCACAACCTCTGAGCCCCTTGCAGAAAAATGGTCAGGGCAGCCCCTTCCAAGCCCAGTGTTCAGATTGGCAGGGCAGCCTGAGTCTCTTGTGGTGACAAGTGTAAGCAGGAGATGTGGGGCTCCCCAATAGACCCTCTCCACGTGGGGAGCCTGGTGATAGAAGGCACTGTAGCCTCTGAACAGCAGCAGCTGCCAGCCTCATCCCCTGAGCCACTCTGCTGGTTTCTCAGTTTCACCTCTGTGTTGCTGCTTGGCTGTCAAAGCAGGAAGCCAGAGACAGGACTGGGGGGCAAAGAGGGGAGCTGGGGCTCCGGGGACAGAGCAGGGAGCCAGGGGATAGAGCAGGAACTCACGGTAAAGCCTCTGCGCTGGTGTAATTAGCAAAGGAGAGCCCACTGGTGACATATGCTAGTCCAGCTGGCTAGTATTGGATGGCCAAGGTGGGTCAGTAAACATATATTGCTTTCGTGGTGTGTGTATGGCAGTGCTGTGGGTTTTCCAAGGCTTTCTTTGGATATGTTACGGGGAACAAACCTCAGCAAACCTGTGTTCCCTCCATGGGCTTCTCCTGGGTTTGTAAAACATATCACTCTTGCCTCCGCATTTGCTGGCTGGAACAGTGGCAAGCATTATGTGTAGCAACACCCAATCCTGCTAGAGTGGGTGGGGAAGCAAGCTTGTGACTGGGAGGAACTATAGGAAATTTATTTGGGGTTACAATTTTTACCTGTGAGATGGGAACGGAGAAATACTTTCTGGGCTGGGAATAACTTTTGAAAACTTTTTTGTCTGTAATGAGCAACTCCTGTGTGCACGCATCGAGGGTAGAATTAGAGGGCAGCAGAAAATTCCTCCTCACGTCTGGTTTGTGGATCCTTTCAGAGGCCTAGCTAGCTGGTTGGGTGGGGGCTGATAGTTACATGATTTAAGGGAAAGTCTCTCTCTAAACAGCGGTAAAGCCTAGGTATGTGGTGGATACCCCCTCTGCTTAGTCATTATGTGTGTGTGGGTGAGAAGGGTGGTACCAAATGGCCCTGCAGAAAGGAGTGACAAATATTGCCATCCACTTAGGCCATTTTTAAACAAGACGCAACCACCCATCAACTACCCACCTGAATGCCCTCGTGAAACTGGTGTGGCTGGGTGCACGCTCCCATAACCCCCACAGCACCCACTCTTGACCACTCATGGAGCACTGGCAAATAAAGCCAGAGTGCGCCATGTCGGGGCAGCCAGAAGAGTGTGTGTGTGTGAGCTGACACCCATGCATCCCCAGCCCATAAGAACAGCGGCAACAACCAGCCATGTCATTCATTCTGAGTGGAGTGCCATTCAGAGGCACTGTGGGCAGGGAAACAGCCTTTGCAAGGCACAGGAACCAGCTGGGAGTGCTAGGGAGCACAGGTTCCCCAGCGTTTGGCTGGGACATGTCAATTTCAGTGGCCAGCCCTGCCCGCTTCCACCTCCCCCATGGTATGTGGCAGGGGAAGTGCGTGGGGCTGCTGCGGTACCCACCCAGGGAGCCGCCCAGTAGAATCCACCGTGTGCACTCCACCCAAGTGGCTGCTCCGTGACTGCTCCACTCAGTGGACACGGACACCACCAGCCAGCAGTGCTCATTTAAAAATGGCCTTAGTGTCCTCCCCCCAGGCTGATTAGTGGAGAGAGGTCACTGAATGGCCAATGGGCCTGGTTAGTAGAGACTGGTTGTCTAATGCTCACCCACCACAGCTTCAGTAGTGGGTGCATGACATCCAGCATACACTGAAGGCAACATCTATTCCTTGTTGCTTAGGTTCCCTCCCTCTCCCAGGACTGCATCTCTTTCCTTATTCCCCAGTGGTTTTATGCTTACATTTTCCCCCTCTCTTTTCCTCAGAATGATTTCCCAACCAGGATGTCCCTTGTGGTTTGATGTTGTCGTGGAAGAGTTGTGTTGATGATCTGGATATCAAGAGGTGGTCATGCGGATAAGCTAGGAGCAAGCAGGCCCCAAGGAATCTTTGCAGCCACTGGACATGGGTGTTTACTCTGTTTCATCAGGAGAGCAGGGGCCTTCTGCAGAGACCAACTCCAATCGAGCAGTCATCTGATTAATTCTGGGGGATTTGCCTCACCACAAACCTTGGGAACTCTCAACTTCCAAATTCCCGTTGCAAGGCAGCTGTCGGCACACACTTTACCCAGAGAGCCCTCTTCCACATTACAAGAGGAGCTCCTGGCTCTTGCCCCATAATCCTTCTCCCACGGGCTCCATACCTCTTCTCCTCCCTGATTCATTTGGAGGGAGGTTGTCCACACCTCTTACACTCCAAGCCACAGAAAGATAGGGGGAATCTCTCTCCACTTGCCCCTTCTCTCCCATACCGAGAGAAATGAGGCCTCATTTAAACACCTGCAGGTTGCACCAAGATAACAATTTCTCTATTCCTCTTTGCTGGAAATGTTCTTGGAAACTACCTAACGAAATACTGAACAGTGTGGTGCTATGAGACAGACGCGGTAGACACAGAGAGTGCAGTTTGGGATTTTTTGTTATTACTAGTCCTGTTAATTCAGTAATGGGAGCCACCGATGAGATTATTGTATTGTTTTGAAAGTGAAGCTAAGTAGATTTTGCTGTAATGAGAGTGTGTCATGTTTTTTCACTATCTGTTTTAATATGAATGTCCGCATTGCCTTATGGTTGAGGTATGAGGGAAGGCTTCAGCTAGGTTTGCTGCTTGATCCTATCATAAGCAGAGCACTAGTTCAGTCAGAGTTCTGCTTGTGTTCCCCAAAAACCTTTTTGGGTAGATTTTAATTTTTAAAAGCCAACCAACAGAAAAGAAAATAGCTACATGAGAAAACCAGGGTGAGAAAGAGAAGCCACTGCTATTATTTCTACAAGGATGCACATTGTTTCAACAGGGCAACAAAAAAGTACTGAAAAAAATAAATGCATTGGGTAAAACATTTGCTTTAAGAATCTCTTCTTTTTGGTTGTTGCCTGTTGCTCTCCTTTGGTTCCGACATGATGTTACCAATCGGTATCTCAGAACAGCTCCATTTTAAAATGAACGCCTCATGCCATCAGAAAGTCCGACACTCCTGCTTTCATTCCTCTCTTCAGTTCTCTCGCTACCGTGTGGGTATGCAGTGGAAGGGAAGAAGTGAGTTGGTCATCAAACAGTCATGGATTTGTGGGTCTTCAGTCCTGTGGTGCTTCTTTGGAAACTGATGCAGAAATGTAGTAGCCTTCTGATGGATTAAAGTCTCAATCTTTGTTGAACAACATACCTGCAGTTCTTCATGAAAACTACAAACTTGTCTATAGACTTGCACATAACTACATGCGTTTGCTTGACACCTGTTTCTGCTCTGTACTGTCATCCAAGTTAGTGGGACACCAGATTCAGTGATCTGATGTTGGTAGTTTGGGTCATCTCAGGAACTGAAGGTTAAGGAATTTCCTCGTGAAGGAGGAAAGATCACTTACCACTTTCTTACCTGTCTAATGAGCACATGCCCATGTTTATGCTAGCACAAGTCAGATCAGCCAAACATCCATATGCTTTCTCTTTGTGTTTGCATGTTACTAAGACACACAGAACAAAATTAAACGGTCTCCTCACCCCAATCAACTTCGCTTTAGTATGTAGTCCTGGGAAGATCCACCGTTGCCATCAGTCTTCCCAAACTGTAGTATTAGCATATTAAACGTAAGCCTGGAGTCAGATGAAGCGCATTCCCAGTGGCTTTTCTATCAGAGACTAAACAATCCAGAAGTTTTGGAGTCTCACAGGAGCTAAGAAAACTGTATGAGTGCAAGGTACGTTTCTTTTACACAATCTGACCCTTGGGAAGCAGATGAGAAAAAATTAGGCATGTTTGTTAATGCATTCCTGCCTATTTTACTGCAGGAATGTATGCCATAGAAAAACCTGCACAGAATAGCAATAGAATAGACTGGGGGAAGGTTGAATATGCCAGTGGCTGCTAAGCAGAGATTTAAAGTTCTCTAGAAAACTCTATTCCCAAAAGCACTTAGAAACTGCTCCATTGTGTCCATTTCATTTGATTAAACCCTCAGAAACCTAACTTCCTGCTTCAAAAATAACACAACTTTTACCATTTATTTGGATCTGTTTTGATCACTCTGGGCAGGTATTCTGGGACACCAGATCACTGGCTGTAGAAAACTGGCATATGGTTAATAAGGAAGAGGCTACGTTTGAGAGCAAGATAAAGTGTAACCTGCTGTCATCATTTTTTTTGCCCTTTTTCTTTTAGGCTTGGGCTCTGCTGGTAATGCACACGTGTGTCCTCTCTTAATAAATGTAGCTCTCCACATGGAATACCAGACCTTTTTGCTTGAATTGTAATAGGAGAAGAATAGAAAGTAAAAATAATTCATTGGAAGTTCCTAACTAAAATGATTTTAGCTTTCACAGCACCAAGCCTAGTCCACTGAACTGATATTTCTTGGTTAACATTCATACAGTTCTGTAATCCATAAATACATCAATGGTTTTAATCTAGTAGTCACGTGTCGTACCCTTGCCAAAAGCACTGTGATCCAGTAAGGCTCTGCAGGAGGGGCAGGGGCACAAAGACACGGGCTGTCTCCACACTAGGTCACGCTCTGGAACTTGGGGGTCAGGAAGATATGGTATCTCCCAACCACCCCCGCTTACTATGCCTCCCTCCCAAGTATGGACAAACACACTACTGCCAAAGCAGGGAGCAACCTTGCCCCTGGTTAAGCAGGATCTGGTTTATCATGCGTTCTGTTCTGGCTTCCTTATAATCAAATGGCAGTGATAAAATTAATAAAATAATAATAATAATAATGAATAATAACTTTGATTGATACCCCCACCCTATCTCCCAAAGCCTAGGGCTTAGGAAAGCTTACATTTTAAAAACATCAGTACAAAAATACATATAAAATACATTCCTCACCACCCGATCCCCCACCAACCCATCCCTCCCACTCCCGTCCCTCCAACTCCCACTTGGAGGAAATTCCCTTTCCCAGTTTAGCCCTCCCCTATCTAAGCTAAGAAGCTATTTAACCTGCCTCCGCTCACTTTCCCGTCTCTCACAAGAGGGAGTCTACCTAAACTAGCGCGCGCACACACTCTCATCCCTCCCATTCTTCCTGCACCCAGCATATCCCAGTGCACAGAAGGGACTATGATACAAAGGAAGGGGGGGATGGTGGCTAAAAGCAGCAGCAGGATGACAAATTCTTCCAGGCAGCACAGCTTCATGGCTGTGGCCACACAAGCCATGAACAGCTCAAGAACAGTTGGGGCTTTTTAGTGCCACCCCAATGGCTGCTGTCTCCAGACAACTCGATCCCCTTATGGGAATCAAGGGGAAAACAGATGACAAAGTGGGGGTGAGGCTGCCGCAGCTCACAGCAGTCCACGCACCTGAGGAAGGAGTAGATGATGGTGGCTGGCGTGGGAATTCTACCCCTACATATACCAGCATAGGACACTATCGTGCATACAGCCATGTGTACTGCTCAAGTTTACACAGAAGCTTTCAGTGTAACATGGAACTGAATGGGGGTCTCCCAAGTCACAAGTCATTGCACTTACCTTGCACCATTCATTTAGTCTCAAGAAAAGGATGAACTCTAGAATCCACACACCTAGCCCAGGCTGTTCCACTCTCGGTTCATTCACACAACATTTTACCCCCTTGGAAATTCACCACTTGTTTCTTAATCTGCATTTGCCTTGTCCTATAGCAATGCATTCACACATCTGTGGCTTTCTTTGCATTGCAGTAGCCTACCACCACCACCACTTCTCTGTGGCCTTTCCCATAATACAAAGGGCATAAACACCCTTCTACTGCATGCCAAGTTCCTGAAGTAGCAGAGTGGAGGAGTGATCCTCTCTTCAAGATTTTGTGATGACACCTCAGGTCTCCCAGAGGGAGGAAGTAGGACCATAATGAATAATTTGTGCAACTAATAAATTTGATGTATTGGTCTACTTCTTTAGTCTTTGAAGAAGATCAAAAGTGCTATTCACTTCCATCCTTGCTGAAACAAATATTTGCTATGGGTTCATTTTGGTACTATTTAGTGCAGTTGCTCAACGGTGCTACTGAGCTAATACCATTAGTGCAACGCTACACAACAGCACTCAATGGGATTATGAAGTGAAGGAACAAATACGAAATTGACCAAATCGAAATACCAAAGTGACTGGAATGAGCAACTGAAAAGCACAGAAACAAATGTGAATATTACAACCCCAGACAAAGATTGTGGTAGTAGTGCACCTAGATTTGCTAATAATTTTATTTATATTTATTATTATTAGTAGTAGTAGTATTAACAAACATTTATATAGCACCAACAGTGTACCTGGCACTTTACAAAGTAATAAAATAGACACGGTCCCTGCCCCTAGGGCTTACAATCTGAGAGACAGGAGCTGGGGGAGA
>QEPC01015182.1:1427717-1441716 GCA_003113815.1 Sphenodon punctatus
CTCAAGGTGACGAAGGCATGGACGAGGGAGGCCAGGTCTGGGCCGGAGATGTACGGGCGCAGCCTCCGCACCAGATATAGCTGGTGGAAGGCAGCCTTCACCACCACCTCCACCTGTCGCTCCAGGTGGAGATCTGCATCCAGTATCACCCCCAGACTCCGAACCTGCTGAGCTAGGGTGGGTGAACCCCCTCCCCCAATCAGGGGGGCCAACACCTCCCTCGCTCTCCCCACCACCATCACCTCCGTCTTATCGGGATTGAGCTTCAGTCTGCTCTGCCACATCCACTCTGCCATGGCCTCCAGACACTGGGATAGCAACGAGACAGCAGGGTCTGGGTCAGTTGAAAAAGAGAGGTACAGCTGAGTATCATCAGCATATTTGGTGACATTGCACCCTGAACCCTCTCACGACCTCCCCCAAGGGCTGCATATAAACATGAAATAATAATGGAGACAGAATGGAACCCTGCGGAACGCCGCAGGATAAAGTGCGGGGGCAAGATGTTTCAGCTCCCAACACTACCCCCTGGCTTCTCTTCAAGAGGAATGAGCAGAACCATTCAAGAACAGTCCCGTCCATTCCCCCCAGGTCACGCAGCCATTTCAACAGCAACTCATGGTCCACGGTGTCAAAAGCGGCCAAGAGATCTAGCAGGATAAGAAATGTCGAACATCCTGCGTCCATCTCCCAGCGGAGATCGTCGACCAAGGCCACCAACGCCGTCTCGGTGCCATAGCTGGGGCGGAACCCAGATTGAAATGGGTCCAGGAAACCAATGCTATCTAGATGCGCCTGGAGCTGGATCGCCACCGCCTGCTCAATAACCTTCTCTAAAAAGGGGAGGTTAGAGACAGGTCAGTAGGTGGCAAGTCCGTCCACATCCAGTGATGGTTTCTTCAGCAGGGGGCTTACCACAGCCTCTTTGAGGCTAGGCGACAACCTCCCCTTCTGCAGGGACACATTGACCACCCTCGCCAGCACCGTCCCCAACGTCTCCCTGGAGGCTTTCACCAACCAGGATGGGCACGGATCAAGTTCACAACTGGTGGCTCTCACAGACCCCAAGACATCCATCACATCAGCTGGCGTCACTTCTTGTAACTCCCCCCCACAAAGTTGGACCAGACGGGGCTTGCATCACCTCACGTTCTCCACCTACTGCCCCCAACCCAGCGTCAAAGTCGCTCTGAATCTGAGCGATCTTGTCCGTGAAGTAGGTGACAAACTCCTCACAGCGGGCCTGGGACAAGTCCCCATCCAGGCGGAGGGAGGCCGGACTGACCAGCCCCCGCACAGCTCCGCCGGGCATGACATCGCAGACGCTATGAGGACAGCAAGGAACTCCTTCCTTCTGCCCTCACAGCCTCAGTATAGGACCGCAAATGGACCCTATGGAGAACTCGGTTGGAGTCAGATCGAGTCCGACGCCAGCATCGCTCCAGCCTCCTGCCTGCTTGTTTCATACACCGCAGCCCCTCAGTAAACCAAGGGGCCCTGTGCTGACGAGACAGAGGCAGGGGGCATCTCGGAGCCACCCTCTCAATGGCCTCCCCCAGCAAGCTGTTCCAATGCTGGACTAGCTCATAGACAGAGTGGCTGTCCAGGCCCAAGGTTAATTCCCTCAGGACCTCTTGGAACCGCTGAGGTTCCATCAGCCTCCGAGGGCAGACCAACCTAACTGGTCCATTCCCCTTCTGGAGGTGGTGCGCTGAGAGACTGGTCTGGAGGAGATAATGGTCCATCCATGAGAAGGGCATAGCCCCGACCTCCCCCACTACCGGACCACCCGCCTCAAGGCCAGAGCTGAAGATCAGGTCGAGGATATGCCCCCCCTCGTGGGTCGGGTAGGTGACCACTTGGGACAAATCCATGGTTGCCATGCACCACCTTCCAAAGTGCAGAGTGGTGCATTCATTTCAGCCCTAGTAAGAAGTGACAAACAGGAAATGAGGTTTCATGTGCTGAAACTTGCTCCGGGTTTATCAAACCACAACTTGACAGAATCAGATTTTTGCAAGCAAACTGTTGCATTAGGTGACAGAGAGCAAGGGATCACCAAGGGGCACAGGAATTGATATGGATTTTGCACATTTATAATGTGGGATTTGTGCTATTATGTATTTTAATTGCGTGTTGGGTGAATGAGCCCTCACTCTAGATTCTCCCAGTTTCTAGTTATTTTGGCCCCAAATCTTGGTTGTTTTAATAGTCTTTGAAGGAAAATCAGAAGATACAGACTTGTTGACACTGACTGGCTGCTCAATAGCCCTCTTTCTCCAACAGGATGAAGGGGCTATCTCTGCATCGGCTCCTAATAGGCCAGTTACTGTGAGGGTGGAGCAGCCGCAGATGAGAGTGTGATCTAGAGCTATGTAAGAATGCAATAATGTAAGGACCATCGACAAAAAGCGTAGAGAAGCAGAGGCTGCACCAGCAAGTGTGAAGAATTTCTCTGGTTTCTGGCAAGGAACAATGGCAATTGCTGATCCACTTCATCTCTCAGGACAGCCGCAAAATGATTGGGATTGCAAGATAAACCTGATTATTGGGCTTACACTGAGAGTGGCAAGCATCTGAAGCTATACGTTCCCCATGGATAGATTTTATCACTAGCATAATATTTCAATCTTTCCCCTTCAAGCTCTGGCTGCCTGCGTCACCGCAGGGACACAGACACTTTATAGCGCAAATAAAGTGTCATTACATTGATCAGCTGAGAAGACAAGAGACACAATAAGAGAATCCTTTAAAAATGCATCACGCTTTAGAGCAGAAGATGGATCAACTTTTGATATTCAGTCCATCTGCACTGACAAATATGTGCACTGGGACATTGATATCAGGCTGTGAAAAATGACACATTTGCTAGTGACGCAGCAAGCTTCCCTATTGATTACTGGCATCTGAGACACACAACCTGTCTGCAGACAACTTACCAGTAACCTTTCCAGCCAATTTAAATGAAAAATTAACTGCTCATGCATATAAAGTCATGCAAACTTCAGGAAGTCATATTCTGTGTGTCTCTACTTGAACGATAAGTTTATTGGAGATATTGGGAGAGGCACTTAGTGTCTGTTCTCGTGTTCGACTCCCCTCATGTCTCGGGTTATTTGGGGGTTGAGGCTAGTGGGGCCCCTGATCTGAAGCTGATGCTGCTTAATGCAAGGTCAGTGGCAAATAAAACATCAACCATCCTTGATTTTATTCAGGATGAGGCTGCTGACCTCATATGCATTACAGCAGGGGTGGGGAACCTCAGGCCCGGGGGCCAAATGTGGCCCTCAGCAAGTTTTTATGTGGCCCCTTTCCAGTGTCTGGATCTGGCCCCTAGATCCATTTTCTACCCCTAAGCACTGAAAAACTGAGCTCAGGATAACAGAGCAGAGAGGAGGGTAGGGAACAGATCCACAGCTCAGATCCATGATCTGGGCCCTCCTTTTCTTGAATCAACCCATTAAGCACCTCCGCCCCCAGCCTCCTATGTGGCTCTCAGAGCTTCACGAATATTAAATACGGCCCCCAGGACAGAAAAGGCTCTCCACCCCTGCATTACAGAGACCTAGCTGGATGAGGCATCTGGGCCCATATTGTCCCAGCTGGTGTCAGCTGGGTACTCAATGCAGCACTGTCGCTGGCACGGGGTGAAAAGCGGGGGAGGTCTCAGGGCTAAACCTCAGGAAAGGGGGAACACCACACTCAAGCAGTGGAGAATGGGGCGGCTTGCTCTCACTAGTGCGGAACCCTCCGGTAATAATGTCCCTCAGGTTGTAGGGTGGGCTTTCCCTCGTTAATGGAAGGCAACCCTTTTCATCATAGGGACTCTGTGAGCAAGGCAATTGCCCCAAGGGAAGGGGAAAGGGTACACAAGGGAACCACGTACTCAGGGAAATACTTGGGCCCAGGAAACCGTGCCCACAGGTGTGGGGAGGGGGGGAGCCCAGGGAAGGGAGTGCCGGAGGCAGGGATAAGGGATAGTTAGAGGGGGGGAAGGAGGGACTCTCAAGCCAAATGGTAGGGGTAAGGAGAGAGGGATACACGAAGGGAACACTACACGTGGGGGTAATGCCACCTCCCAGGAAAAAACAACACAGCAATCTGTCTGAAGGGATAGTTAGGGTTAACTCACGCTCACCACACTCTCACAGGACCAGGGAAGGGAACCAGACTCTCACTCTCATACACACACTCGCTCACTGTCTCTCTATCTCACTCTCAAGGCTCAAGGGATCCAGGGGCCAGCCTCTCGAAAACGATTACCGGCGGGGACGCCAAGCCCCGCCGGCACTATTTATCCTTTCCCTCTCTTCCTGAAGCAGAGTGAGGCTCCTCCTCCCACGCCCCCGGCAGGGCATGCTGGGAGCGACTGACGGCGTGCGGAGGTGGGCGGGGCCCCGCCTCTGTCCTGGGCCGTGGTGTGACTCCACCCCCCTGACTAGCTCCAGCAGCCCGGGCCGCCGCCGCAGCGATCCCCCCGGGCCGCTTCCTAACAAGCACCAGTCTAGGATTGGTGGAATGACAATGATCTGTAAAGATACTCTGGTCTTTCAAAAGTATCCAGTGCCTAACTCATCCAATATAGAGTGTGTCCACCTTGTATTGGAGACCAGGGATAGATTGGGGGATTTTGCTGGTGTACTGACCACCTCGCTGCACAGCAGAATCCCTGATAGAGTTGGTCTTGCAGTCACCCAGACTTACAGTCTTAGGTGACTTTACCATACATCCTGAGACTAATGTTTGGGGGCCAGAGTGGGACTTCATGACCTCAATGGCAACCAGGGGTCTATCCTAAATAATATCTGACCCCACACATGAGGCAGGACACAAATTGGATTTGATGTTTTGCTCTGGCCTGGAGAAAAAGGGGTTCTGATTATTGGGGGTGGGGTTACAACACCATTGTTGTGGTCACACCATTATTTTCTGAAGGCCCAGATCCCTGCCCTCCTATGCTCCCATTGGGTTGTGGATCATTTAAGTTGGTCCATCCCCAGAGAGTAATGGATTCAGTTGGTTTTCAGAACTCTCGGGGGGATTTACCTTGATGGCTACTCCGTTGATGACCTGGTCACCTTGTGGAATTATATCTTGATCATGGCCATTGACACAGTTGCACCCAGGTGTCCATTTCCATTGCTGTGACAACATAGGCCCCCCTGGTATACAGGGGACCTGAGGCAGTTGAAATGGGAGAGTAGGCAGTCAGAGCGCAGGTGGCACTTGACTCACGCTGAAGCTGACCGGTTGTGGCATAGATAAGTTTTGAAAGATTACATCGTAGCTATGATGGTGGCAAAGAAAGCTTTCGTCTTCACTATCATAATGTCTGCAAAGTCTCATCCTGTGGAGCTGTTCTGGGTGGCGAATGGCCTGATTAATCTGGTTGCTCCCATGAACTAGAGTCATCTATTGCCCATTGTGACATTTTTATTAATTACCTTGCAGACAAAAATTGCTCATTTTCACCACGACTTGGGTGCTGCTATTTTACCTGCAGAGTCAGAGTTTGGGGTTGTGGAAGTTCAGCCTTGTCCTGTTTGTTTGGATCAGTTTCAGTTAGTGTCACCCACTGATGCAGAGGATATACTTGGAGCAATGCGGGCAATCAGTTGTGAATTAGGTCCACCTTGCCCATCTTTGTCATATATCATACCATGAGCAACCCATTCCTTCGATGTCTGCAGGATCACACCTTGAATGACCCCGTCCTGAACAGCCTCCGGACCTGCATGACCATGGGTGGCCCCGACATATGAAATCAGTGGCGCCACCACTCAAGCTGTACTGGCCCCTCAGACATGACCTGCGGCTGGAGGATGGGCTACTGATGGTGGGACACAAGATCATAATCCCCAAAGAATCCAGGCCGGACATGCTGCGCATGGTGTACATCCCCCACCAGGGGGTTCAGCGATCCAAGGCAAGGGCCAGGGCCCTCATGTACTGGCCTAACATGGCGGGAGACATTGAACAGTGGGCAGCAGGCTGCAGCCCATGTCAAGAAGGGTGGCCTGCTCAGCCGGCGGAGCCCATGATACCACATCACATACCAGAACTCCCGTGGCTTAAAGTGGCTGTGGACATTTTTGACCAGCAAGCACAATCGTACATGGTGGTCGCTGATTACTTCTCCAAATACCCTGAAGTGAAACACCTACCAGACAAAAGGCGGTCTCCATCGTCGAGCACCTAAAGGCAATCTTTGCACACCATGGGATCCCCAAAGAAATGGTCTGTGACCACTTCCCATTTGCCTGTCATGCAATGTAGCAGTTTGTCGCAGAATGGGGCCTCTCACTGACACACTCCAGCCCAACGTATCCTCAATCCAATGGCCAAGTGGAGCGAATGGTGCAAATTGTGAAGGCCATGCTCAAGAAGGCCATGAAAGACGGGACAGACCCGCGCTTGGCCCTACTCCATCTGCGCAACACCCCCATATCGGGAACCCCATTCACCCTAGCGCAATTGCTAATGGGACGAGTGCTCTGCAGCACTCTCCCAGCAACCACCCCGGTCCTCACACCGTCAATACCCCAAGGCACACACGCAACAATCCGCAGACAACAATGGAACCAGAAGGCATGCTATGACAAATGGGCATGACCCCTTCTGCCCCTCACTGTTGGAGACACGGTCTGCCTGGCCACACCTACCAGCTGGCACCCGGCCACGGTGATCGCAAAATGCCCAGAACCCCGCTCCTACGTGGTCAAGACCCCCCTGGGAGCCACATACCATTGAAATTGATGACACTTGAGATGAGCAACTGGCCCGACAGAGCCAAGCACATTGGACGACCTCCCAGAATGACCAGACACCACATCGCCCAGCGACCAACGGGAGCCGCCCCAGGTAACTCCCTCGCCAGGGCCTGAAAGAAGTGAACCTCGGCCCAAACCGGTCAGTGCCCCCATGCCTCGTCCACCAGACCCGGCACCATCGCTGGGTGACCCAGCGGGGCCCTCCCAGCACCAGAGAGAGTCGGCATCGCCGAGCCAGGGACAGGCGAGGCTGCAAAGAGAGACGCACCTCCCTGCCCGCCTCCAGGACTACTATGTGGAGCAGGGTGAAGACTGCCTCCTGCGATGCATCATGTACTGGTGACCTCTGACTCTCAGACACGCACGCAGCTGTTTTGATGTTTTTGTTTTAGTTACAGTTAGTATAGGTATAACTGGTACACAGGGGGGAGGTGGTTTCGCAACTGGACAGGGGGGATGTGGCGGCGCCTGCGCAGCAGCGGTCCCCATGTGACTTGAGGGCGGGGCAGAGAAAGCCGGTGTGCTCACAGCACAGCCAGTTGGACCCCAACTGGGATGCAAGCAGGACGCTGACCGGGCTGCCTCCTCACCGACCCCACGAGGCAGGCCCGAGAGATGCTGTGCAACAGAACAGCGCACAGACACAGGCTCCATGCCACGCAGCAGAGCCTGATAGGGACACCGGGGCTAAGGGGAAGCCTGGTGAGAGTCGCAGGCACCCTCCTCTCAATAAAGACGAGTTGTTGCAGACTGGTGTCCGTGAGTACTTGGGCCTGGTGCCCACGACCCCTCGCCCCATAGGCCTCCCACACATCCCGACCTAGGGAGGACACCACAGGGTAGGTTGTCTGACACCCTAAAAATAGCGGTGGTCCAGCCTCTGCTCAAGAAACCATCTTTGCATGCTGACTCGCCAGCCAGCTATTGCCCAGTCTCTAACCTTCCCTTTTAGTGAAGGTTATCGAATGGGTGGTTTCCCAGTAGCTTCATGCTCATCTTGTTATCAGATTCCTGGACCCATTCCAGTCAGTTTTTTGTCTGGGGTATAGCACGGAGACTATGCTTGTGACCTTGGTCAATGATCTACACTTGGAGATTGAGAAAGGGAACTGTGTCTTATTAGATCTTTCAGCAGCCTTTGATATAGTTGATCATGAGGTGTTGTTGGCACAACTGTGGGACCTGTCAGGGGTGCACTGGACCGCTTGAGGGGTTTTCATTCATTCATTCCTGTTGGGGATTTCCCAGGTAATGGGAAATTGCTTGTCATCCTCTCGGAACCTTCCCTGCGGTGTCACGCAGGGTTCCATCTTGGTCAATCTGTATCTGAGGCCGCTGGGCAAAATCATTTGGAGGTTTGGAATGAAGTGCCATTAGTATGCCGATGACACCCAGCTCTACCTCTCCTTTTCATCCAGCGCAGGTCCTGCAGTCTCAGTGCTTACCCAGTGCCTGGCAACTGCTGGGAACTGGATGAGGTCAAGCCCATTGAAGATGAATCCAGACAAGACTGAAGTGATGATGGTTGGATGGCCCTGTGACTTGAAGGCTATCGGGACTCCTGTCATTGAAGGGGGGTCCAGCCCCCTCTGGTTACCCAGGTTCACAGCCTTGGAGTGCTTCTGGACCCCTTGCTGAGTCTGGAACATCAGGTTGCAGCAGTGGCAAGGAATGCTTTTCATCAACTCCATCTGGTGAGGAGGCTGCAGCCCTGTCTTTCTGATTTATATCTGGCCACCATCATCCATGCTTTCATTACCTGAAGACTAGATTACTGCAACATCGCAGGAGGGGGCGGGATATAAATTTGATAAATAAATAAATAAAAAACATGCTCTACATGGGGCTGTCCTTAGTGACTGTTTGAAAGCTGCAGCTGGTGCAGAATGTGGCAGCCCAGCTCCTTTCAGGGATGGGTCGCCATGAGCACATTACTCCTGTCCTGTGCTTTACTGTCTGTACTAGCTACCTATAGCTTTCCAGGCACAATTCAGGGTGCTGGTTTTTAACCTTTAAAGCCCTAAATGGCCTGGGCCCCACATATCTGAAAGATCACTTTTCTTATCATGCTCCATCAGGACCCCTTCTGTCGGTCGGGAGCGTTTTCTTGCAGGTACCACCAGCCAATCTGGTTCGTAAGACATGGGTTCATTGAGAGGCATTCTTGGTTGCTGCCCCAGTATTATGGAACTCCCTTCCCCTGGAGGTCCATCAGAGCCTGGGGGAGGCCATTTGCATATTCCAGAGGCAGCATAAAACCTTTCTTTTTGGCAAAGAAAGCATTTGGCAGGCGGGGATAGAGTTTGGGGTGTGTAGGTTAGTTATGGGGCGAGGGTGGATCATCTTAGGTTTTAATGCATTTTAATGTGGTTTTTTGTGTTGCAAGCCACCCCGAGACTTAGGGGAAGGGCGGGGTAAATAAAATAAATAAATGGCAAACTAAGTTAACCCTCCCCTCCCTTTATTAAATTTTCAAATATGGTGTGAATCCTGAATTTGGAAATGCAAGTTTTTCAGCTATTTGGTTCACACCAAGTTAGTCTTAACACTTCATCTCTTTCTCTGTGACTGACACAGACGGTTAGATGTAGATCCCCCCCCTCGCGTAAATGCTGTGAACCCAGTGCCTTTCATATGCATATTCACGTCACCTGATAAGTGATTTCCCACTTTACCCCCAACCCATATGGTTGCTTTAGCCTCATCCTCTCTATGTGTTTACCACTACCCGTCGTTCCTTTTCTCCTTCACCAATGGACATCCTTTATAGCTCTGTTTTTACCCACCAGTCACCTTGTCTTATCCACTCCCACCCATTTCTGCCTCCTTATATACCCGCCCTAAATTGGCTCATTTTATATATTTCTGACTGGCTACGCTACATGCCTGTGTGGCCTGAAAACTTGCTCATTTTCACCCGCAGCCATTGGCCCAATAAAAGATATCACTCAAGCCACTGGGTCTTCATCGCGCTATGTTTTATGTTTATATACCTTATTTTTGTAAGCCACTCCCTGAGCAAAGGGTGGGATAAAAATTGAAATAAATAAATGTCTACTGCTCAAATTAATTCACTTGCAGATGGGGAAATCCCAGTACACACTGTACTGACAGTGTACTGCATGTGTATTTGGAGTTATAGTAGCCAGGTCACAGAGGGTGCATTGTGGAAAGAGATGGAAGTGACACATTTTGACACACACTGCCCACACGAGCCATAGCCAAGGCTTGAACCGGTAAGCCCATGCACCTACAGTGCAGATTTGCTACTGTAGGGCTCCCACAGCACAGCTCACATTGCCTATTTCAGTTGTGCTCTAGGGGAAATCTGCTTACTAAAATGGGGGCAGAGAATCATGTTTCATAACTGCTATCCTGCCTCCTTGTTTCCAAGAGTCCAAACAATGACTCTGGGACATCTGTTCCACCCGGGGGAGGGGAGGGCTTCCCCTGGCCGGGTACGCTCCAGTCGTGGGAACAAACGTTCCTGCAGCCTTCCCCAGCTGGGGCAGGGAGTGACGTGTGGCCACCTGACCGCATCCCTGACCTCGCCCTGCTCCCCTTGCCATGACGGACAGCCATGGCTACCTATTACAAGCAGCCATGGCAACCTCCCGGATGCTGGCAGGAGTCGGGCCATGAACATATGTTCCCACCCAGCTCGCCTGCTCTGCCCCGGCCAGGCGGGAGCTGGGCGCGGACTGTGGACCCGGCTTGTACTGGGCCCACATTTCCCACCTGGATCCTGCCCGGTTGGGGTAGGAACCGGACCTGCATCAGACCGGCCGCAAACAGATGACCCACCATGATGCTAGCCCAGCTGGACCTAACTGGGCCAGCATCATGTATGTTACACCCAGTCTCTCCACTCATCCACATTAAAGATTGCACATGGCAAATCAGGTTCTTGGTCACATGGCCTTCTGAGCGGACAAGCACTAAAAAAGGAAGCCACCGAGATGTTTAATGATCACACAGAGTATACTGCTGCTCAGTCCACTTTCTAATGGATTAGCACTACTAATAATTTCTGTAGCATGACTAGGTGTATCGGGATCAAGTGATGACAGCAAAGCTGATGGTGAGTCCTTTCCCTGTGGATTTTTCGCCTTTCTGGTTTGGTTCCAGCTTAAGCCATTAGTGATCTCTGTTTTGCTCATGCACATCCCTGCTTTGTCTCAAGGATTTGGCAGAGATAGCCATTCTCAAACCATTGTAAGGTGCCATGAGTGTGTCCCTGGCAGCGACCTTTGCAATGAACAAGATGTTTGACTCCTTGCAGTTCATGGCAAGAGTGATGGTAGCAACCGTGGCTTGTCACAGCATGTGACTGAGGGCCACAGAAGACAGATCTACAGACCAAGGTGTTCTCTGTCCCATACAAGAGAGGGAAACTATTTGGGAAACATATGGAGTGAACCTTGATAGATGCCCTTAAGGAAAAGTCAGTGTGGTGTAGTGAATAAGGTGCTGGACTTGGACCTAGAAAGCCAGGATTCAAATCCTGCCCTAGTCACCATCCCTTGACGCTGATGCTCCTGCCAGTTATCGGCCAGCCTCTAACCTCCCCTTTTTAGGGAAGGTTATTGAATGGGCTGTGGCACGGCAGCTCCAGGAGCATCTGGATCGCAGCAGTTTCCTTGACCCCTTTCAGTCTGGTTTTCCACCAGGGTATGGCACGGAGACTGCATTGGTGACTTTGGTTGACGATCTCCGTCTGGCATCGGACCAGGGTCGTCAGACCTTACTGGTCCTGCTAGACCTTTCAGCTGCATTCGACACAGTCGATCATGAGGTGTTGGTGACTCTCCTGCAGGACCTTGCTGGGATTGACGGAACGGTCTTGGACTGGTTTAGTTCGTTCCTGGCTGGGAGAACTCACTGGATGGTCTTGGGGTGGTGGTGTATGTCTTCTCCCTGGGCCCTCACGTGTGGAGTTCTGCAGGGTGCTATTCTGTCCGCCCCCCCCCCCTCTTATTTAACATTTATATGCAGTCGTTAGGGGAGATCGTGAGAGGGTTTCAGGGCATGCAGTGTCATCAGTATGCTGATGACACTCAGCTCTACCACTCTTTTTCCACCGACCCAGGTCATGCAGTCTTCTTATTTTCCCAGTACCTGTCAGCTGTGGGGGCTTGGATGAGGTTGAGCCATCTGCAACTGAATCCTGACAAGACGAAGGTGATGTTGGTGGCTAAGGGCTTGAGGGTGGTTGAATCTCCTCTTGTCGGGGGGCGGGGTTCATCCTCCCATGGTCTCTAAAGTGCGGTGTCTGGGTGTGCTCCTTGATTCATGACTCAGTTTGGAATCTCAGATTGTGGCTGTGGCAGGGAGTGCGTTTTGGCAGTTACATCTTGTCCGGCGGCTTTGGCCATATCTCTCAGACTCTGACCTCACCACTGTCATCCATGCCTTCATCACCTCGAGGCTTGATTACTGCAATGCGCTGTACATGGGGCTGCCCAAGAAGCCGGTTCAGAGGCTGCAGCTGGTGCAGAATGCCGCAGCCCATCTCCTTACGGGGGCGGGCCACAGGGAGCACATGACACCAGTGCTCCGGACTCTGCACTGGCTGCTTATAAAGTACTGGGCCAGGTTCAAGGTGCTGGTGTTAACCTTTAAAACGCTTCACGGCCTGGGCCCTGCTTATCTGTGGAACCATCTCACTCCCCATGTGCCCATGTGACCCCTGAATTCATCCATGGGAGCCTTTTTGGAGGTTCCCCAGGTGAGATGGGTGGTCACCAATGTTAGAACTTTTTTGGTAGCTGCCCCTGTGCTGTGGAATTCGCTCCCCAGGGAGGCTCGGTTGGCCCTCACTCTCCTGTCATTTTGATGTTTCTTCGGTGAGGAGTAGGGTGGGTGGATTTATGGAGGAGGGAGTTTTTTCCCTGCATATAGGAATTTTTACCTTTTTTAATTGTTTTATTGTTGTTCGCTACCCCGGGCTGCCCTGTGGGCAGGAGGGGCAGGATAGAAAATTTTTATAAATAAAAAATTATAAAAAATGAACTCACTGGGTGGCCTTGGGCAAGTCATAGCCTCTCAGCCTCAGTTTCCCATCTGCAAAAATGGGAATATGTGCGTGTGTGTCTATCTTTCTCTATGTTCCTCTCACCCTTGTCCATCTTAGGTTGCAATCCACTGTGCCGGGACCTGTCTCCAAAATATGTGATTATAAAGTGCTATGTATACCTAGTAACACTGTAGATGTGATAATGAGAATCCCTCCCAATTACAAGCCCCCAATCATGACTATTGCAGACCTGGACATTTTAGATCACCCTTTCCTCCATCAAAGGCTCACAGTATCAGAGGAGTCTTTGTCCTCCAAGATGAAGTGACATCTGTTTGACAGATCCTGTCCCAGGAAGAAAAGTAGAACTTGTCTTCCCAATCTGAAGAAAGAAAGAAAAATCTGACCCCTCTGCTTGGCAACCAGAGTCCACTTACGCAGGATCTTTAGGTGGGGGACCATCTTCAGCGCTTTTTCTCAGGTGGGAAAAATCAGGCCACTGCAGTTAACTAATTAGCATTAGTGTTACTGATCATGACTCAGTTCCCCCAGGGTCACACACTACTACGACTTACTCCAGCCCATTCTCTTGGCCGGATTCTGCAAATGCTCACAGGAAAACCAGGGATCTGCTACATACCCCATATGAACATTCACACGCTCTCTTAATGTACTCCTGGCTAGTTAGTACCATGAATTATTTCTCCCCCCATATCTCACTCAATACTCCTTCCCTCTTGTGTTGGGGACAGAGACGGTTGCTCAGTGATGAACTCAAAGCTGATGGCGAGACTTTAACCTGGAGGTTCCGTTCCAGCTTTAGCCATGAAGCTTGGAGACAACAGCAAACAAACGTTCATGATTAAAACCAACTGAATTGTAAACCAACAAACATTATATTTTCTTAAAAACTTAAATGAAGGTTGAAAAGAAAGGGATCTTATTTGAACTGAATGGTTTATCCAACTCTGCTGTGAATGCTCCACTCAATTTGAACTGAATGGTTTATCCAACTCTGCTGTGAATGCTCCACTCAATAAAAAAAACCCGGGACAAGCAGCTGAGCCGCAGGCTCGCGGCCGAAGGGCCGCGGCCAAAGGGCGCGGAACTTTAGGGGGCACTTCAGGGGCAGCAGGGGGGCAGGGGAATCTGTTTCGGTTGCTGTGTGGGCTTTTGTTGTTGCAGGGCTAGGGTGGTAGGGTGGGGGTTGTAG
>QEPC01015182.1:1462210-1487011 GCA_003113815.1 Sphenodon punctatus
AGAGTTGAGTGTCATCAGCATAGAGGTGGTATTGGAAGCCATGGGAGGCAATGAGTTTGCCTAAGGATGAGGTATAGATTGAGAAGAGGAGAGGGCCAAGAACAGAGCCTTGAGGAACACCAACTGAGAGGGGGAAATGATCTACAAGAGAGATTTAGAACATTTCCAATCATCTCTCATTGTCTCTCCAAAATCTCCTTTGGTTCTGTTTGTTTCTGCTGTAAACCTCCTGTCTCCTTTTCCTTAGCTGATATTTCGGCCCTAAAAAAGAGGGGGGAACATTCTCTGTGAAATCCTGATTGTCTGATGACGTATAGGATTCTGTGCTACTGACAGAAAAACCTTTCTTATAGCCAGTTCTAGCTGGACACATCACCCATCTGTGAACTCGATTCCTATCATAGTCTCCCTTGTCCCTCTCAAACTTAAATGCTTTATCTTTTTTTATCCCAGTTTCCAGATCCCTTGCCTTAACTTCTAGTTCCTTAATACACTTATCAAATTTTTCAAAATCCATTTTCTGCTTTAAGGTATTCTTCTCGAGTTTTATTTCCTTTTCAATCTTATTGAGATCATTATAACTTGTTTCTATTATCAGGACCATAAGGTCCAATGAACACTTATTACAAAATGTAATCCATTTATTACAAAAATTTTCATCAGATGTAAACAGTGCTGGTCTCTTGTCAACTCTTAACCCACGAGGTATTCTTTTCATTCTTATATAATCTGATAATGTAACTGCATAAAGTTTCATTCTTAACTGCTTAGTAATAAGCCTATACAGATCATTTGCTGAAACATCTTGTATATACTTGTTTTATTTGGCTGTTTGCCTATGGAGGTGCTGAGTTATAGTGAAAAGCAGATAGCTGCAATAATTGGGAAGGATTCTTTCCTCTTATCAAATGAGGTAGTTGAAGGGGATGTTTCAGCAAATGATCTGTATAGGCTTATTACTAAGCAGTTAAGAATGAAACTTCATGCAGTTACATTATCAGATTATATAAGAATGAAAAGGATACCTTGTAGGTTAAGAGTTGACAAGAGACCAGCGCACTGTTTACATCTGACGAAAATTTTTGAGTAACAGTATTTATTTGTTGCTAATTTCAGTAACTTTGAATTTTTGGTTATGTCATGTAAGATGAAAATATGATGTTATTGTTTGCAGTTTTTTTCACTGAGTGTTTCTCTGTGCAGTGTGATACTCTTCCCTTTCATCCTTCGCTTCCTGAAGAAGCATCTACGAAACGTTGAGGAAAAGGACTGAAGAGAAGATTATTTATAGCCTTTACTGTTCTTGGACTGTTACTTATCTTTGTTGTCTCCTATGCAGATTATATCTACACTTTCTAGACCCATGCCATGTACTTTGTTTTTTTCTTTGTTCCACATTGTTTACTATTGTATATTTTAGATCCTGTTTTTTCTGTCTACATAAATTATATATATTGTATTATTGCTGGTCTTTTGTCGCTTTTGGTTACTTTTGTTTGTTGGTTCCTCACAACTTATAGCCATGGATACATTTTCAGCAATGTAGCTCCAGCGGTTTCCTCAAAATTGGGGCTTTAGCAGTCCCGTGTTTATAATGGAGAGTGGCTGTGCATTTAAGTTTCAGGCAGCTATCGCTGCCTGAAAATGTAGCAGATCAAGAGACTCCAGGTGCAATCCTCTGCCATTAATTATTATTATTATAAACATTAGCACCAGCCGTGTACCTGGTGCTTTACAGAACAAAGATAAAGACACAGTCCCTGCCTATGGCTTACAATCTAAAAAGACAAGGAAGGGGTGACAAGGAGAGGGGACAAAGGGAAGACAAGGGAGAAGCAAACAAACATGCAAGCAGCTGCAAAGTTTCAGGTGCGCGTACTTGGCTTGGCTACAGTTAGACAGGAGTCTGCAGAGGAGGGCAGACCATAAGTATTTGGGGGACAACAACTAGCAGGCATTGGGAAAGGTGGCATGGAAGAGGTGGGTCTTGAGGAGGGATTTGAAGGAGCGGAGGGAGGGAGCAAAGCAGATGTGGGTAGGAAAGGAGTTCCAGGCGGGGGGGGGCAGCGAGGGAGAAGGGACAAAGGCGGTTAGGGGAGCATGGGAGACGAGGGAGAGTGAGTGAGGGGACAGAGGAGGAGCGGCGGGCGTGTGCAGGAATGCATAAGGAGATTAGGGCTGAGAGGTAGGGGGGAGCTTGGCTGTGAAGTGTTTTATAGGTGAATACCAGAAGTTTAAATTGGATGCGCTCAGGAAGGGGGAGTCAGTGGAGAGGAGAGGCAGCACATGGTCAAAGTGACAGGCTGAGTGGATGACCTTGGCAGCGGAGTTTTTGATGGCGATAAGGGGGGATGGGTAAGCGCGAGGGAGGCAAGCGAGGAGAAGGTTGCAGTAGTCGAGGCGAGAAATGACCATGGCATGAACAAGGGTTTTGGCAGAGGAGATAGAGAGAAAGGAGTGGATCCGAGCGATGTTATGGAGGGCGAAGTGGCAGGACTTGGCAACAGAGTCCATGTAAGATGTCCACGAGACAGTTGACGAGGTGTGAGTGGACAGAAGGGGAAAGAGAGGGGTTAGAGATATAGAGCTGAGTGTCGTCAGCGTAGAGACGATATTGGAAGCCATGGGAGGCAATGAGTTTGCCAAGGGAAAGGGTGTAGATAGAGAAAAGGAGAGGGTCAAGAACAGAGCCTTGGGAAACCCCAACTGAAAGGGGGAGGGAGGAGGAGCTGGAATTGGGAAGAGACACATTAAAGGAGCGGTCAGAGAGGTAGGAGGAGAACCAGTCAAGGACAGAGCTGCAGAAGCCCAAGGAGCGAAGCTCCAGTAGGAGTGAGTGGTCGACAGTGTCGAAGACAGCAGAGAGGTCAAGGAGGACAAGAATGGAGTAGAGGCGCTTAGATTTAGCGACAAGTAGATCATTGGTGATCTTGGCAAGGGCAGTTTCCATGGAGTGAAGGGGGCAGAAGCCAGATTGGAGAGGGTCCACAGAGGAGTTGGCAGAGAGGTGGTCCAGGCAGTGGGAGTAGACAACACGTTCCAGAAGCTTAGAGGCAAAGGGAAGGAGGGAGACTGGCCGGTAATTAGAGGGGTTGGATGGGTCCAGGGTGGGCTTTTTGAGGATGGGAGAGACAGTGGCATGCTTGAAGGAGGAGGGGAAGGAGCCAATGGAGAGGGAGAGATCAATGCCACGTAAAAGGGAGGGGGGGGGGAATAGTGAGAGCAATAGAGGTCAGGAGGTGGGAGGGGATTGGGTCAAGAGGGCAGGTGGAGGGGTTTGAGGAAGAGAGCAGAGTGGTGATTTTCTCAAGGGAGGCCGGGGGGAAGGAGTTGAGGAGATCGGTGGGAGGCAATGTCCTGGCGGATCTTGTCGATCTTCGAGGTGAAGAAAGATGCGAGATCCTGAGCAGACAGGGTGGAGGGGGGCAGTGGGACTTGAGTAGGGAGTCGAAGGTAGAGAAAAGGCGGTGAGGGTCGCGAGAGTGTTGCCTAGCCATGGAGATAGCAGAAGAGAGGGAGGAGAGGGAGAATTTATAGTGGAGGAAGTCAGGGTGGGAGCGGGATTTGCGCCAGAGGCATTCGGCAGCTCAGGTGCAAGAGCGGAGGTAGCGGATGTTAGGGGTGAGTCAAGGACAGGGGTTTTATTTATTTATTTAATAGATTTTTACCCCACCCCTCCTGCAAACAGCTCGGGGTGGCTTCCAACAATAAAACATATATAATACATAAAAACAATTTAAAACAATCAACAATATAACAATCCTATATTAAAACAAGGCCCGGGACCTCAATTAAAACAATAAATAAGGTTGGGGTCAGACGGGGTGGGAGGAGAGGGGGGCAAGAGAGTCAAGGGTTGAAGCAAGAGAGGTGTTAAGAGACGATATGGCAGAGTCTGGGGAAGAGGAGGAGAAGACTGAAGGAAGGAGGGGGGAGAGGGAGGAGGCGAAGTCAAGAGGGGTAACGGCCTGCAAATTACGAAAAGGGTGCAGAGTGGGGCAAGACGAGGGGGGTTGGTGGGAGAGGTTGAAGGAGGCGAGGAGGTGGTCAGATTTATGACAAGGATTGAAGGAGAGATCAGCAACAGAGCAGTTTCTGGAGAAGATGAGGTCGAAGGAGTGGCCATCAGTGTGTGTGTGGGGGGTAAATCGGTCCAGAGGCAGAGATCAAAGGAGGAGGTTAGGGAGAGAAAGCAGGAGATGGGGGACTTTAGTTTTAGGATTTCTAAGATTTCCAAATAGGACCATGTCATTTGTATGTGAAATAATATTCAAATTACTTTATCATTTGAGTCAAACTTACAGGTTTACTGAAGAGTTAACAGCAACACAGGAGTACCAGCCAAAAATCACTGAAAGGAAAGTGAATTGCAGCTGAATTATAGAAGTCCAGGGTTACTGAGCTTTTGTCACAAAAAGCCTTGCGATTGTACCAGGTGAAGAAAATTAGTTTAGCGATGTTTGGAAGGGGCAGCTAGAGGCATTAATGCAATTTGTGTTGCTGAACAAGCACAGGCGGAGGTGTTTGGAAGCAATGCACAATCAATTCTGAAAAAGGCCTGATCTCTTTCAACAGCAGGAGAATCTCTTCTCCACCTGCAGGCATCCAATTAAGCAGCAGTCATCCCCATTAAGCTTAATTGGGCTCCTAATTAACACCCCAATTAAACATTTCCTGATAAACCTCTCCTAACTGATGAGTGCAATAAGAGTAACATGGTAAAAATTCTGGGTGTTCACTGTATACATTAATGGAAGATTAGCCAAGCAGCTGCTAATGAAAGAATGGACAACTATAAGAAACAGCAGATTTTTATTAGGAGTTCAATTAAGCTACAGGAGCACGATGAAGGGAAATTTTCTGGCTTATTCAAAATTACATCCACACAACCTCAAGACATGAGGCTCAATCACAGAACCCTCTCTCTCATCCTTCCAACATTTTGAGCATTTAGAGACAAACTAAAGCCATATCCACATGGCTAATAAATGCAAAAATGACTCCATATTCAAACAATACAATGGCAGCAAAAATACCCATTCCAATTTGTATAAATTTAGATGTGCCAATTTGTGTAAATCCATGCTGTCCTAAAGTAAATTGTTGCCAAAGTACACGTCTGAACTGAACCCTCCCTCCCCCTCCAAAATTAAAAAAAAAAAAAAAAAAAAAAAAAAAAAAGCAAACCACAAGCTTAAAATAATATATTTCACAAAAATCAGACTAACTCTTGAACTGCAAATTTCCTTTTGGAAAGCTCCACTGGCATTACAGAACAACTGCACCTTGCTGTTTTGAATTCAATCCATAGAGAAGTAAATTGCATCCTGTCTAGTAGTTAAATAGCAGTTTGTTACGATGCTGTAGAACCACACGGTATGACTCAGTAGCTAAGCTGTGGGTGTAGTATAGTGCTTCCTAAACTGTTTTGTCCCATGCCTCTTCTCAATTGAACTCTTTCATTCATTCTCACTTCTCCCCTAGTCCACCTTCAAATTGCATTTTGGCAGGGGTGAGGAATTGTTTGGGTTCTTTGTGTAATAAAACTAAAGTTCACACTGAAGCTTTTCCCACAGGCAGACACAGGGCTTTCTTTCCTCTGCAGTGGATTCTCTGGTGTGTACTCAAGTTTGAGTTCACTCTGTAGCGTTTCCCTAACTGAACACCTCTAAGATTTCTCTCATCTGTGATATATATCAAGTGTCTCACTTCTACTGAAGTGAGACTGATGCCTCACGCTCATGACATCTCTAGGGTTTTCCTCCCGTGCGGATTCTTGGGGCGCAGAAAAGGCAGAGTTTACAAACCTTTGCCCACAATTGGGGAATCTCTGGTATTCCTCACCTGTGTGAATTTTCTCTTAGTTCATTACCTCATTGTCTTTTCTATTAGCTCAGAAGCTTGTTCTCCATTAGCCTTCTCTTAGCCCAATAGCTCATTGTGTCACATTGAGCAGGACTGAAAAGTATTTTTTTTTAAAATACATTTTTTAAAAACCCCACAAACATTTATACGTAATATCTACTTATCTAAACCAGACTTGAACCCTTATCCTTCTGTAATAGATGGACGGTGAGTCCCTGCAGGGGTGACCCTGCAGAGTGGGCCATGGTTCAGTGCACATCTGTCCCCTTAAGTGGGGTGGGGGGGCTAGACTGCTGCCTCCATTGGCCATGCCCCCTTCTGGTGATTTAAAGAGCTGCAAGTTCTAAGAATAAAGTAGTCTGATACCACCAGCCAGGAGTTGAGAGAGAGCTCTGCTGCAGAGGTGGAGATCTAGCCAGAGTGCTGACCCTCCATTATTATTATTATTATAAACATTTATATAGCACCAGTAGTGTGACCTGGTGCTGTACAGAACATCGAAATAAGAGCCAGCAATGTACCTGACGCTTTACAAAGTAATGGGATAGACACGGTCCCTGCCCTCGGACTTACAACTGAGAGGGGGGAGGGGACGAAGGAAGGGGAACAGAGGGAGAGACAAGGAGTGTCTCCATGGAGACAGTTAAGGCAAGGTTCTCAAGGCAAAATTCACACCGACTTCAATGTGCTGGTGACTGATTGGCTGATATGATGTTGGTAAGATACTGTGCTTTAACTCCTGGCCCTAGCTACCTTTATGGTTTGGCTTTACAATGGTTATGCCCTTGCCACATGGTTTAGATTAGCATCCACTGCAGTCAGTAGCTTCTGTTACATCTGTAACCTAGCAACTCCTGAGAGCTTTAGTGAGCCTATTATACATTCTGAAACTGCAGATTACACTAAAGAAAGAAACACTATCCACTGAACAAAGAAAGTGATTAGGGTTTTCTTCTGCAGATCTGGGCTGTCAGGAGGCGGCTTGCTATTCTAAGGCCTGTCTAGGGGATAGAGTCCAGCAAGCACGATGTTGAGGCCTATGTCTAGTAGCTCTGGCACTGGGCATGGACTAGGTCTAGGTCCACTCTTGTCCTTTTAAATTACAAATCCATTCTGTTTTTATTTGAATTGTTACTGGAGTTTTCCACCCAGACTTCATGAGGCAGCAGCTCTGTAGTTCTCCACAAAATAGCTAGCTAGCATTTGATTCACAAGCTTTTAGGCATTTCCCCTTTAATTCCATTTAAGGTGAATAGCCCAATAACTGCACCATGAGGTGATGGTGGGCCAGGAGGAGGAGCTAACAGCACAAGAGCAAAGGGCCACACCAGCACCATTGCCCAGAAGCTGTGGGAGCAAGAGCTGCTGGAGCATGGGTCTCGTGTTGCACTAGACTGGGCCCATTGCTACCCATGCAGCTTACTGTGGAAGAGAAGACTCCCACCCAGCTGAGACAAGCTCTCCCTCACAGTGCCCCACCCAACACTGAAGTAATGGAGAACCAACAGGCCTGCAAACAGAGTAACAGGGAAGTGGCAGCTCCTCCTAGCTCATAAATACAAAGTAACAAATGGCACCCGCTTCTGCCTCAAACAAGGAACGTACGAGGGAGCAGCAGACAGCCTGACTCACAAAGGCGTATCTCTCTATTCTTATTTGTAGCAATTTCATACATTATAACTTATTGTATCCATTTACTCAATTGTAGTGATTTATTTGAACCTTTTAGGAAAGATTTTAAACTTTTTATCTTGAGATTGGCTTGTGTTGTCCTGGGTGAATCTCCAGGTAGCAGAGTCAGGGCTGGCCATGGGAGAAGGGTTTATCATCAAAAAAACATCTCACACACTGCCCAAGTAACCAGCCCTGGGTGTCTCCACAGTGGTATGTGTTCAGTCTCAAGCCCGCATGGCAGATAGAAAGCCTGACCTATTGTCCCTGCCATATTTAAAGGCATAGGTGACTTGCAACTTGTTATCTAACACACGACATATGTCCATCTTCAAACTGTCTACTTTATGCCAATTGCAATCAATACTTTGTGCATTCTTTCCCTATCAAGGTATTTTCTAGTCCCTATCACGACATCCCATCCCTTACGCCAGGGGTGGGCAAAGTATCCTAATCCCGAAAGCCACATCCATTCACCACAATAAGGCCAAGGAGCTGTATGTGGCTCTAGAGCCACTGTGTGCCCACTTCTACCGTATACCAACCATGGTTAAAATTGCTACAATTAATATTTTTTCTACATTCTCATAACGCTATGAGCTTGAGAGAAGCATGATGCCCAGGCCATACTTGTCTGGTGCTTCTAGTATCTATCCTCTTTCATTTATTTTATGTAAGCAGTTAATTCTAGGTGCAAGCAAATCAGAGTTCATCTAAATGCCATCTGTGTTTTACTCTGATTTATCCTTTGAGAGCTTGAGTGCTGTGCCTACTGCTTTTTACTATCACCAGATTTAAGCTTTGATTCAGGCTTCAGGCCTACAACACCTTAGTTATTCCTGGAGTGCGGGGAAAAACACTGTACCTAGAATCTACCCTCATTGGCTCCTTTATTAGGCCAATAAAAGGGAATTCCCTTTGCCTTTCTCCTCTCCAATGGTTACCACAGATGCGTTCTCAGCTCATTCTCAGGGACTTTCAGTAAATGGCCTTTGATCTACCACTGGATGCTCTGCATATAAACATTCTAGAGCGGAAGCTTGCCTTCTGGGTATTTGAATAAACCTCAGCAAAACTATTGTACACATGCACACAGACAATACTATTGCTATGCCTTATGTAAACTGGCAAAGGGTTCCTGATCTTACAACCTCGTGCTGAAGGAAGTAGAGATATGGGATTGGTGCATTCAAGGGACATATCTCCTGTAGCCATTCACTTTGCCAGTTGATGAGAACAAGGCCAATGCACTCAGCAGAAGCAATTCAATAATTCACAAATGGATTTTGAAGGACTCAGGATTTGCCTCCCTAACAGACAGATGGGGGAGGGGTAACCGTAACAGACTTTGCCACCCTGGAGAATGCCAGGCCTGGACAAGGAGTCTCTTGGAGTCACTGTCAGCACGCTAGCTAGCATGGCTAATCGTATACTTTTCCTCCAGTACCAATCATCTCCAAGAACAGGGGACAAGCATAGTATTATGCACCAGGCTGGCCTTGCCAATTCTGAAGTTTGTTCCTTCTTAGGCTGCTTTCAGACAGACTGTTTGACACCAATGTAACACCAATTATCACCTATTATACATGTTGCAGGACACCCATTGGGCACAACTACAGCCATGCAACATGTATAATATAATGCAACACCCATGTTATCCGTGTCAAAGGCCCTTTTTACATGGGGAGCAAGCACCCATGAACACCCATGAATCTGGGTGTTCATGGGTGTTTGCTGCCGTGTGAACCTCGCTGCGGCTGGGTGTGCGTGCATGCTGCCGGCACACACCCATCCACATCCATCATCTACCCACGGAGTCATCCCGAAAAACAGGAGGCGGCTCCATAGGTGGCGGAGGTCAGTGTGCATCAGTGTGGGCCCGTCAGAACCTCCCACCCACCCAGTGCACACCGACCCCCCCACGCTGCAGCCTATGTAAAAAGGGCCAAAGTGTCCCTCTGAAAACACCCTTAGATCTTTGTCTGGGACCCCTCCCTAGGTCCCAGATCAACCGACTCAAAATGAGGGATGGCTCTGCCACCTAGACTTGACCTCCTTCAATTTGTTATTGCTCTTTTCAAGTGGTTTATCCCTCTTCTCAGTAAGGGTTTATGTGGCTACAGTTTTGGCCTTCCCCACCCATCTGGAGGGTAGGCCTATTTCTGCCATCTCCCAGTTATTTTATTTTTAAAGGATGCTACTAATAGCTCCCTTCCCCACCCCGTTTTTTGGCCTTATATTCCAGTTTGGGGCTTAAATTTGGTCCTTAACAGCTTGCCAGACCTTTTTGAACCTCTAGCATCAGCTCTCTTGGCGTTACTTACCATAAATGTATTATTCTTAGTGGCAGTTTCCTTGGCACGAAGGGTCAATGAGCTGAACATTCTCTCTTGCAAACCACCGTACCTTTCTTTACTTGAAGATAACGATGTTCTTGGGTCCTCATCCTTCCTCTCCCGCCCACCCCCCCAGGCAGTCACAAAATTCCATCTTAATCAGACCATCTCCCCTCTGGTTTCCCCCCTGAAACGTTGTGGTTACTTATGCGAAGCAGACTTGCATACCTTAGATGTACACAGGATACTCCTTTACTATCTGGATTGCACTAGAGATTATAGGTCCTCAGATGCCCCTTTTGTTTCCTGGTATAAGGGTTGCAGAGTATAAAAACAGACCGTATCCCAATGTGTTAGGGAACGATCCTGCAGTGTTATTCCCTTCTAGAATGTGGGCTCACTTCACCAAAGCCAAAGTGGTCTCTATGGCTTCATTCTGCCAAGTCTCCCTTGTGGAGATCTATAAGGTAGCCACATAGAGCTCTGCTATTGTGTGAGTACGTTGTGGTCCTCAAAGAAGAAGGGTAAAAAAACCTTACCTGTAACATTGGTTCTTCAAGAGGCCTTTACATACTCACACTTCCTACTCACCTCATGGATTTCTGCTTCCTTGGGGAATGAACTGGGTTCGGTTAGGAGCCCAAGGTATGTATATCTACACAGCCGATGGTCTCGTCAGTGCACGCCCAGCTGCAGCTGCTTGGTCAATCTATGTCTAGTCTTGGTGCCAGGTGGTGCTATTAACCTGCTCTGTGTCTACGTAGGGGCCTCTTCTTGAAGAACCAACATTACAGGTAAAAAACCCTTACCCTTCATGGTATGTTAAGTTAAAAGCAAGTTTATTTCTACAAGAAAAACAGAATCAAGAATTTGAAATTTCATGTTTAGGAAAATATAAATGGTTGCTATTTGCACCTGGGTAAATAACTGATAATTTATTGAAATAATTTCATCTCCTGTTCATGAATTAATAGAATATCACAATTTCCCCCCCCTTTCTTTTAAAACCCCACAAACATACTAGATACCACTGAACCCTTTGCAACTTTCAAAAGGTAGCAAGCATAAAGGCATCCGAGCCCTTAGAGAAAAGTCTGTTGGGAAGAAAAGTCTATTAGAGATGTTAACCAATTTCCTTCTCTGAGTTTCTCTTCCAGAATAAATTGAATTTCTGTACACACCAATATTTTACTGCCATTAATTCAACAAATACAGCTTAAACTGTGGCTCAAGCACTGTCCATCACAATACAAAGTTATTTTATTTTTATTTAGTATTGTGGGAAAAAGCCAATATCAAGTAGGGTGGAAACTTGTCCTCATTTTTCAATGAGAATCATGTTTCTCAGTTTGTAACGAACTGAGAAATTGGCCAGATTCTTGTTGGAAAAACAAGAAAATATTGAAAGAGAGAGAAAAAAGTACTTACAGCAGGGGCTGACCTTTGGTCTAGTGGCAGCTCTGCCTGCATTCTGAAGAGCAGGGAAGCCTCTTCCTAGCTGTGTGCAACACTCTAATCGGTCGCCCTGGAAATGGGGACCGATTAGAGTGTTGCACTCAACTGGGAAGAGGCTTCCCTGCCCCCCTCCCCACTCATAGAATTTACTGTCAGGTCTCCCAGCTAAGCTCTGCAGAGTGCAGCATAGCGGAGGAGGCAAAGAGAAAGCTCAGCTCTCTGCAGAATGCAGAGGGAACCAGGGAGTGGTGAGCAGCCACCGGAATGGAGGCCAGCAGCTTGGGGGTGAGGTAAGTCAGCCAGTGTCCTGGGATGCCCAAATACTTTTTAAAAAAATTATTTAATTTTGTGAGAAATCTTGTGAAATTCTGCACTGGGACCGAGATTTTGGCAAGATCTCAGTCCCAGCGTCAGTCTCAGTCACGAGAATTTCTCATGAGAATTTTTTAAATGTTTCAGTCCTAAAAGGAAAAAAATACCAGAAAGCTGGAAGCAGGTGTTCAGGTTCTAGAATCAAAACTTCCTGGGCATCTAGAAGTTGGGATAGTCAGTCCATAATTTTTCTCCATCTTCTCTTACACTCTGAAACATCTGACGTTGCCTACTTTTGGAATCAGAATCCTGGACTGGACAGGCCCTGAGTTCCCAAGTTTCTATGCTGACATTAGTCACCAGTGCAAAGTCTGAATGGCGTAATGAAAAAAGATGATTTTGTCCATGTTTCACTGGGCTGTCAATAAATAAAAAGGAAGGAATTGCAGGTTTTGCTCCTGCGAGCCAATTCAACCCTTTCTAACTTTTTCAGAAGGGAGGAGATAAATACCAGAGGTGCTGCCAGGGAGAAGGTGATGGCAAGAAGTGGAAGCATCCTGATGGAAATCCTAGAGCTGAATGTTTACAAAGATCAGGAACTGTAGGGATACAGGGGAGTTAGCAAGCATGCCGTAGCGTGGGAACAAATAGGGAAACGAACTCAGTGAAAAGCACCATGTCTCTGCTGTGCCACAGATATGCCTCTTTATGGCAAGGATGTCTTTTACTAGGTGCTGGCAAGTTTAGCTGGGCCCAGGCCATGCTTGCTCGGCACTACTTAGTAAGAAGTACAGAGTTCAAGCCTCCTTCAGTTACAACAAGGATAGCAGGTGTGTAGACAGCGGTGGAAAAATGGCTGGAAGGAGAGGGGGGACGTGGCTTGGGGTGTGAGATTCAAAATGATTTCCCAGCAGATGAGGGAGGAGACAAAGCTGCCCAGAAGATTCAAATACCAGTAGCAGGAAGCAGAGTGACGCTCTCCCTCATGGTGACTGGTGGGTTGAGCTATTCCTCTAAGGCTCAGAGCAGAATAACAACAGCTCAAAGCAGGGGATGGGGAAGTGAGGAATGTAAATTTAGATAAATAGTCTGCGCCCCTCTGCCCAACCCTCTCCGATCTATCAACAGCCCAGTAATGCTATCCTCTTTTTCCCAATTCTAAACCATTATCACACCTCTCTCTCTGCCCACCTGGCTCCCTCCCCATTCCAGATCAGTATCTGTATGGTGACAACTGCAGGGGACAGTGCCTTCCACTGCTGATTGATATTATACTGCTAATCTCCTGTCCCCTGTGCTTATTCCTTTCCCAGTTTCCTCCCATTTCAGGTCACAGGATGATTGGTCTGGCATCCATCGTTCCAGAGCTGTGCCCTCCTAGTTGTTTCCCCGCTGGCTGGACAGTGTGCCTGCAGCCTGGGTTGGTACCCCCTTGTTGTGGGTTTACTATTGACTGAGCATGGCATTTCTGGTATCAATCTTGCCTCCTCATGTCAGTGCATCCCTCCCTGGGGTGTGTGTCTCCCACCTCACCACTGGTGGATTGGCGCATCCTCCCGAGGGTTGATATCGGGTGTGGCACGGGCAAGACCAGCACTCTGGTCCTTGGGGCAAGTTACAGTTGGGCATACCGTGGTGGTGCCAGCTGAATCACCTTGTCTTTCCCAATAGTTACCATTAGCTGCGTTGCTGCCTCCCTCACTGGGATTGCTGTTGGGCATGGTGTTTCTGGATGGACTGGCAGGGTCAGTGCTCTTATCCCTGGGGGTGCTATTGGATGTGGTGTTTGTGATGGTGCCAGCTGGGTGGTTATTCTGGGTCCATGGGGTGGAGTGTTACTGGGCATGATATGTCTGATGCCGTCAACTGGTTGGGTGCTCTGGTCCCTGGGCGTGGTATTTCTGGTGGCGCCAGCTGGTGGGTGTTGTGGTCCCTGGGATGCTGTTGGGCATGGTGCTTCTGGCGATTATAGCTGGGTTAGCAGCACATCCCTTGCTGGGGGTCGCTACTGGGCATGGTGCTTCTGGTGGCGGGTAAGTTGGGGCTGGAAGCGGAAGCGTTTGTTGCACTGGGTGCAGGCGTAGGGCTCCTCACCAGTGTGGATGCGCTGGTGTTTGCTGAGGTTGGAGTTGCCGCTGAAGCCCTTGCCGCAGTGGGGGCAGCGGTAGGGCCGCTCACCGGTGTGGGTGCGGGCGTTATTGACGAGGTCAGAGCTCTGGCCGAAGCACTTGCCGCACTGGGCACAGGCATAGGGCCGGAGGCCGCTGTGGACTCGCTGGTGCTGCAGCAGGTGGGAGCGTTGGCTGAAGCTCCGGGTGCACTGAGTGCAGTGGTAGGGCCGCTCACCTGTGTGCATGCGTTGGTGCTTGATGCAGGTGGAGCTGTCGCTGAAGATCTTGCCACACTCGGCGCAGGCATAGGGCTTGAGGCCGGTGTGGATGCGCTGGTGCTTGAGCAGGTTGGAGCTCTGGCTGAAGCTCTTGCCACACTCGGCGCAGGTGTAAGGCTTCTGCCCAGTGTGCACCCGCCGGTGCTGGATGAGATGTGAGCTCTGTCTGAAGCCCTTGCCGCACTCCCCGCACACATAGGGCTTCTCCCCTGTGTGCATGCGCTGGTGCTGCATTAGGTGGATGCTGCGGCTGAAGCCCTTCCCACACTCCGCACAAATGGTGGCTCTCTCTGCCCGGGGGTTCCGGCGTGGGGCTGCCACCTCATCCCCTTGCCCTCCTGCACTGGAGTCATCCTCCCACTGGAGCGTGGCTGGGCTGGGCTGGCTCATCCAGAGATCTTCATTCCCTGCAGCCATTAAAGACAGAGTTTCCTCCGAGTTGTCCTGCTGGGGAGACTCCTCATCGCTGCTCCCTTCACCTGGGAAAACGGGACAATGGGCACAATTATACCTGAAGCCTAGGGTAGCTATAAAGCCGCGTGCTGAACATAAGAGGCCAGATCTTCCCTCTGCAAATGCAGGAGGTGGGACCAATCACCTGCCCCAGCCTAGCTGGGCAGACAGGAGGGGAGGGGAGGGAGCACTAGAGAAGAAGCCATGGCCAATCACTTCCATGAAGATCCACCTACTGCTGAACTAGGTCAGAGACGCAGAAAGTTCACATTGACTGTGCGAGTTCCACCTTGTTTCATTCACGGAGGCTGCAGTCCCAGCAGCCACACCAGAAACGTGCTAAGTAGGGGCCTGTGTCCAACCCCATGTGCCCTAGAAGCTTTGCCCCTCATGTTCCTCACTCTGCCCGTGAACACAGGCTGTTCCACTCTGCCTCATTTTTTCCTGCTGCTGCCAGGCTCTGGTTCCATTGAGAACAACAACAATGGCAAGAAGAGCAGCAGCAAAGTGATAGAGGAGACCCTCAGAACAGCCAGCATCCTCTCTCCTCCAGCCCCCCTCGCTCAGCTTGCGGCTCCCATTATTGATGCTCTCCACTTAACTGTCGGCTATGACCTTGTGGCAGGGAGCAGAGTCACTGCGCTGAGGTACCTGGGCAGGCAGAGAGCAGTACCTCGCAGCAAGTAGGAGAGAGGCAGAGAGAGTGTGGGCTTGTGCTGCTGGGGCCCGGGGTCTGTCTCTGGCCAAAGTAACACCTTCCCTTCCCTTTCTTTTTGGTGCATCTTTGAGTAATGTTCATACCATACACTCCAGCGTGGGTCTATGGACTTTTCTGTGGGATTATTCTGGAGAAAGTGGTTTGAGGATCACGGCATAAGTGTATCGGACTTGACCTAACTTATTTCTCACCTGTGCAAGCCTCTTCTAGGAGGTCTGGGAGACTTGGGACAGAACGTCCTTCCTCTTGCTGCATGTGGGAGATCACATCTGGTGCGGGAGCTGCAAACCATAGCCAGGAGGAGGAAGAAACAGTTGACGGTACGATCATGGCTTGTTAAAGATTCAGCCAGTATTTCATACAAAGAAAGTGCATTTAAAAAAAAAACAAAAAACACCTAAAGGAAGGGTTGGGGCAAGAGGGGGCAGAGCAACAGAAGGGAGCCAATGACTCATACGAATGGGAGGAAAAATGTTCAAGGGCATAGTTTCCAAACCGAATAAGCTTGCTGGTGCATATTTTACTTATGGATCCTTAGTAAGTGGGAGAATGATATGCACAGCATTTTAAAGCCACCAGAGACTGAGTGGCCCTTGGCAGTTAGAACCAGCTCAGGGTAGGTAGGTAGTCAGGGGTTATGGCAACAAAGCTATATTGCACCCAACACAAGGTAAAAACCAAAGAGTTAAATAAACAAACCAGCCTAAGGTAGATATGGGCACAGGTTCTGGGGTCTAAAGAGCCTGGTTCTCTGCAATCAGATGCAACCATTTCTGATTCTTCAGGAACTGCCAATAAAAAGGGGAGAAAGGAATGCTTACCTAATGAGACAGGATTCGACTCATTCTCCTGCACAAAACCCCTGTCAAGTTCCATTGGTTCTTTATCAAAAAATCCTTCTCTGCCTGTGGACAACACAGCTGTGCCATCAAATGGTGAAAGCATCTAGAACAAAGAAACAGACTCAGAGCGTTGGAAGAGAGCTCAGGAACCACCATAGAGTTCAAGCCCTTGCAATGAGCCTGGTTTAACGAGACCAGAATCATTCCAGATAAATATCTATACAATTGCTTTAAAAACTCCAGTGAAGGAGATTCCTTGATCTGACTTGGCCGCTTGTTCCATACCCAGATGTTCTTACAGTGAGCACGTTCTTCCTAGTGTTTCACAGAACAATTGTTCTCCATCTTTAATATGATAGAGAACTTTTGAATACTTGAAAACTGTTATTTATTTTGACTTATACCTTGTCCTTCCTGGAAGGCTCAGAGCAGCTTACAGCATAAAATATAATAAATAATAATAATAATAATAATAATAGTAATTAATTAATGTAAAACCCTGTAGAAATATACAATAATATAAAATCCCACTGAAACTCACTCCCACCCTCCCCCAGGCTACCCCCTCTTCTTTTCTCTAGGCTAAATATAACCAGCTCCTTCAGCCTTTCATCTTTGTTATTCTCCTTTGAATCCTCTCAACTTTGGGCAAGTCCACCTTGGGAAGTGGTGACCCAAACGGGATCCAGTGCTCCAGCTGAGGCCGAGTAAAATGGTACGATGGCTTCTTGAGTACGTGGCATTGAATGCAACCCAATTCGATGACTTTCACATGATTGTCTAACACTCAGTTTGTGGTCCGCTTCTCAGAAGTGTCGCTGCCCAGCTAGTCATCACCTATTTTGTATTTATGTGCATGTTCTGTAAAAAAACCCAAACAACTTATACTGCTTAAAAAAACCTGCTCCTCCTCCCTCCTGCCATGGGGGAGGGGATGTGGCCTGGATCCGCATTGTCTGGAAGCTGGCTCAGTTGGACCAGCTTCATAGATTGTTGCTGTTGGCAGGGCTGTAGGCCCGTGCATTTGTAGGAGAGCCTCTTGGAAGTTGTGGGCTGAAATGGGTGGGACTGGGATAGAGAGGGGGGAGGTCCCGAGGGCAGCCCCAGGTGTGAGGTGGGTGCAGCGCGAGGGAAGGGGTTGCCTGGTTTGAGCAGGCAGTGGGGAATGGGTTAGGGGGGGAGGTGGGTTTGTATATTTCCCTTTTCTTCAAGTGGACCACTCTTGGGTTTGATATTTGATATGTTGTTTATATTATGTATTTATATTATAGTATTTCATTGGTGCATATTGTGTAAGCCACAGGCAGGGACCGCGTCTATTTCTATGTTCTGTACAGCGCCAGGTACATGACCGGCGCTATATTAATAATAATCTGCTACGAGACACCTCTGGTGTAGTCTGAGTGGTACAAAATTAAATTGAAATGAAATAACGCTTTATATTTGATGTTTTGTGCTGTGTAAAACACACAATGTCACACATTCACAGTCCAAGCAGCAAACAATGTTAGGAATTATGTTAGGAATTATTAGGAAAGGAATTATTAGGTAAGCATATAAAAGAAAATGGAAAAATATCATTATGCCACTGTATACATGTACAGTGTGCCCATATTTGTTAGTACGTATGTGGCCTGTGGGTTTCCTCAGAACCTAGGGTGGCCAGATATGCAAATTTGTACAGGACACTTATGAGAAATACAGGTTGCAGGTTGTATTTTTCATAAGTGTCCTGTAAAACATGTGCATCTCTGGCCACCCTATCTTAACCCTGAAATCTGTCTTTTTCTGGGTCTGGGAAAATGCACAACTGTCTCCATTCTCTATGCTGCGGGCTATAGGACTAAGTAAGCACTGAATGAGAGCGTCACCAAATCAGGGTGGGTATGGCTTTAACCATGGATAACTTTCTGAATAACCCACATCAGCCTGGAAAAATGATCCTCTGAGCTGCGGAGTGAGGAGAAGGTGCTTCTCTGTATCAACCCTTTTCATTCTGCATGCCAAAGCTGAAATGCCTATTATGGGGCTAACCTGTGTTGAAATGTGCATTTTAACCATGCTTGTTAGCAAGTATTTCCCCTGTGTAGACAAATCCTTACTGGCTACTAGGGGCCATTCCCATATGTTACAGAGGATGGTGGACTAAACCCCTGATTTTTGTTTTTTGGTAAAGGAGGTTGCAATCCAGAGAGAGGAGGAAGGCTAGAATTGCTCAGCAGAGCATTGACAGCAGGATATACAAGCACCAACCCAACCTCCCATTCTGGGGAGGAAGATGCTGCAAAAATGGGTTGTGCGTGACCAGCCGGAAAATGTCAGCCTGTGTGTGTCTAATATGCTGGAAAACGTTAGGGGTGTGGGGTGACAAAATGGTTTTGTGGCAGGATTGCGGGAGGGGGGGAGATAGGAGATTGCTGGAGTGCGCAGGGAGAGGTAAAAGAAAGAGCCTACAGCAGAGAAGGCATGAAAAGAGCTTCCTTATTTGCCAAGAGCCAGAGGGAAGGGGGATAAGGAGCTTAGGCTGGGTGGCTGGAGAGACTGCACAAGGGGAGTGGGAACTGTAAGGCTAATAGATAGGAGGACAAAAATGGGAGTCCCACTGCTGGCTGATGCCAAGGGAAGTGGGTGCAGGAATGGTATGGGGCAGGGAAATGGAAAGGAGCAAGAGACAAGGTAATCTGCTCTGCCAAGAACTATTACAAGGTATTAGGGGGTGAGCCCCCCAGCAGCTTTCAACTCGGAGCGACGATCTTCTAGTGCTGGCTACACGGCGAATAACCCACAAGAGCTAACAACCCCAGATGCACGTTCCTGTCCCCAGTACACTCTGTGCTCCCCTAGCAGAGACGCTACGCCCTGCTCTCTACTCCTACCTGCAAAGAAATGCAGTCTGTCAGCAGCTGACTCGGCTTGCTGCGCGCTCCCTCTCTCTTCCTTTGTACTTGCTGCTTCGCTGAAGCTCCACACAGAGATTGCAGCCAGCTTCCTGCTTGGGCAGGGCAAAGGATGCTTCCTGGGAGGAGCAAGGAGACAGGCTCAGTTGAGGGGAAGGGAGTCGAGGAGATCGGGGTAGCTAAGAAGGCTGGCTAGGAGGTACAGGTATAGCACACTCCAAGGCAGACGCGTCTCATACACATCAGGGAGGATAGATGCGGTCAGATACAGAAGCTCTTTCAGGCAGTCAGGCACACCGTGTGTGTGTGTGTATTTGTGTATTTGTGGAAAGGGGAGAAAAAACAGCACGTGTATGGCATGGAAACGGTGAGGTAGGGTTGCAAGTTGTTTCAGTTAAGTGTGAGCCTTGTGGGGCAGAACAGCAGTTTCCCCTCACAGAACCTAGTAGGGAGGCAGGACAGGACAGTAGTGCTTGCTCACGCCCAAGTGGTTTAAAGAAAAATCACGAATTGACCCTGCCACTTGATCCTGCTTAAAACCAGAGATTTTAAAAACAATACATGTGTGTTCTTGTGTGCTGTCTGGTTTGAATACTTAAAGCTTTTCTCTTCAAGCATTATTTATTTATTTATTTGTTTATTTAGATTTTTATCCCACCCTTCTCTAAAAAGGCTCAGGGCGGCTCACAACAAATATAAAAACAATCCATAAAAATGGTAAAATACTAAAACAGTCCCCCAACTCCCTTGCCCCCCCCCCACAGCTGAGGTGGCCTTTCAGATAGGTGGGGCCCAGACAGTTTAGGACTTTAAAGGTCAAATCCAGCATCTTGAATTGTGCCCAGAAAGCTATAGGCACTGGCAGCCAGTGGAGACTCCGGAGCACCGGTGTAATGTGCTCCCAGCAACTCCTCACCCCTGAAAGGAGCCGAGCTGCCACATTCTGCACCAGGTGCAGCTTCCGAACAGTCATCAGGAGCAGCCCCATGTAGAGCGCATTGCAGTAATCCGGCCTCGAGGTGATAAAAGCGTGGATGACAGTGGCCAGATCTGAATCAGAAAGAAAAGACCTCACCAGATGGAGTTGGTGAAAAGCACTCACGGCCATTGCTGTAACCTGACAATCAGGCACATCAAGGGGTCCAGAAGCACCCCAAGACTGCGAACCTGATTGACCAGAGAAGTTCCAATTCCCTCCAGGCCACAAGACTGGCCAACCATCATCACCTCAGTCTTGTCTGGATTCAACTTCAATCGGCTCAACTTCATCCAGTCCCCAACAGCAGCCAGGCATCAGGTAAGCACCGAGACTGCAGGGCCTGGGTCAGATGAAAAAGAGAGGTAGAGCTGGGTGTCATCAGCAAACAGATGTCACTTCACCCTAAACCTCTGAATGACCTCACCCAGCAGCTTCCTATACACGTTGAACAAGAGGAGAGACAGAATCGAACCCTGCACAACCCCATGGGGGAGGTCCCGAGCAGACAATGAGCAATCATCCATCCCACTCTCTGGGATCTCCCTGACAGGAAGGGGACCACGCACCCCCTCCAGGTCCTTCAGTCATGTCAGCAATACCTCATGATCATCTGTATCAAAGGGTGTTGAAAGATCTAACAGGATCAACAGCGCAGAATTTCCCCTGTCGATCTCCAGGCGCAGGTCATCGACCAAGGCCACAAGCGCAGTCTCCGTGCCATATCCAGGGTGGAAGCCCAACTGGAGTGAGTCCAGGAATCTGATGATATTGAGATGAACCTAGAGCTGTCATGCAGCCACTCATTCAATAACGTTCCCTAAAAAGGGAAGGTTAGAGACAGGCCGATAGTTGACTGGGAAGTCAGCATCCAAAGATGGCTTCTTAAGCAGGGGCCGGACAACAGCAGTTTTAAGAAATCACGGTCAAGGCCTGGGATATGTGGTGTGGAAAAGGGCTGAGGGCAAGGGCTCTGGTGTGTGTGGGAAGGAGGCAGGAGTTGAAGTTCAGGAACAGGCAAGAAGTAGAGACGGCCACCCTCCTTATCAAAAAGGCCTTAAAATTGACCCATCCAACTTGCTCTGCCTGTTGGATGTTTTAAATAGCATAGGTAGCCAATCAGGTCAGCAGCAGGGCATGGCTGAGGAGGAACTGTAAACCCATACCCAGGTGAATGATTGGGTCAGGGTCATAGAAAGGTGCTGTGGGGCTGACCATCATTCCAAAACACCAACAGAGAGAGTGGGTGTTTTCAGACAAACACCTCCCCACCAAGTACCCACCCAGTACCCACCTTGCTTGTGTGAAAACCCCACTGGTAACCAATGGTTAAACAGTGAATACTGGTGGGTAATGCACTTGTCTGAAAACATCTTGTGTCAAGACAATTTCTGACAGTACCACACTGTCTATTTCTGAAAAAAATTGTCATCATGGATTTGCCAAACCAATGCAAACACCTAGGAACTAGCCAAGGCTTTTATTACCATGGAATGGTGCCCCTTCAAGATAGCCATTTGGGTGCACCCAGAAGTAGAAAGGATTCTGTTTAATCTTTTGGAAATGCCAAAGGAGATCTTTGTATGAAAACCCTTAGCCTGCCCCTTTATTCATACAATTATTTTGATCTTTGAGGCAATTCCACACCTCTCTCAAATAATTGCTTCATGGAGCTTTGTTTTGGAGATGTGGGATAGCTAAACAGGAAATGAGCCTGCAACACTTGATTAGAGGGCATCCCCTATGAATATATGTGCTGTATGGGTTGGGCCCCACTGGTTCACTTAGCTGTTGTACAGTTCCTTGCTGTAAACACATCCAATATCTCTAGCTCTAACAGGTCGGTAGCTAGGACATTAACATGGGTATAGGGAAAGGTGGGGGCAGACTACATGATAAGGGAAGGTTGTGCTTGCCTTCAGAAGAGAATGGCAATTGTGCTTGCCTTCAGAAGGTCATGTATTTAGTTAAAAAGGCATTGTCAGACAGATTTACCCATTTGTTGCAAAGCAACAGGAACCACAATCCTAGAATACTGACAGGGTGAGAATGGGAGCTAATTTGTCAAGGGGGTGGGGGAGGTGGGGAGAAGGCCACAGCTGGGACAGGGGCTGCCGAGCCTGCCAGAAGGTAGGATTGCCCGATCAAAGTTTCAAAAACAAGCAACATTATGGAATTGCTGTCTCTTTTTTTATGAAGCACTGTGGAGATGGCATGTTCTGAAATAAGGGACATCTATTATGTTCTGTGGTGCTCCTATGTTCTGGAATAAGAGGCATTCCCTTAAGTAAGTTATGGCCTTTAAAATAAGGGACATCTGGCAACTCATTCAGAAGCCCTAGACAGACTTGGGGTGGTTCAAGCTACTTCTTGTGAATTAGATCCGTGCCCATCCTGACTGGTTAAGAGCTGCCGGGAGACAATGGGGCTGTTGCTGGCCAGGGTGGTGAACGTCTCCCTGCGGGAGGGCAGAGTGCCGGGCTGCTTCAAGGAGGTGGTGGTGCGGCTTCTGCTCAAGAAACCATCGCTTGATGCTGACTCTGCTGCCAGCTATCGGCCTGTCTCTAACCTTCCTTTTTTAGGGAAGGTTATTGAACGGGTAGTGGCTCAGCAGTTCCAGGGGCATCTTGACTGTATCGGTTATCTTGATCCTTCTCAGTCTGGCTTTTGTCCAGGTCATGGCACTGAGACAGCACATGTGGCTTTGGTGGATGATCGCCGCCGTGAAAAGGGTCGGGGTCGTTCGACCTTACTGGTCCTGTTAGATCTTTCGGCAGCATTCAATACCATTGACCATGAGATGTTGGTGATGCACGTGCAGGACAACGCGGGGGTGGGCGGGATCGTTCTTGAACGGTTCTGCTCATTCCTGACCAGGAGAACTCACAGGTGGTACTTGGTGATTGTTTTTCATCTTACCGAGACCTCTCGTGTGGGGTTCCACAGGGTTCTGTCTTGTCCCCTCTCCTGTTCAACGTGTACATGCAGCCACTCAGCGAGGTGATCAGAGGGTTCGGGGTGAGGTGTCATCAGTATGCGGATGACACCCAACTGTATCTCTCATTTTCGACTGACCCAGGCCCGGCTGTCTCGGTGCTTACCCGGTGTTTGGCAGCTGTGAGGGACTGAATGAGGGCTAACCGACTGCGACTGAATCCTGACAAGACAGAGGTGATGTTGGGTAAGCTGGTGGAAGTGACAGCTCCTTCGGTTGATGGGATCTGCCCTCTGCTGACTTCCCAGGTACGGAACCTGGGGGTGCTCCTCGATGCGCATCTCCGCCTGGATTTCAAGGTGGAGGCTGTGGCGAGGAGTTCCTTCCACCAGTTACATCTGGTGTGGCGGCTTTGGCCCCTGGTTTTGATTCCTGACCTGACCATAATCATTCATGCTTTTATTATCTCTTGGTTAGACTACTGTAATGCGCTCTACGTGGGGCTACCTATGGTGACGGCTCGGAAGCTGCAGCTAGTGCAGAATGTGGCGGCCCAGCTCCTGGTGGGACTGGGCCGCCGGGAGCACATTACACCAGTGCTCCAATCTCTGCGCTGGTTGCCAATAGTCTTCCGGGCTCGATTCAAAGTGTTGTTTTTGACCTATAAAGCCTTACACGGCCTGGGCCCTGCCGACTTGCGAGATCGCCTCACTCCCCGGGTTCTGGACCAGCCCCTGAGGTCGGCCAGGTGCGCTGTGTTGGAGGTTTCCCGGGGACCACGCAGAATAGGGTGTTCTATTCCAAAGGCCATGCCTTTGGAATTCTCTCCCAGTGGGGGTCCGTCTGGCCCCAGACCACCTAGCCTTTCATAGGAACTGTAAGACCTGGGCTGTTCCGTCAGGTGGGGAGATTGGTGAGGGTGGAGGTGGGTGTTTTCTTTTTATTGTTATTGCTATGATTATTGAGGGATGATGTTTTAATTTTTTATAGTATTTTATGTCTTTATTGATGTTGTCAGCCGCTCCGCGCTGCCTGTGGCAGGAGGGGCGGGGTATAAAATTCTTAAAATAAATAAAATAAATTCTATGTACGCATTTTCTTATCAGAATAGTGATTAGTACTGTCTGGCTTTAAGCCTACAGCCACTGATCTGAGTCTTCAGATATCTTAATCATCAGACCAAGAAACAGAGGGGAAAAACATGGAACAACAGGGGCCAGCAGTGCTTCCTCTTTTAATTCCTCCCACCGACCCGTAGCTACAGAGAGGGTTGCAACTCCTGTGCTTTCACCCTGAGAATGCAAGAAGTGGCAACTCCAGCTATGTGGCTGAGCTATATGAAACCCATATGCATACCACAGAAAATGAGAAGCTTCTCCATTAGGTGTCAGTAATAGAAGTTTTAGGCTGCAGTATACACGAGCACACGCCTCAGAAACGTTTCCAGCTTACAGTCTTTCAGCTTGATCTTTAATCTTGTGTGTACATGCGCTGTATGAACTGACCTTTTTTCCACCATTTTCCTTTTTGAAGTGAAGTGATTCAGTCAAGGGTGACTCCAAGTGCCATAGCAGCAAGAGCAGTGACAAAGACAAGCGTTGAGCAAATGGCGGCTTATGTGGCTCTTGCAGGGCCGGTGCAAGGGTACTGGGCGCCCTAGGTGAAACTTCAGCCTTGCGCCCTCTCCCCCCCCCCGTGATAATATTAAAAAATGAACATTTTGTATTGATATAAATATAAACCCTGTATTTACATATATATTTTACACAAGAAAGGAGAATAATATAATATGGATTGATTGTGCATTCTCATTGTTCTTTATTGAAACAACTCTGGGTGAGCACATCAACAACAACATCAACAGCTTACTATACTGACCAATATCAATATGGTTTTCAAAAATAAATAAATACGGAATAAATACACTGGGTGAGCACATCAACAACAACATC
>QEPC01015182.1:1491009-1529326 GCA_003113815.1 Sphenodon punctatus
AGCAAAAATGATGTCTGAAATGTCATCTACTTTTGCCATCCAGTCTACATTGTGTATATTGTTTTCACTTATTACACTGCAAGGTAAGTTGGAATCTATCTCTCTTTTTCTCTCTGTGAATATTTAAGAGTGGAATCTGTACTAAACTCAGATTGAACATCTAATCCTGATCGTGTTGAAATCACTGGGAGTTTTGTCACTGAATTCACTGGTTGCAGAATTGGGTTCACGCTGAACATGTTTGCAGGAGAAATGCTGTTAAAGATATTTAAAGTGTTGATTTTTTTGTTACACAGAATCTTTACTTAGAGTGTAATTACTTTGCTAAAAAACATCTAATTGGAAGATAGTTTCAACGTATTTGACAAATCACCAAAGGCAAAGCATATGGAATATAAAAATAATAACTAACCTAGCTACTTATTATAATAAAAAACTTATTGTAGGTTTAATGGAGAGAGAAATCCACTTAGTTGTACCTAGATGCTGGTAATAAATTGGAAACATTTTGATAACAACAAGAACAGAATCTATTCTGAATAGTCTTTGTTAGCACAAATTTAAAACATATAGTATAAGCTGCTAGAAATTCACTACATTCCCCATCAGGATATACGGAGTGCCATCTTTCATCAAAGGATCTTTCAACCCTATCAAGTCTCAAAACATCTGAGGTCTTTTGCAATGAGCTCCATTGGATCCTCCCAACTAAGGTCCCCAAAATGAAGGTACAGGACTAAAAGATTTTAAAGTTGGGGAAACAAATGCATAGAAAAGTTAAGTGAATTGCCCAAGATCATATAATAAATCAATAGCAGAGCTAAAGCTAGAACCATACTAACTTCTAGTCTGGTGCTTTTAACCGTTGCAAAACATGCACTTCCTTGTTTGAATATTATTAGTTGTATTTTCAGTGCTTGGTGATGTGAAAACGGTTAATAGGTCCTGGACTTGAGACCCTCTTCATATGAGATGCTCCCACCCATCTCCACCCACCCTGGCCCGTAGCAGCGTCCATTTGAAAAGGGCTACTTTTCTGCTACTTGTCTGCTACTTTTCATCTGGAAAATCCAGACTATAGCCACCTTCTTGAAATCACCTGGTAAAGGGAAACTATTGTGCCAAGTAGCTGGAAAGATTAGCTACTGCAACAATGGATGCACCAGCGAGTATCCTGTCTTTTCTAATAGAAGTGTAAAACATTATATTATGGTCAATGAAAGACAATACACAATTGGTGTACACTTTAAATCTGCAAGTCTTCTGTGCCAGGGAATTGCTCAACTATTTTTCAGTCTTTCCCCTGCCCTCCCAAATAAGCAATTCTGTTTTTGCAAGTGTGGTGAACAGCCAGCCATCAACTACCTCCAAAGTCAGGGAGAGCTAGTTAGGTGCTCAACACTTTTGAAAATTGGTCCTCTGATTTAGGTGCTAAATTTAGTTTGGGGAGCCTAATTTTAAATTAGATATTTAAAATTTTAATTAGAAATTTCACCAAGCAAAAACAACATATTTTTCAAGCAATTCTCTGTCCTGGGCCCAGTACTGTTCAATATCTTTATTGATGATTTGGATGAGGGAGTAGAGGGAATGTTTATTAAATTTGCAGATGACACAAAACTGGGAGGGATAGCTAACACCTTGGAAGACAGATAATTTAAAATTCAAAATGATCTTGACAGGATGGAAAACTGGACTGAAACTAACAAAATGGAGTTCAACAGAGATAAATGTAAAGTTCTGCATTTAGGTAAGAAAAATCAAATGTACAAATACAGGATGGGGTTTACCTGGCTTGGCAGCAATACACGTGAAAAGGCTCTGGGGATTGTAGTTGATCACAAACTAAACAGGAGTCAGCAGTGTGATGCAGCAGCTGCAAAAAAGGCTAAAGCAATTTTAGGCGGCATTCTATTTATTTATTTATTTATATGAAAGTTTCTATCCCACCCCTCCTGCCAACGGCAGCTCAGGGCAGCGAACAATTTTCTAAAGTATAATAATTTGCACAATAAATAACAAGCATACATGCATTAATTTATAACAAAAGGAGAAAGTTAAAAATATAACAAAAACCCAACCACCCTAACCCACTACCCCCCTCCCATCTCCCATCTCCCTCACCAAAGTCCTTGCAAAACAGCCAGGTTTTGCATAATTATTGAAAGGAAGGGAGGTCTGGGGCCAACCGGGCCTCTGCCGAGAGGGAGTTCCACAGCCGCGGTGTGGCCACCGAGAACGCCCTCTCCATAGTCGCCCCCCAGGAAACCTGGGGGACTTCAAGAAAGGCGTCCCCAGTCAACTGCAGGGGTCGATCCAGAGTCCAGGAAGTGAGGCAGTCCCGCAGGTAGGTAGGGCCCAGGCCATGTAGGGCTTTATAGGTAAGCACCAACACCTTGAATCAGGACCAGAAGACTCTAGGCAGCCAGTGCAGAGAACGTTGTTTCCAAATAACAAGTAATAGTTCCACTCTGTTCTGTCCTGGTGGTCAGACCTCTCCTGATACTGTGTCCAGTTCTGGGCACTGCACTTTAAGAAGGACATCAACAAATTGGAACGGGTTCAGAGGAGAATGACAAAGATGGTCAGGGGTCTGGAAACCAAGTTCTATGAGGAAAGGTTGAAGGAGCTGGGTGTGTTTAGCCTAGAGAAGTGAAGACTAAGGGGAGACATGATAACTGTCTTCCACTACCTGAAGGGCCGTCACAGAGAGGATGGCAAACACTTATTCTCTGTTGCCTCTGAAGGCAAGACTAGAAATAATGGGCTCAAATTACAAGAGAGCAGATTTTGGTTAAATATTTAGGAAGAACATCCTAATGGCAAGAGCTGTTCGACGTTGGAACAAATTGCCTAAGGACGTGGTGACTTCTGAGGTCCCTTCCATCTCTATGAATCTGTGAAGTCAAACAAGATTTCTACAGACTGAAATGTTAAGGATGGCTGTGCTTCTCATTCAGAAATCCCTTGGCAATGGCAACTTTCCTGCTGCTAAGCTCCATTTGGAGTTGTGCAGTGACGGGGGCATTAGCAAATCAGAGAAACTGGGTTCAAGCCATAGTTGTTTTTATGCCTTATCATCCAGCTTCTTTTTTATAGTTTCAGTTATAGTTTTTTATAGTTATAGTGTCTGGACCAGAGCCTTATCTGCACATCTGCTAGCAGGCCACCAGATGTGGGCCCACTACAGCCCCTGAATGGGTAGGTGGCTGGCCAGGAATCGTTGGCCCAATGGTTGTCCAGGTGGGCCATAGCGGTTGAGCATGTTTGTGTGTGCTGCCATCCTGGGTCCAGCATGGGGCCTGCCATGGCTGCCCGTTATTGGCAGCTATGGCTGCTCATCATGGCGGGGGGTGGGGGAGGGGCCAACTGGCCTCTCTCTTCCAGCCCCCCTTCCCTGGCCCAGTTCATCAGCAGGAACGTTTGTTCAGTTCCCTGACCTGATCTGGCTGAGGGTGGGCCTCCCAGCCCAGTACGTGTAGCCAGTGTGCCGGCTGCATGTTTATTAACACCCAGATAGAAAAGTGAAAGATAATAGCTCCTTACAGCAGTGGAATCCACTGCAGAAATTGAGTAACTTGGATTTTTTGATAAGTCTAATTAATTAGTTTTCCCCAGCCTCAAGTCTATGGGAATGTATTGCTTCTTGATCTGGATAAATACTGAATTCTGAACTCTGATAACTCAGATTTTTAAGAAGATAACTCAGATTCTTAGGCCAGCTAAAAATACCACGATCTTTGAGTATATTGGGTAATTTTTGGCAGCATGTGGTTAAAATACTCCAGCCAGTAACAGCCTTCATGTCAGGAAGCTGGAAATGGATGTTAGGGAGCATCAGTTCTCTTCAAAATCACACTGACAGTCAGGCAGGTGTGTGTATGTGTGTTTGTGTGTGTGTGATGTGTACAGGGGTAAAGGCAAACGTGACTGCAGCATGCCGGCAGGCCCAGCCACAGAACATGTTGGGCAGCCATGGAGGCCGGCCATGGTGGTCCCAGACTTGAGCTGTGTCTGCTGGCCCAAACAAACACAATAGCCCACTTTGGCCAGTCAGAATTTAGCCTGGCCTGTGACCTCCAGAGGTTTTCCAAGGTCAGAGCCTGGGCTAGCTACCACCACGGCCCAGAAACCAGGGCAATCCTGGGCCAGCATCTGGTGGCACCAGCACCTGACGTACAGGTGAGGTCCAATTCAAAGCGGGCCACAGTAGGGTGCTGCCACTTTGTTTTTACCCTGTGTGTGCGCGTGCGTACAAAAGAGAGAGAGAGAAGTCCTGTCAATCCTGTCTCTGGGAGTCTCACACAGGCTGTAAGAGGAGTGAATGCAAAGCTTTCCCTGTCTCTAGCCCATACAGGCTGGTATCCTGGTGCATGTTGGTCCCTGGAAAGGTGCGGAGCCAGTTCGGTTGGTCCACCCCCAGAGACTTATGGAACCTGAGAGGTTCCGGAATGCCCTGGGGAATGTATCCTCTGGTCTCAATGACTGTACACTCGATGACCTCGTGGCCTTTTGGAACTCTGTGCTGACAGAGGCCATCGACCGTACAGCTCCTAGGTGTCCACTTCCAAATCGCCAACAATACAGGTCTCTGTGGTATACGGAGGATCTGCGGTGGATGAAGCGGGAAGGGTGGCAGTTGGAGGGATGGTGGCGCCACTCTTGTGCTGAAGTTGACCGATTGCGATATAGAATCAGTTTATGTACCTATACCATGGCTGTGCGGACAGCAAAGAAGGAATTCTTTGCTGCTCTCATATGTCGACGAAGTCACGTCCAGCTGAGCTTTTCTGGCTGGTGAGAGGGTTGGTCAGTCTGGTCTCCCTCCGCCTGCAACTAGAATTGTCTAGTGCTCACTCTGACTTGTTTGTTGACTTTTGTTTGCATATAAAATCACTCAAATTCACCTCGGTTTTGATGCCGTGCTTTTGACAGTAAGTGATTCTTGTCCTGTTTTATGGGATCAATTTCAGTGCTTATCACCCTCCAATGCAGGGGATGTTCTTGGGGCTGTTCAAGCCACTCATTGTGAATTAGACCCATGCCCGTACTGGCTGGTCAAGGCCAGCTGGGATACGTTGGGGCCTGTCTCTTATACACATCTAGATGTGTATAAGAGACAGGCTCTAGATGCGGGGTATGCCATGGGGGCTGTTCAAGCCACTCATTGTGAATTAGACCCATGCCCGTACTGGCTGGTCAAGGCCAGCTGGGATACGTTGGGGCCGTTGCTGGCTGGGATAGTCAACCTCCCTTAGGGAAGGCAGAGTGCTGGACTGCCTCAAGGAGGCAGTGGTGTGGCCTCTGCTCAAAAAACCATCACTTGATGTTGATGGGCTGGCCAGCTATCAGCTGGTGTCTAACCTTCCCTTTTTAGGGAAGGTTATTGAGAGGGTGATGGCTCGTCACCTTCAGGAGCATCTGGACCGGATCCATTACCTAGGTCCCTCACAGTCTGGCTTTTGTCTGGGTTATGGCACTGAGACTGAGCTTGTGGCCTTGGTTGATGACCTCTCCCATGAGTTCGACTCTGTTGATTCTATTAGATCTCTTGACTGCATTTGATACCGTTGCTCGCGAGTTGTTGGTGACTTGGTTGCAGAATCGAGCCAGAGTGGGCAGCACCATTCTTGAATGGTTCCCCTCTTTCCTGGCCGGGAGAACTCAATGTGTGGTGCTGGGTGATTGTTCATCTTCTCCGTGGGATCTCACGTGTGGAGTCCCGCAAGGTTCCATCTTATCCCCTCCCCTATTCAACGTGTACATGCAGCCTTTGGGGCAGGTTGTCAGAGGGTTTGGTGTATGGTCTCATCGATATGCGGATGACACCTAGGCCCAGCAGTCTCAGTGCTTACCTGGTGTCTGTCAGCTGTGGGGGACTGAATGTGGGTGAGCCGCCTGGAGCTGAATCCCTTCAAGAAAGAGGTGATGGTTGTGGGAAAAGCCGGGGGAGTGGTGGCTCCCATCATAGATGGGATCGGTCCTCCTCTGGTATCTCAGGTCTGTAGTCTGGGGGTGCTCCTGGACCTGCAGCTTCACCTGGATGCCCAGGTGGCAGCTGTGGCAAAGGGTGGGTTCTGCCAGTTACATCTGGTGCGATGACTGAAGCCATATGTCTCAGACACGGACCTTGCCACAATTATCCATGCTTTTATTACCTCAAGACTGGACTACTGTAACACGTTCTACGTGGGGCTACCCCTGGTGACTGTCCGGAGACTGCAGCTGGCAGAATCCGGCGGCTTGTCTCCTTAGAGGGATGAATCGTTGTGAGCACATTACACCAGTGCTTCGTTTGCTGCACTGGCTGCCAATAGTCTTCTGGGCCCGATTCAAGGTGTTGTTTTTGACCTTTAAAGTCCTAAATGGCCTGGGCCCCACCTATCTGCAGGATCGCCTCCCCCACCGGGTTCTTGATCGACCCCTGCGGTCAGCCAGGGGCCTCCCCCTTGAGGTGCCCCAGGTTTGCCGAGTATCTATGATGAGGGGGGCGTTCTTGGTGGCTGCACCGTAGCTGTGGAACTCCCTCCTGGTGGAGGCTTGCTTGTCCCCGGATCTCCCCTCCGATCTTACACCGAAGATGGTGTAAGACCTGACTGTTCTGCTAGACCTTTGGCGAGGGTGATGGGGACGGGTGGGGGGTTGGGTAAGGGTGAGGAATTTATACTGGTTTTTTTATCTCTGCCATGGGCTGTTTTAATGTTTTATGTGATTTTATTTTGTTACGACTGATCTTATGTGTTGTGAACTGCCCCAAGCTGTGAAAGCAGGAGGGGGTGGCAAATAAGTCCAATAAATAAATAAATTAAGTAAACAAAGACTCCCAGAGACAGAACTGGTGGGAACAAACCCAGGAGCAACCTACCAGGGAAACACGGATCTGCAGAGGTTTATTGCCTGGAACAAATCTGGGGAATTCCCTCGGAGCAGCACAAAACACACCCCATGAAGGCAACGTCTGCTTAGTCCTACCGGACATTTATCAACCAGGCCAGCAGATGTTATCAATGAGGGTCTGCCCAATTAAGTTCACCCGTTTGAGGCTCTAACTAGCTCTGTTAGTGTAAGTGCATGGACTGCCTTTTTAATTGCTAGTGACAGGGTCTTGGTGCAGTTAATTTCAGTAAATTGAGCTCTGCTAGACTAGTATAGGGCTTGCAGCACATTGTCTGCCTTGTTAATTTCACCAACTCCCTGCTCTGCTAATGATGGGAGAAGACTCCAGCCTCTGCTTGATCAGCGCAGGGCTCCTTAGACTCAAAGTACAGGCTACCTCCTCCTTCCTATTTATGCTGCTACCTCAGGGGCTCCCCATTTTGGTCAGAGTCCAGAGGCTGATAGTGTACATCAAGGGTGCCAGTAAACTTAGAGAACAGCAGGAACGTGTTTGTTCATACTGTTCCAACACAGGATGACATTGTGGTATTTTCTCCAAGGTAGGTAGATTTCCCCAGGGTTTAGCACACTATGTAGAGCCACCCATGCGTACGCACAGAACTCTGCTCTGACTCTCTGCTTCTGTGGAGGGGGAAGGGGACTGGAGACTGAGAAACTTCTTGCTAACTTAATCCGATCATCGGTTTCCTTCATTTCCAGGTACATTTCCTTAAGGTCTGATTAAGCAGAATTTCAGATAAATCAATGTTTTTTTATATGGCTGCAGAAATTTGACATAAGGAAGCTCCACTGTATCCATGCTAAGCCAAATCCTGACACATAGCCCTTTACATTTTGTTATTTAGAGTGCAATTGTCGTTTTGGCCCCAAATATGAAAGTATTTGTATTTCTATTGTTGTTGTTGTTAATAATGAATAATTTATATAAATTCATAATTAATACTGATTTTGCTGTCCCATGTGCTTTACAATCCATATTTAGTTCACTCTCAGAAGCCTCTCAGAGGCTCAGAGGTAGGTCACTATTATTCCCACTTTACAGATGGGGAACGGAAACTGAGACTTGTCCAAAGCCACCGAGTGAGCTTCTGGTCTCCTAAGGCTCAAGTCAAACACCTTACCCACTAGACTGTATTAGTTTTTGTAGTAAGTATCCAAAACAAACAAATGAAGCTGAAAACATAGCTATTTGTATTTGGATAGATTCAATGCAAACAAGTTCAACAAATATATCCACCTTTCTAATGATTTATTTTGGTCCTAATACTTGCCATTTCAACTGAATAAGATGTTAGTGAGAGGCCTGGAAGGTCNTTGGCGAAGGGCTAGTTAGAAAGCCCTTTGCCTGAGCTGAGGTTGCTGGGCAACCGTTCTGCAAGTGAGGCCGCGCGTGCGCGCCTCATTGAACATTGAGGACTCCGCCCCCGGTAGAAGGGGCGGTCCTCTGTGAAGCCGCATGGCAGCAGTCGGATCGGGCCTGCGGAGAGTCAGCCCACCCACCTCCCTCTAGCACTGTGGTTAGAACTGGTTGCCATTAGGGGACCGAGGAGGAATTTTTACGATAACCTTTCAGGGTTGGTTTTTTCGCCTCCTCAACAGTGCAGAGTAGGCTAAATAGGTTTGACTAATTCGACAGAATTCGATTTGATCAATTACAATCTGGAACATTGCATTTGATAACCGGGAACGGTTTATTAAATAGGGTAATCTGAAGAAAGCAGTATGTTAAGTTGCAATTAGGTGTATTGAGGCAAACAATTGGGCGAATAAAAGGGTTGAGATTGTCGCACTCTGCAGGGGTTCAGTATGCCATGATAGGTTTTTAATAGGGAGGTTTAAAAAGTAGTATGAGTCATCTCCTTAAGAGATGGGGAGATGATACACGGTGTAATGAAGGCACGGCATGCACTGTGATCAGGTTCCCTGGGTGTGGCATCTTAACAGGCTCCGCAGGGACATGTGCTGTCTTCGGACCTGGAGAGACGCTTCACTCCTTACTTGCGCCCGTACTAGGGCTGTTCCCCCTCCTTCGGCCTTGCCCTGTCGAAGGAAGGGATGTTGATGGTTTAGGTTACTGCTACCAAAGGGCACATCCGGGCAATACCACAGTTAATATTTTAGATTAGTCAACATGGCATACTGTACCCAAATTGCATTGAGCAATCCCCAGCTGCCTTTGTTGTTGTGATTTGAATAAAGAGTGCGGCCTGTTTAAAAAACCAATTGAAACGTGTCTGTGTCTAATTGGGAGGTGCGTCGACAAAAGGTTATTTGCAATTTCAACAGAAGGTGATAAACAATAAACAATATGTGTAAGGATTAATAATCAATAAACAATGTGTGTAAACAACAATAGATAATATTGTAAACAATAACAAAACATAAACAATGCGTGTAACAGACAGCAATCTGTCTGTTACAAACTTGTAGGAAATCATGTAGCCAAAATCTCTGTTTACGGCATGATCTTCTCATATAAAAGCATGCAGCTAGCAGTTAGTGCAGGTACGCATCCCATCGGGGTGAATGTGACTTACATCCAAACTACTTACTTGTTCACATGCTATCTACTCGAGGGATCATGTTTATTAACCCAGAGTTCTAGGTATCAAGTGACCTAAGATTGTAAAGCCCTTTGAATACTGAAAGTGCTATATGAATTATTAATTTATTAATTTATTTTTATTTTTTATTTTATTGCACTTTTATGCCGCCCCATCCTGCCTTTGCATCTCGTGGTGGCTAACAACATTATAAAAACAAATAAGATCATAAAATATAAAAGCTTACACATTAATATCAAACATTAAAATATCCCAATCAAAAGAAACCCCCCCCACCTTAACCCAACCCACCCATACCCGTCTCCCTCAGCAACGGCCCGGTGGAACAGCAAGGTCTTACACTGTCTACGGAAAGAGGGGTGGTCTAAGGCTAGGTGGACCTCCAGCAGGAGGGAGTTCCACAGCCACTGAACACCGAGAACACCCTCCTCATAGTCAATACCCAGGAAACCCAGGGGACCTCAAGGAGGAGGCCCCTGGCTGACCACAGAGGCCGATCCAGGATCCAGAGGGTGAGGCGGTCCTGCAGATAAGTGGGGCCCAGGCCGTTCAGGGCTTTAAAGGTCAAAACCAACACCTTGAATTGGGCCCGGAAGACTATCAGCAGCCAGTGCAGAGAGCAAAGCACTGGTGTAATGTGCTCACAATGACACGTCCCCCTAAGGAGTTGAGCCTCCACATTCTGCACCAGCTGCAGTCTCTGGACCATCACCAGGGGTAGCCCCACATAGAGTGCATTACAGTAGTCCAATCTTGAGGTAATAAAAGCATGGATGATCATGGAAAGGTCAGAGTCTGAGACATATGGCTTCAGTCATCGCACCAGATGTAACTGGCAGAACCCACCCTTCGCCACAGCTGCCACCTGGGCATCCAGGTGAAGCTACGGGTCTAGGACCACCCCCAGACTATGGACCTGAGATATCAGGGGGGGGACCCCATCAACGATGAGGGCCATCACTCCCCCAGCTTTTCCCACAACCATCACCTCCATCTTTTAGGATTCAACTTCAGGCAACTCGCCCTCATCCAGTCCCCCACAGCTGACAGACATCGGGTAAGCACCAAGACTGCTGGGCCTGGGTCTGATGAAAAGGAGTGTCATCAGCATATTGGTGACACCTTGCACCAAACCCTCTGACGACCTCCCCCAAAGGTTGCATATACACATTGAACAGGAGAGGGGATAAGATGGAACCTTGTGGGACTCCACACATGAGATCCCATGGAGAAGATGAAAAATCACCCAGCACCACACACTGAGTTCTCCCGGCCAGGAAGAAGCAGCACCATTCAAGAACAGCCCTGTCCACTCCGGCTCGGTCCCGCAACCAAGTCACCAGCAACGCTTGATCAACGGTATCAAATGTAGCCGAAAGATCTAATAGGATCAACAGTAGTGTTTGCCAGTGACTTTTACTTCTTTTATGGTTTGTTTTATATTGTTTAAGTAACCTTTTTGTATATTATAGATTGTTATGAGCTGCCCTGAGCTGCCATTCGGCTGGAGGAAGTGGAATATAAATAAATAAATAAAATAAAATTAAATAGGGTTGAATAACACTGGTCCAGCTTTCTGGAGAGGTTATCAACCAAGGCCACAAGCTCAGTCTCAGTGCCATAACCCGGTCGAAAGCCAGACTGCAAGGGATCTAGGAAACTGATTCGATCCAAATGCTCCTGAAGCTGCCGAGCCAACACTTGCTCAATAAACTTCCCTAAAAAGGGAAAGTTGGAAACTGGCCAATAGCTGAACTCTGACTCCTCCTTCTCCTTTACACTTCAGATCAAGACTGTTGCTAAATCCTGCCACTTTTCTCTGTATAATATTGCTAAAACCTGGCCCTGTCTTACTGTTTCTTTCCACTGCAAAAACCCTAGTCCATGCTCTAGTAATGTCTCGCCTTGACTACTGTAACTTCTTCCTTACTGGCCTCCCCTGCTCTGATCTCGCCGTCCTCATCTCCGTTCAACACTCTGCTGCCAGATTCATCCACCTTGCCTGTCGCTTTGACCATGTTCAGCCCCTCCTTTCCGCCCTACACTGGCTCCCTCTACAGGAACACATTCAGCACAAACTCCTGGTCTTCACCTTCAAGGCTCTTCATGGCCTTGCTCCCCCATATTGCTCTGCTCTTGTATCCTGTCCACACTCCAAACTGGGAGCTTCATTCCTCCTTTGCCCCCACACTCGCCTGCTTGCAACCCCTTGCTTCTCTAAACATCTTTGCCCTTTTTCTCTTGCTGCCCTCCATACCTGGAACTCCCTCCCTTGATACATTCACTCTGCTCCCTCCCTCCCAACTTCCAAATCCTTCCTGAAAAACCTACCTCTTCTGTCAGGTCTTCCCTAGTGCATCATGCGTGAAATTGCAACCTTTTCCCCCTTCACTCAGAATCTAGTTCTCTCTAACTAAGTGAAGCACATGCACCTGCAACTTCTTAACCTCATGAATATGCTCTTGTCTTTCCCTATGCAAACCTCTCCCTTGTCTCTGAGATTGGATGCCATGACAACCATAGGACTGTCTCAGAAGGTGAGTTCCTTCAAAACCTTGGGGTGAATACTATCTGGCCTGTGTGATTTGTTACTATTTAGTTTGTCAATTTGTTCTAGAACCACTTCCATGTCAGGTTGATTTGTGACAGTTCTTCCGATTCATCACCTAAAAAGAATAGTTCTGGCATGGAGACAAAATATTGTTCAGATGATCTCTTTTATTGGAGCACCTTCTGTTGGCAAAGAGTATTTTTTAAATTTTATTTTATTTTACAAAAAAATTCTATCCCACACCCTCCTGCACATTGGCAGCCCGGGGCGGCGAACAACATAAAACATATCAATAAAATCATCTAAAATTACAATATCTCACATATATAAAATGGACACACATAATGTATAAAATATAAAATAGCAGTTAATAAATACCCACCCCACCCTACCCATCCCTCTCCTTGAAGGCCTGGCGGAAAAACCAGGTCTTACAACACCTACGGAAAGAGGGGAAGTCAGGGGAAAGACGGGCATCCAGCGGGACAGAGTTCCACAGCCAAGGCTTGGCCACCAAGAATGCCCTCCCCGCTGTTGCCACCAGAGGACCTCGAGTTGGACGCCCCCGGCCAACCGCAGGGGCCCCGAAATGACCTGAGGCTTGAGGCGGTCTCGCAGGTAACCAGGACCCAAACTGTTTAGGGCTTTATAAGTCATAACCAACACCTTGAATGGGGCCCGAAAGACAATAGGCAGCCAGTGCAGAGTCCGGAGCACCAGTCTAATGTGCTTGTGGTGGCCCATCCCCGTTAGGAGGCGGGCTGCCACATTCCCAGCTGCAGCCTCCGGACCATCGCCAAGGGTAGTCCCACATAGAGTGCGTTACAGTAGTCCAGTCGGGAGGTATTGAAAGCATGGATGATGGTGGCCAGATCTGAGTCCGAGACATACGTCCGAAGCCGTTGCACCAGATGTAGTTGACAAAATGCTCCTCTTGCCACAGCCTCCACCTGACAATCCAGGTGGAACTGTGGGTCGAGGAGCACCCCCAGACTACGGACCTGAGCAGCCAGAGGGGGGCAGACCCCACCAATGATGGGAGCCACCACCCCTCCAGCCCCACCCTCAGATGGCTTGTCCTCATCCAGTCCCCTACAGCTACCAAGCACTGGGTAAAGGAGACTGCTGGGCCTGGGTCTCCAGAAAATGAGAGGTAAAGTTGTGTATTATCGGTGTACTGATGACATCGTACGCCGAACTCTCTCATGACCTCACCCAGCGATCGCATATATACGTTGAACAGGAGGGGGGACAGAATAGAACCCTGCGGGACTCCACACATGAGATTCTGAGGTGACGATGTAAATTCCCCAAGAACCATGCGCTGTGTTCTCCCTGCCAGCAATGAGCGGAACCATTCAAAAACAATTCTGCTCACCCCAGCCTGGTCCTGCAACCTCATCACCAACATCTCATGGTCAACGGTATCAAATGCCGCCAACAGATCCAATAAGATCAAAATTGAGGATTTTCCCTGATCCAATTCACAGTGCAGGTCATTGACCAAGGCCACAAGTGCAGTCTCCTTGCTAAACCTGGGGCAAAAACCAGACTGCAAGGGATCAAGAAAACCGACCCGGACCAGATGCTCCTGTAGCTGCTGGGCCACCACCCACTCAATAACCTTCCCTAAAAAGGGGAGGTTAGAGACTGACTGATAGCTGGCTAGGGAGTCAATGTCCAAAGATGGCTTCTTGAGCAGGGGCTGCACCACCGCCTCTTTGAGATGTCTCAGCACCTTGCCCTCCCTAAGGGAGGCATGGACCACCCCAGCCAGCAATGGCCTTATCGTCTCCCAGCTGGCCTTCACCAGCCAGGACGGATCTAATTCACAACAGGTGGCCCGAACAGTCCCAAGGACATCCACCATGTCAGCAGACGACACCCACTGAAACTGATCCCACAACAACAGACATGGCGGGGCTTCCCGTACCTCCAATACCTCCACTGTTGTAAGTGCAGCATTGAGATCGTAGTGAATTTGAGCGATTTTATGCGCAAAAAAATCAGCAAACATGTCACAGCGGGCACTTGAAAATTCCAGTTCCAGGTGGAGAGAGGCCAGACTGACCAGCCTCTGCACCACCCGGAAAAGCTCTGCTGGATGTAATTTAGCAGACGCGATGAGGGCAGCAAACAACTTCTTGTTTACTGCCCGCACCTTAACAGCATAAGCTCTAAACTAGCTTTATGCTGCTATCAGTCAGCTTCAGTACGAGTCTGATGCTACCATTGCTCTAACCACCATCCATCCTGTTTCATCCGGTGCAGGTTCTCCATAAACCATGGTGACCCCCGCCATCAGCTCTCTGGAAGTGGACCCTTGGGAGCCATTTGGTCGATAGTCTCAGAAAATAAGCTATTCCAGAAGGCGGTGAGGTCATTGAGTGAACGATCATCAAGATCGGAAGGCATTTCCCCTAGAGCATTCCGGAACCTCTCAGATCTCCGGGGGCAAACCCAATGAACCGGCCCTGCACCTTTCCTGGGGCAGACATACACTAGGAGACTGGCCCGGAGGAGGTAATGATCCATCCATGACAGGGGTAGAACCAATACATCCTGCACCACCGGATGCCCCACCTCAAGGCCGGTGGAGAACATCAGGTCAAGGGTATAAGGACCCCAAGGCTGCGAACCTGAGTGACCAAGGGAGGTTGGACCCAATCAGTGACAGGTTCCCACCTTTCCCAGGTCACAAGATTGGCCAACCATCATCACCTCAGTCTTGTCTGAATTCAGCTTCAATCGGCTCACCCACATCCAGTCCCCAATGGCAGCCAGGCACCGGGTAAGCACCGAGACTACAGGACCTGGGTCAGGGCCCGATTCAGCACCTCACCGCACTGATTTACCATGTGGGGGTGGGACTTGTCTCCTTCTCCCTCCCCCCGCACTGGTAAAACCCTTGGGGCTTCCCTCCCCAGCTGCCAGGGCTTGCCTCCCCCTCCCCCTTTCCAGTATAGAAGTTAAAATTAACTTAGCAGTGTCTGTTGGCGGCAGTAGCCTCTCCCCTCAGCGCACTCGTCTCCACCCGGCTCCAGGGACTCTTGGGGTGACGCAGCTGGATAACGTCATGTGGCTGCACTGCTCGGAGACTCCCTGGAGCCGGGTGGAGACGAGCATGCTGAGAGGAGCAGCTGCTGCTGATGATAAGACACTGCTAAGTTAAAATTAACTTCTAAACTGGGAGTGGGGAGGGGGGAGGCAAGCCCTGGCGGCTGGGGAGGGGAAGCCCTGAGGGTGCGTTCATCCTCTTTCCCCCCCGTGGAATCTCCTGCCCCGCGTCTCCCCAGCGCAGGCTAGAAATTCTGCGCTGGGGTAAGTGGGGCAGGAGATTCCGCGGGGGGGGGGGGATTCTGCGGGAAATCTGCAAATCGTAGACCCGCATTTCCCTCGGGGCCCTGCCCATGGTCAACGGTATTAAAGGCCGCTGAAAGATCTAACAAAATCAACAGGGTACAATTCCCCCTGTCAATTTCCAAGTGAAGATCGTCAACCAAGGCCACAAGTGCCATGCCCAGGATGAAAACCTGACTGACATAGGTCCAGGAAACCGATAGCATTGAGATGCTCCTGGAGCTGCAGGGCAACCACCCACTCAATTACCTTCCTTAAAAAGGGAAGGTTGGAGACAGGGTGATAGCTGGCAGACCTGCTACTGGTAATTTGTAACCTAGCGCTAAAATTGTATCAGAGGATTGGAGGGTAGCAAAGGTAATGCCAATATTTAAAAAGGGCTTCAAAGGTGATCCTGGAAACTACAGACCGGTGGGCTGGGCAAACTGGTGGAAATGCATGTTAAAAACAGAATTACTGGGCATATTGATAAACATGACATAGTGGGGAAGAGTCAACATAGATTTAGCAAAGGGAAGTCATGCCTCACTAACCTATTGGAATTTTCTGAGGGTCTAAATAAGTATGTGGATAAGGGTGAGCCAGTCGACATAGTGTATTTGGATTTTCAGAAATAGTTTGATAAGGTCCCTCATGAGACACTCTTGAGGAAATCAGATAGTCATGGGATAGGAGGCAGTAGGTGAAAACAGACATGACAGTAGCCTGCATTAGCCCAGTATTCAACTGTATGTTTGTTCTGTCTCTGCTAGATGTTTGCCTTTGTCTGCTCTAGGTCATGCAGCTGGCTGCTGTGGGACACGTCCTCCAGAGAAGCCTGAAGATGCACCTGGGGCTAAGGCCCACCCACCCACGCTAATCTGTGCTAAGAGGTTCCCACATATCTGTTAGGTCCTACCTAAGGTCTGTGAGGGCCACAGGCGAAATGCCCGGAAGTGGTCAGCAAAGTGACCATGTCCCAATCCCCCTCCGCACAAGATGGGTCTCGCATCCTTAAAGGGAACCAGCAGCAAAGGCCAGACCGTGTTAGGCTTCCTGATCTGTATAACAGCTTGTGCCCAATGCCCAATTCCCACACCAGCAGGAGACTGCCAGAAAGGGGAACGTGGAGCAACAGGATACAAAGACCAGACCTGTAAGTCAGAGCACCGGGGATGGGGTGGGAGGTATGGTAGCCATCCCACAGAATGCACAAGTTATACATGGTGCATCTCTAGCACCCTGTTCACATCCATCCACCAGCACTGCTGCCCTAGGAACAGCATAATTGGGGGGAATGCAGAACTTTGCTGCACCAGGGGAAGGCCCCTGAGCCACCTGCCAGAAGCAGCTTCCATGGAGTGAGGAGGAGACCCGGGTGTTCATCAGCTTCCGGGGGGATGGAGAGGTCCAGTATGACGTCTTCAAAATGCACCAGAATGAGTGGGTGTTATAGCGGCTCACCACATGGATGGCAGAGTTTGGTTACCACCAGGACATGGACAGTGCCGGCAGTGGGCCAAGGACCTGCAGAGGGGGTACAAGGAGGTCCAGGACAATAACATGAAGTATGGGTGTTGGCACCAAACCTAGTGCTACATGGACCCCCTTGCCAAGTTCTTCTGCATGGACCAGTCCATTGTGGTCCCATAGATCGCTGCCAGCAGGCTTGCTGAGGACTGCCGTTGGGTGGACGCTACTCACCCTCTGCCAGTCCATCACGAATCACCCGGTCATTCCAGAGGTGTTCCCCTGCTCTGAGGAGGCCAGGCCCTCAGGGACACAGGCCACTGTGTCCAGCCATGTCCCCAGCCCCCACTCCCCTCCAACTTGGAGAAATCGGACACCACCCTCGAGACCTTCATCATCTGCCCCCTCGAGCCAGAGAGTCCAGCCCCAGAAAAACTGGAGATGGAGGCAGAGGGGACAGGGGATCTGGAGTCTGAGAGGAGCGGTAAGTGAATGCACAAGAGGGAGACTGGAGAGGCTAGGTGATCCATCCATAGGAGGTAGCACTCAGGTAATGCCAGTCACCAACACAGCTCTTGTCCTTCTCTATGTTCACAGGTGGCTGGGATGGCAAGGGGGAGGAACCTGAGGAGGCCCGGGACACAGGCATATTCTGGGGAAGGTAGGCATGGCAAGCAGGTGGGAGGGAACGATGGTGGGCTGGGGGGGGGGTCCACATGCTGGCCAGGTGGGTGTGGAAGGTGGGGGCCACAGTGGGCACTGAGGCAACAGGCGCGCGCAACGGACAGGGGCAAAACACTGGGCTAAAATGGCAGGAGTGGGGCGGCCCCAACCAATGGCTGTCCTTTCCATCCCACTACAGGTCCATCTGTGGGAGGACTGCCTGCATTGGCAAGATCATCCACGGGCACCCACTGGACCCGGGGCCTGCGGACACAGACTCAGCAGAACAGGGAGGATCTGACACAGGAGCTGATGTAGGAAACCACGGGCTGGGTGGATGAGATCCGGGACACCATCCAGGGGCTGGACGAAGAGCACCGGCGTTTCATGTGACAGTGCACCACCCAGCACAAGGCCCTCCTTGCTGAGGGTCGCAGGAAAAGCTGGCTGGAGAGGTGGCAATGGGACTCCCACATACAACGGGCAAGACTTGCAGAGGACCCTGGAGAGGGAGGGCCGCACGCTGCCCTCATGCACTAGTCCCTAGGGATGCAGCGCACCCTCCTCCGCTATGTGGCCACTGCGAGTGCTGCTATCACAGCTGCACTGGGACAGGTCACAGTTTCCAACCTCCCCCGCTCCAGAGCTCCCCGAACAGCCTCCCCTCCCCTGCGGATTTCAAATATTATTATTATTATTATTATTATTATTAGCAAGCATTTATATAGCACCAGCAATGTACCCGACCAGGTCTTGCCACCAGCCCCATGGCCAGGCGGGATGGGGAGGGAAATGAGGAAATAAATCAAAGATATTTCTGTTGAAAATCTCTTTATAAAGTGAACAAACTCTGTTTTGCACTGGTACAGGTGATTTCGTAAGAGTTCGCCATGGTGTCTATCCTTATTGAGGCCCATGTCAGTGGGAGCACAACCCTAAACCCCATAGCCCAGTAATCAGAAAGAGGGATCCCCAAGGTTTTGGACACTGCGGGACACCATCATATGGGGAGATGCAGGCATACATGCACAGAAACAGAGAGGGACCTGCGAGGTTGGGCATCCATCCAAGCCTGGCCTGCAAAGAAATACATCTGGACATGGCCTGGGCTCTTCTAGCCATACTCTAACCCCCTGTTGCAAGCCAGCCATATGCACCATCCTGGCCATCCATGCTGTGGAGGGACATGTGGGAATGAAGGATACGGAAGGCCCAGAGGCAATAGTGCAGGCATCAGCATGGCCACCATCTAGAATTGAGGGTGATTTGTGAATGCCAATGGCCCTTTCTGACCACTACACAAATACAATGGAGTGGCATCTCTTAAATGAAGGGTGAGTGGGAAGGGGGTGGAAAGGCCAGTGTGTGTGTTTGAAGGGTGGGGCTGACACTGACAGGTGCTGGAATGTAAGGACAGGGAAAGGGCCCCAGAGGAGGTGCTTGATTGCTATTGAACTTGATGTCTGTCATCCATTCCCTATTATTAGGGATGGGACTCTGGGCAAACTTTCGGTTTCTCTTGGTATCGGCTCCCTCAGATCTCGGATCTCATATCGGTATCAGTTTTTTTCCCATTGACTTCAATGGGGAAAAGAACTGTCCAACGTAGGGAGTTGGGACTGAGAGAAACCACCCAGGGGGCTGTCCCAGCCCCACCACCCCACTTCCTACCTCAGAGGGTGGGGATCCATTACCCCTACCACCCCACCCACCAGGGCCCTGCTTTACCTCACCCCTCAGAGTCCCTGTACTTGTAACACTTACCATTGGTGGTCTGGGTCCAGAGGGTGGGGGGTCATGGCTACAAGCCCCGCTACCCGGCCGCTGGTAGCAGTGACCCAGCCAGCGGCCATGACCCCCACCCTCCAGAACTAGACTGGCAACGGTAAGTGTTACAAGTACAGGGGCCGGTGGGTGTGGGGTAAAGCCAGGCTCCAGAGGGTGGGGGTGTGGATATTAGGGGTAATGGATCCCCACCCTCCAAGGCTGGGAGTGGGGTGGGGGTGGTGGAGTGAAGGAGTTTTCTCCCCAGCTCTTCCCATTGACGTCAACAGGAAGTTCCAATCTGAAAATTGGGAACCAAGACAGGCCCAATTTTCGGATCCTTCGGTTTTAACCGAAAGTGGTCATTATTGGACACCCACCCACCTCCACCCACCATGCCAAAACACCCACCCCCATCTGTGTATTAATAGCCTACAACTTTCTCACCCATCTCCCACTCTGATTAATCAGGGGGGTAATTTTGATTGAGTGATCACCCATTAATCGATTAATCAGGTAGATCAGCCCTAAAAAAAAGATATAGTAGAACTAGAAAAGGTATAGAGAAGTGCAGCAAAAATGATAAAGGGTATAGAACAATTTCCATATGAAGAGAGGCTGGATAGGTTGGGGTTCTTCAGCTTGGAGAAGAGACGACTGAGAGGGGATAGGATAGACGTTTATAAAATCATGAGCAGTGTAGTACGAGTCACTAGGGAGTGGGTTGTTTATCCTCTCAAATTGTACTAGAACTTGGGACACTCCATGAAACTAACTGGCAGCAGATTTGAAATAGATAAAAGCAAGTATTTTTTCACTAAAAGGAAAGTTAACTTGTGGAATTGTTGCCAGAAGATGTGGTCAAAGCCAGTGGTATAGGTAGGTTTTAAAAAGGCCTGGATAGCTTCTTGGAGGGTAGGTCCGCTAACACGTATTAGCCAGATAGGTTTGGGGAACGTAACCTCTTACTGTTGGGAGTTGATAGTGAACAACAGGGAATGGATCAGCTCATTGTGACCTGTTGGGTACTTCTCCCAGCGACCAAGATTGGCCACCGTCGGAAAAAGGATGCTGGGCTCGATGGATCATTTGTCTGACCAGTATGACACCTTTTATGTTCTTATGTTCTTATTACTTTGGGGACCAACATGGCAACCATGCTTCCTTCTAGATAATGGTTGTCATACAGATGTGTCCTTAGGTGATACACCTGCTATTCACCAACAGAAGTTAGTCAAGTAAAAAGGTATCATCATAAGTAGTTTACTTTTTAGTTTTGTTATGATTAATCAAACTACCTCAAATTTTACAAGCATGATTCTCTGCTGGGGTAAAATTTGGAGAGTAATTCCATATGCTTTGGCTTATATAAGACTTAATTTTTGTTTTTTACATGTCCTAACAAGGCAAATTCCTTTCTTTATTTCTGTATTGTTTTAAATTCTATTGTCTAATTTTGGAGAAGGTTAGGAGGAAATGGGAAGAATGATTAATTGCATATTATGTGTTAGGGGCTTTGCATACTAGCTTTCACATACTTTCCCAAACCTGAATACACAAACGGTTGCATTTTATTATAAAATATCTCAGCAGGGTATGTTTATCAGACCCGTACACTGGGAAGGCTCGGGGAAGAAGTTGGGAAGAACTGCTTTCCCTAATAAAACAGATTGAGTTTTGCTTGGCCAGCCTTAATGAATAGTGGTTCTGCTGTTACAAGGGGGACCCTGCATAGATGTTCACCTGCAGCTGGTCAACTTTCCATGCTGTATTGTATGACCTGCACCTGCCTGATACCCACTGTTCCAAACAGGACAAAAAAATCCTATCCTCTCGATTTTCTGAGCAGCATATGTGTCTCTTTATGGATGTCCACAGCAGAACCAAAATTATTTTGACCGTGAACATTATGTGAAATGGTAACACCGTAGGTTTGTAGGCTTCGTAAAACTCATATCTTTACCATGTTTATTCATTCATTCATTCATTCAACGGGTGGTCCTTGGGGAATATACGTCATCTCCCCGGGACCTCACGTGTGGAGTCCCGCAAGGTTCTATTCTGTCCCCTCTCCTGTTCAATGTGCATGTGTAACCCTTTGGGGAGGTCATGAGACGGTTTGGCGTATGAGGTCATCAGTACTCCGATGATACACAACTTTACCTCTCGTTTTCTGGAGATCCAGGTCCGGCAGTCTTGGTGCTTACACGGTGCTTGGCGGTGCTTGGCGGCTGTGGGGGATTGGATGAGGGCAGATCGTCTGAGGCTGAATCCTGACAAATGGAGGTGATGCGGGTGGGAGGGCTGAGGGGGTGGTGGCCCCCGTTATTGGCGGGGTCTGCCCTCTTCTGGCTGCCGAGGTCCGTAGTTTGGGGGTGCTCTTGACCCTCAGCTCTGCTTGGATGGTCAGGTGGAGGCTGTGGCGAGGGGAGCATTTTGCCAATTATATCTGGTGCGACAGCTGTGGCCATATGTCTCTACCTTGGATCTGGCAACCATCATCCATGTGTTCATTACCTCTTGATTGGACTACTGTAATGCGCTCTACGTGGGGTTAACTTTGAAGACGGTCCGGAGGCTGCAGCTGGTGCAGAATGCAGTGACCTGTCTCCTGACGGGGACGGATCGTCGTGAGCACATTACACCTGTGCTCTGTTCTCTGCACTGGCTGCCCATAGTCTTCTGAGCCCAATTCAAAATGTTGGTAATGACCTATAAAGCCTTAAATGGCTTGGGGCCTGTTTATCTGCAAGACCGCGTCAGGCCCTGGGCTTGTCACGGCCCTTGTGGTCGACCGGGGGTGTCCGACTTGAAGTCCCCCGGGTATCTAGGGTGGTGATGGCGGGGAGGGCATTCTCGGTAGTCACACCTAGGCTGTGGAACTCCCTCCCGATGGAGGCCCATTTATCCCCGGACCTCCCCTCTTTCCAAAGATGTTGTAAGACCTGGTTGTTCCGCTGGGCCTTCGGGGAGAGGGGGATTGGGGGGGAGGGTCTTTTTGTTTCTATGTGCCTTTTAATACTCTGCCTTTTAGTATTTTTAATATTGAATATTTTATTTTTACGTATTTGTATTGATCGTTTTATATACCGTTTGCCACTCCGAGCTGCCATGGTGCAGGAGGATGTGGGGTATAAATATTTATAATAAATAAATAAATAAATTTACCATGTTCACCTTATAACATTGTTTTATCGCTATGGTGCAATACAAGACAGTTCATGCTATACTAAATACTTATATAATATTACTTAGTGTATTAGTAACAACTTAGTATAGTCAGATTATCAAGGGAACATAGTACAACCAAGGAGATATTGAATGTGAGAGCAGATCTCTGTTATATCTCTCTGTTAAGATGCAGTCCTATAGAAAAGTTTGATAACCTCTGTGGTAACCTCTTTGCACAGCTGACTTGTGTGCCTCTTTATAAATGTGCTTATACTAGTTAAAGTTTCTTAGAGCAAGTGTATGTTATGCATAATCACTCTGACAATAAGCATTAATATTCTCTGAGCAAACATCCCAGAAACGTGCCTTTCTTATATATTATCAGAAGCCAATAAAGAAGTGAGCCCTGTCAGAGCAACTGTAGGTGACTGTGTTATTCTTGATCTGGAAAATTGGACTCCAACAACGCATATTCACGTGACCTGGAAGAAAGACAACAGCCAAGTGGCCAAGATGAAGGGTCAGCCTGCAACAGGTTCTGGTACATACAGCCATCGATCTCATGCTTTTATCAATGGCAGCCTGAGTCTGTGCCCCACTCAGCTGAGGGATGAGGGCCAGTACACAGCTGAAGTGTTCCATGAAAATGGGACACATCTGCACACTCAAAGAACTCAACTAGCACTCAGTGGTAAGTATCAATGCACTGCTCCTCGCTTCAGAGGGAATGTAGAGTATTGAAATAAAGCCAGGGGATATCATTTGAGTTTGGGTGGATTTGTGTACACTTCAGGTCAGTGATATGCTCTGTGCTCCAATTAGCAACACTGTAGAATACTCGGTACCGTTCGGTTAGGTACTTGGTAAAATACTTGGTAATGGGTATAATATTGAGTATTTTGTTGAGTATTTTACAGTCCCCTATGCAGCGGGCAGGAAGTGGCAGCAAAGCAAACTCACCAAGAAGACGTGGCCCGTGGAGTCAAAGTGGATCCAGGTCACCACCTGCTGCCTGCCGCCACCGGTGAGGTGGTCCTTCTAGCACTGTAACCCTGGTGAGATCCCCCAGAGTTGCACATCTCATGACTGCAGGCCGGGAGATTGGGCCACCATCTTTTTACTGGAGCATGCTGAGAAATGTAGTCCAGCATGCAGTCCAGCATGCTCCCAGAGTGCCAGCGTTCCAATGCTCTCTGGGAGTATGTTGGACTACATCTCCCAGCATGCTCCCAGAAAAAGAGGTTTTTAAGATAAGAGATGCTGGGATGGAATGCTAGGTGTCACAGAGTTGCGGTGGGCTCTGGCCCTTTCCAAAAAAGACAGCTAATACACTGAGGCTTAAATCATAAACCAAAAGACTGTTTGACAGAAGACAAAGCACCATTCACAAAGGTTGTAGAACTAGTCTCCTAGTCTTCACCTATAAAGCTCTTCACAACCTCGCTCCCCCCTACCTCTCTGCACTTATCGCCCTCCATACTCCAGCCCGTGCACTTTACTCCTCTGTCCCTTCTCTCACTCTTCCACGCCTTCCCTGCTCCCCTAAGCGCCTTCGTCCCTTCTCACTTGCTGCCCCCCATGCCTGGAACTCCCTCCCTGTCCACATCCGCCTTGCCCCCTCCCTTCATACCTTCAAATCTCTCCTTAAAACTCACCTCTTTCGCTCTGCTCTGTCTGACTCTTTATCCTGCTGAGCCACTATTCCTATACCTACGATCGGTTTACCCTTATCCTTGCAACATGGACCTGCCTGCTGTCATTCTCATCGTAACCAAGCCAAGTACGTGCACTTGAGACCTCGCATCTTCATGAATGTTAGACCCCTTGTCTCTCCCTCTGTTCCCCTTCCTAAGTCTCTCCCCCAGCTCCTGTCTCTCAGATTGTAAGCCCTAGGGGCAGGGACCGTGTCTATTTTATTACTTTGTAAAGTGCCAGGTACACTGCTGGCGCTATATAAATGTTTGATGATAATAATAATAATAATAATAATAATAGTTCCAGGCTGCTTCTTCCTTTCCAGAGGTAACAAAGTGATCCAGATACAGAGAGCAAAAAGCTTTCCCCTTCCAAATAATACACTGTTTCCACATACAGCGTAAGTACTCACAGGCAGACACCAGTCTCTACTGCCTTCCTGGTTCCAAGGTCTCAAGTTGGTTTCTTTAATCTCTCCCTCAGAGACTTCACAGTTCAGGCGATGCAGCAGTTGTGCTGTACAGTGGCACCTGTGGTACCCTGCCACAGCCTTGTAGTCCCACAGCACAATTAACCCTAGAGGCAACCTCCCTTGGTTACTCCCCGACCCCAAACCAGATAGCCACACCCTCTTTCAGCACCGCCTCTCTTTCTCTCTCCCTGATTCCAAGCAGCCCCCTCTCTTTTTTAGAACCCCTCAACATTCCATTGCAGATACAGCATGAGCCAGCATTCCCCCTTGTCTCCGCAGAATGCCCTAAAGTGACCCATTTCCCCAGTTACTCCCTTTACTCTTTGTATCCTCTAAACCCCATCACACTGAAAAATTTATTTGTATTCAAAATGTCAGGATTTGCATAATTTATTCTGCTTACAGAATTTAGGTTTCCCGGTTACAGAATCTGGAAAAAGAAAATTGCAGAATATTTTAAAAATTTTTAAATATATATTTACCCTAGCTTTCTCCAGAGACTTAGGGCAGCTTACAACAAAAAATAAAATAAAATACATTAAAATCCCTTAAAACCCTAATATCATCCCAACCACCCCGCCCTTTATCTCACCAATCCTCCACCCCAAACCCCTCTAGCCAATCCCACCCAACCCTATTTCTGCCTGCTAAGTGTCTGGCCAAACAAAATGGTCTTACATCTCTTCGGGAAAACAAACAGGCTCGGGCTTAGGTAGCTCTCCAAGGGGAGGGAATTCTATAATTGTCGGGCAGCAACTGAGAAAGCCCTCCCGCACACCCTCATTGTAGCAACTTCATGGGCAGTTGGCACTTGCAAGAGGGTGCCCTCAGCTGATCTCGGAGGCTGCACCGGGACATAGGGGAAGAGGTGGTCTTTTAGATACCTGGGGCCCAAGCCATTTAGGGGCCCTGAGAATACATGGGGCCCTGAACTTAAGCTAATTTTCCTGACTAAAACAAGTTGCTCCTCCTCCTAACCTTTGCAGAGTCAGCAATATTGTTATACTCACCGCCTCACTCACCAGGTTCTGAATTGGCCCCTGTAGTTGGCCGGGGGTGCCCTTCTCAAAGTTCCCTGTGTACAACGGGGGACGACAGTGGAGACGGCATTCTCAGTCGTAGCACCGGGACTGTGGAATTCCCTCCTGGTGGGGGTCTGTTTGCCCACGGATCTTCCCTCGTTCAGGCGCCAATGGGTGATTTCAGACGTTACATGGTCAAAGGCCACCACAGTCAATCCCCGGAGGTCGCTGCGTGGCGAATGTGATTCCCCGCCGTGGTGACCCCCGCTGTCACGTCTGGACGGCGGCCACGGGTCGGAATCCCCGCAGGGATTCTGAGCCGTGGCCAAAGCGGGCGAGCGCTGCGGCGGCATTGGCCGCAGCGCCTGCCCGTCTCCCCAGAGGGCAGGCAACGGGGAGCGTGGAGGGGGCGGGGCCGTGCGGTCGCACGTTGCGCCGCGCGGCCCCGCCCCCTCCCCGATTCCCCGCTGGGATCCCCCGGCACGTCTGTTACGGCGTGATGGGGTCTTCCCGGTGGGGAATTCAAAATTCATTTCGTGACGGGGCGAATGCGCCCCGTCACGTCTGAAATCACCCAATGTAAGACCTACTTATTCCGCCAGGCTTTTGGCGGGGGAGACGGGTAAGGGGAGGGGGGGGTTGGGGTGAGATTATTCTTTTGAATTCTGTGATCTTTTATTAATGATTTTATATTTATATTTGTTATTTATATTTAAGTGTTTGATTGTTTTTATTGTAAGTTGCCCCGAGCTGCCAGAGGCAGGAGGGGGTGGGAGAGTCTGCCCTGCCTCATAAGTCCCCCGCCCCCCTCCCCGCAAGAATTACCAGCTGATAGTGATTACAGAGGCAGAAGGAGCACAGGTGAATTGCTGCTAGATCCCAAGCTGAGTTGGCAATCCAAGCTGGTAGGAAAAACACTTTTAAACTCAATCAGTTTTCTCTGGTGTAATGGAGAGAGAATCAATAGGGAGCCTCTTGGTTTCAATTCATAGCATAATTTTTCTGAGTAGGCTGCATATTAAGGGAAGACAGACAGACATATACAAGCACCTTGTCAGACATATGGTTAGTATGGTATTATTATTTGTATACAGTTTGTATTTATCAGTGGAAATTACAAAGAGAGCTATATGTATGTAACACTAATAGGTAGGCGGCCTTTTAAATAAGTGACTTCTCTCCCATTGCACCCTCATTTTAGAGCAAAGGATTACATCAACATATGACTTCCCTATTCGGTTTTTTATCTTAATTGGAATTTATGCTGCTGTGTTTATGGTAGTGTTGGGCTCACTCATATGGCATTTTGGAAAATGCAAACAAAAACCAGGTAAGAGTTCTTTCTTCAGTACCTTAGCAGCATGGAGGGTGGGGGAGGCATTTTCAATAAAAGAAGTAGGTAGTGCGAGCCTGTTTGCTTTGCCTACTGGTTTTCAACCTTTTCAGTCAGCCATGTTTGCTGGATGAAGAGTCTGACCCGCAGTGCCGTGCTGGCAGAGTGCTTTTGAGGATTGGCACCTAAGGCCTTTGTTGTTCCAGACAGTAATTGCCCTCTCCAATTTGGCTGTGGAATTAGGACGGCCAGTCTTACAGTCACAAGATTGGGATTCTGAGCAAAGAAATGCAACAAGCTGATACAGAATATGGCCATAATGCTTTGTTTATTGTTCTTACTTTTGTGAAACGTGTCCTGGACATTTCAGTGGCCACAAGTAGTCAGGAGCACTTGAAGCATTGTGGCCTCTGGGTATCCTAAAGTTGAAGGTACCCCAACCTGGTTTGTCCTTCTCCACATGGCCATTAAGCGATAGCTGCCAGTTCTGCACAATCCCATTCGCACACCCAATATCCTGTGCTATGCATGGGCGCTACAGAATCACTAGGCTGCCCTGCTGGAGTTTAGTTCAGCCTGGAGGCCTCCTGTCCAAGCAGAGGACGGACCATCTCTTAGCTTTTGAGTTGTAATAAGGCTGCATCCCACGGTGACGTTGCCAGGGAGGCCATTATAGTGGTCTATGGGCTGTGTAGCACATGTTTCTAAATTTAAATCAGCAGAGACAACTTTATCTTTGTTCCCCCAACCTCCATGCGACACCTGCTGTGGAGATGTGGAAGGATCCCGTGTGGCTCAGCATGCAGAGGCAGGTGGGCCTGCTTACAGAAAGAAAGGCTGCAGCCGAGAGGCCGTGCCGTGTCCCTCCTGCGGGCTGTGTGAGGCAGGGCAAGGCAGAGAGGTGATCCATCCACTCTGTGTTCCCACTTGAAGAACGTGCATGAAGAGTGGGTGAGATGCCAGCTCATCATTTCCTTACTACTGGCAAAGGTGTAACTATAATAGGTGCAGCCCCACATCCTGAAGGGGGGCTATTTGGAATATGTACATGGGTGTCATTTGCTGGCCATCTATATGCTGGCCACAGCATATCTCACTGCATAAGCAAGGGGCTCCATCCTCCAGCTGTATCAGCACTGAGCCACAGATAGCACCTGCTGGGAAGACACCATCCCCTGATCCACCTAGCACCGGCACAAAGTTACCACCAGCACCATGGTGTGTGCTATGGCTTTGGCCAACCAGAAACCTTCTTGGAATCAAGGGGAGGGGCTTAAGCATCTAAGCTTCCCATAAAGCAGATGCCAAGTTGATCTCCCTCAGGTTTGTCATCTGAACACACACATACATAGATATTTTTAATGAATGTCCCCTCTTAAGCGGGGAATAAATGTACATATGTCCCACTGTAATTCACAATATAGGTAGAGTGCACAGTTGGCTGGTCTGGAATAATTTACAAAAGTTGCAAAACAAATACATAAACCATAACCCAACTAGAACCAAATACAGACTTAAAACCAATAAAAAACAATAATAAAAAAAACCCCAAGCGCATTTCGGGGATATCCCAACCCCCTTTCTCAGTGGGAATGAATGACATACACAATATGAAATATAAGCTGGCAAGATGAGCGCTGTCTGTAAATAAAGGAAGGAACAAAAATTATTATATTATTTTGTATTTCATCCCCACAGAAATAGCCAGTCAACATCTCAAAGACCTGTTGTTTAGGCCATTTTAAACAGTATTTGTCCTTACCCTAAACAGCTGATACAACAAGGCTATCCCATCTCGGAAATCAAATGACAGCAGTTATCACTCTTTTCTTTTTAAGCTGCGGGTAAACAACAACATAAATGTTTCTTGTATTATCAAAGTGACTTTCTCGGGGGAACTAACCTTCCCTCCTCCACATAATCCTGTGAGATACAGACATCACTTCACTTACCATGTGGATCTCTCAAGCCTGTTGGCTTCCTAAGGCACTGCAACATGTGACACTGCATGTAGCCAAATGGGCTGGTCTTTTACCACACCTACTTATGAACTCTCTTAAACAACAGTCTCCACCTGTGGTATATCCTCCCATTTGTAATCACACACAGCTGGTGTTCATCTGTTCTTCACATCGCCTTTTTTCATCTGGTTCTAGTGTATGTTAATAATCAGGCTGTGATATCTACATCTGCACACACTTGTATCTTCCATTTGGGACAAAATCCTCTTGCTTGATCCCTCTTGATACTTAAGTCCAGTCTTCAGTGCTTAATCAACACTGTAACCTATATAGCTGCAAAACTCATTATCACGTGTGCTATCCCATTCATTAAGGCAGTGTTTCGTACATGTCATATGCTGCAGGAAAATTACTGCTCCTAAATGTGGACATGCATAACCCCTATTGCATGATCCCATTTCCATTGTCAATCCAAAATTCAAGAAATATATATATTTGTTGACGCACCCCAATGAGACACAGAGACATTAATTGGCTTCAAAAACTGGCCGCACTCTTTATTCACTCAAAGTTAAAACGAGGCCGGTGGGTAATTGCACAGGCAATTTTGGATCCAGTATGCTATCTATTAATAAACTTATTAACTTAGATGCCAACGTGGATGTGCCCTCCAGCGTCAGCATCTTTAACCGTCAACCTCTCACTTTCGAAGGCACTCTGGCTTTGGCTGAGAGGGGGACAGGCCCAACTCTGGGCGCGAGTAAGGAGGTTGGTGCTCGCAGGCCAGCGGACAGCGCATGTCCTTTCTGACCTTACCTGACACGCCTCCCAGAGTCATGACCCCAGTGTGTGCTACGCCTGCATCACTCTGGGGTATCACATCCTCATCTCTTAAGGAGATGACTCTTCCTATGCTATTCCTTTCCTATTTGGCCTACTATAGCATACTGGATCCCTGCCACAAAGGGGGAGACTATACGTACTCCCCCGACCCCCACCGCCTCTTTAAACTACAAACCTCGCAGATGGTCGGCTAATGCCGCCAAATATATTTCGTTCCCAGCTGGTGACAGATGTACTCCGTCATCGCGGAACAGGTCTGTCCTTCCCCGAACTATACCAGGATGTTTAATGGTTGTTCCCCCTAAACCAGTTACCCATTTTGCTATTTCTCTACTATTTCATCTAGCCCTGTCTACTCTGCCTGGTTTAATTGCTATTTCCCACTTAATGCGAGGTATAAAACTAGTCCAAACTATGTGTACACCTAAAAAATAACTTTTAACTTTCAACAAATCATGTTTAATCTTTATTATCAAATTAACCCCTTTTCTATCTGGGAGGTCATTTTCCCGTAGGTGAATTACTAATATGTGTGGTTTTGATGACTCCCGCAAGGTCTTCAACAGCGGTAGCAGTTGGTTCCATTTCATCCCTCCCTTGCCTATCCATCTTATAGAAAACATATCTTCCAGTTTTAGATGTACACCCCAGTCATTCGTTTTAGCAGCTCTGTTTGCCCATCGCACCAAGCTGTGGCCCACGATCCATACCACATGTCTTTCGTTCCTGCTGTGCCTAGGTCCTACCGGAAACAAAAAACACCATTGTTTACTCATTGTAAGGTCAAACATACTTTTTATATGCCCCTGATCGCCATCTTCCCACCGCCTTAATCTCCTCCTCTGGTAAACCGGCCGCTGCAGCTGTTGTAGCAGTGCTGATTCTAAAGGAGTGGGACCCACATTTCCGTGCGGGCAGTCCTGTTTTATTCAGGGAAGCCTTAAGTACTGCAGTAAATTGATTATTCGTAAGGGGGGTACCTGACTTGTGAATGAATAAATATCCAGGGGCTCGGGGGCGGATGGCCACATACCCCCTCATCTGTTCTACTGGGCATATGGACGTAATCCCGCATTGATACAGTTCAACACTTTGTCCCCGACTCCTCTGATCTGTTTTGGAACACCGGAGCCTGAATCTCAGTCCGGTCTGTGTCAGTTCCATGTCTTGGAGTATGAATGCCCAATTTGTGTTGTCCTTCCTCGGTCTGGGTACCACCTTGATAATTCTGAACCCTCCAAAATACGTTATGACATACACTGAAGTAAACAACTGAGCCTCAAAGGCATTGTGGCATACTACTGTTAGTGTCTGAACTAACTGTAGCAGGACTGTGGTAGTTATTGGTGCTCTGAGTGTGGTAGTGGCCGGATTAGCCCTCACCCAGCTTTCGTACATATGCTTCAAGTAGAAGCCTTTGTTGGGGGAGGGGAAACCTTTTAGTCTACTAACAAAGGAGAGGGCTGCGACTTTTACAGCTATAGTACCCCCAGACAATCCCTTATCATGGAGATGCATTGCAAACTGAATGACCTTGGGTTCTCCTATGGGAAAACCATTCCCCCAACCTTTGCTGGCTCTGAACAGCTGAAATTCCCAGAAGGCCCTACCGTATGCGGCTTGAGTTCTGGGAGCCAATGATTCCTGTACGATTGTCTGCATCTCTATCTCCCAAGGTTCCATACCCTCGGTGGTAGGGGGTTCTGGCCATTCTCTGGTTTCCGGTGCCATTTCCCAGAATCGTTCGATCTGAAGCCGAGAAAGGGCGTCGGCTATACCATTGTCAATGCCTGGTACATGTCGTGCCATGAACAAGATATTATCTTTCAAACATGCACTGACCAATGTCCGTACTAGCGACATGACCCTTGGGGAACGGGACGAGAGGGTGTTGACCACGTGCACTACTGCCATGTTATTGCACCAGAAAAGTACTGTGCTGTTGGCGAATTGCTGTGCCCAAAGTAGGACAGCGACCACTATTGGGAAAAGCTCCAGAAATGTTAGATCTCTGGTCACACCTGCTTCGTGCCACTTGTTGGGCCATGGCGCTGTGCACCAGTGGGTCCGGAAATATACTCTGAATCCCGCCCCTCCGGCTGAATCAGAATGCACCTGCAGCCCAGCCTTAAATAACATTCACTTCCTCCAAAATCTCACACCGTTGTACCCTTCCAAGAAGTCCAGCCATATCCCCAAGTCCTGTTTCATGTCCCTAGTGACCCTGATTCTATAATGGGGCTGTACGTGGCCTTACGAGCTGTCATGCATTCCCTAATCTTTTGTTTCATACTCTTGATCATATGTCCGGGCAATCTTGACTGCTTCAATTTGGTGTCTAGTTCTATTCCTAGGTAGGTGATAATCGTGTCTGGCCCTTCTGTCTTTTCGGGGGCCAAAGGAACGCCGAGTTCCTCAGCCACTTCTTGGAACAGACGCAGGGTGACTCTACACGCCCCTCCCTTGGGCGGGCATATTATTAGGAAATCATCTAAATATTTTGTTACCTCACCCTCTTGCAGTCGTTGCCTGAAGATCCATTCTACAAGTGAACTAAAGCATTCAAATGCAGAGCAGGATATGGAGCACCCCATAGGCATGGCTCGATCATAGTAATACTTGCCTTCAAAGTGGAAACCCAATAGGTGATAACTACTGGGGTGCACCGGGAGCAGGCGGAATGTCGACTTGACATCACACTTTGCCATAAGTGCACCACACCCCATTGCCCTTGCTTTGTCCACTGCATCGTCAAACGATGCATACCTAATGCTTGAAAGGTTCTTAGGTATAGCATCATTTACTGAGCTGCTCCGGGGGTAGGACAGATGATTCGGAATTCCCCCGGTGTTTTCTTGGGGACGATACCCAAGGGGGATATCACTAGGTTGTTCAAGGGGGGGTGTTCAAAAGGGCCGATCACCCGCCCTTCTGCTACTTCCGTCGCAATTTTTTCTCTCACTAAGTCCTTTCACCCTTCCAATGATTTCAAGTTGTGAATTATCCTATGCTGGGAGACTGGGCCTGCTGGGATGAGGAATCCCTGTCTAAAACCCTGTACCACATACTGAACTTCTGACCTGTTGGGGTGAGCTCTTAACGCTCTGTCTAAGTGATCAATTTGCACTGGTGTCAGTCCCCTTTCCAGCACAGGGCCCTGGTGATGTTCCCTGACTTCCTTTTCCATTTCCTCCTCCCTGATTAAATCTACCTCGGTTACCCCTCTGTTTGGGGTGGTAGCAGGTGTTTGCCGGGTGCCCCCCTCCACAATTGGAGCAGCCGTGTCGAAACCAGCAAGTGGTTCAGTTGCACCGGCCCGTCTTGTTGTATTCCCAGCACGGACCTGGTCCTCCTTGTCCCATTTTGCGGCTGTCACCGCGAAAATGATGCCTACTGTCTGCACATGGTGCATTCGTGACATCGATCATACATTCGAGCCACAAATCCGGTGCATGTTTGTTCCATGGGAGCCCTGGAGTATTGGCCGCCCTATGGCGAAATGCTTCGTCATAGCGTAGCCATGCAGCGGGGGGTCCTGTACCATGCGCCCTGTGGATGATGTTCGCGTATTTATGCAGCTCCAATCCATGCCCTGGATCGGCCTGCATTAGTACACCCATGTGGACTGCGTATGCGGATGTCCAGTTATCCCAGTTACGATCCGCTTTTGGGCGACGGAACTTTTCTTTTTCTTTTGCATCCGCTTGCTCCGAGTGATCCACGATCGGATCACTGAACAAAAGTGCAAAGAGATCTACGTACTCACCTCACCATATTTTCTCTTTCGTAGATTGTGGTAGGTGATTGCCAAATGGAGCTGCTACATTGGGTATGACCCCCCCCAGGGGGACAAGTCACCTTTGGTGTTTCTGTGACTGAGGCCATTTGTGAAGAAATTGTCCCTTGGGTTGGAGGCGTGGGGTCTCTAGGAAGAGCCATGCCCCCCAGTAGGTCCCTTGCTACCATTGGGGCTGGGGCCTCCTGTCCTGTATTTGGGACTGTCGCTGGGATGACCCATGCCCAAACCCCGTTAACCATAAGGAATTGGGGGGCAGCCTGCTGCTGGCCATAAGCTGCCTCGCCCACTGAAGTTACATTCGCCTGGCCCCCCACAGTAATCCTTAGGGATTCTGCATGTATACCAGATGCCCTAGTCACCTGGGGGGGTGGGCTGCTATGTCTCTCCCACTTGTTTCATTGGTACCTGTCACCCCTTCCTTGCGAGTTCCCATGCTCCCCCATCTTGCAGGCTCACCGTACTCTGAAGCCCCCTGGGGTGCATGTCCGTGGGGTTCTCCTGCCTCCTGCGCACGTGTGCGATCTTGAGCTCCCCGACTCTACTCCATTTTGAGCGCCCGGATCCTCCTCCACATCTCTGTGTCGCCCTGGTCTCCTTGCCGGTCTGACTCATCGAACCGCCTCCTGCTTGCTGGTGGTTTGTCACCTGCAGGACGATATGACATCCTGGGCACCCCTTGCTCGGCAGACGGGGTGTGAGGGCCTGGGCTGCTCGGAGGGCGACTGGGGAAGCCCTGAGAGCTCTTTGGCGCTGGTAATCTCCCAGCCCCTGTCTCTTATACACATCTAGATGTGTATAAGAGACAGGGTACAGGGCCTGTATAATTGGGCCCCTGTTGGCTGCACTGGTCAGGCCTGCCCCCCTTTCTGTGGACCTGGAAAGCTTCTGCTGACTTCATGGTTGCAGGGGTTGGGGTTCACAGTTCCCCTCACTCCTACTGTGCTTGCGTATGTTTGTGTGGTATAGGGAGGACCCTACTGGGTCCCGTTCCTCCCTGTACCTAGCCGGGAGTTGCACCACCCTCTCACCACGCCTCAATACTTGTTCTCTGGGGGGGGCTGGTCTGTCGGCCCCTTGTGTGGGCCTCCCGATATTCGGAACTAGGATCCATGTGGGCAGGTACCCCCCTCCCCCCAAGTGGTAATTGGGCCCTCTCCCGGGTCAAGAACTGCGCTGGAGGCCTCCATTGATTCATCAGAGGGGGGCGGCGCGGGTCCGCATCTGGACCTTGCACGCGGCGAGGCGGGCCAGCATAACGGCCCTAGGAGGGATCCCTTCCCCCTCCCCCAACACCTCACTCTGATCGGGTGGTTTGTCAACGACGGGCCGCTGCCTTCCTCTTCTGGCCTACTGCTGCCTTCTTCTTTGTGTGGCCCATTCTGCCGCTTTTGGGTCTCTCACTGCTCTGATCCCCGGCCTAAGACCAGCAGCGAGGGAGCTGTCTACTGATCCGGTCTTTGCCAGACGCCGAATGCTGCTCACGCGGCCTCTTGAGTGGCTCCGCCCCTCCTACACATGTATGTGCACAACCTCGCGCCCACCATGCATGTGCACAATGCCGGGTTGCCTTAGCAACCGGTTCACAGGCAGGGCAGCATTCTAGAATGCTCCCTGCCGCGGCCCCTTTACTGTGCCTCCTTTGTCGTGAGGGCACAACAAATTCCCCGTTGCCGCCATGGTGGCGGCGAAGGGAACTTTGCAGTATTCTAAATCACTAATTGAATATATACAGTGATATAAAGGATTTATTGCACCATACATAACAATGCCATAGAAGCCTCTTCCCATGACCTATATGGCCATGCTGACCCCCTGGCTCAAACACCAGGACAAATAAAGATACCCAGCTATCATGAATCTAATTGTGAACTCAAAATCAGGCAACACCCCTCACAGATATGATCAGAAACTGGAGAGAAGAGTCATGAGGGAAGTCACAGGAAGGCAGACCATGTGATATCCTCATTCAGCCCACGCAGTATCTGCGTGTTTAGGGTGTAGATCCAAAAAGCCTCCCTTCTCCTTAACTGATCTCGAACACCTAGTCTGGGTTGGACTAACTCTATGCATAGAAATCTGAGATCCTCCCCCTTACGTTGAAGTTCTAAAAAATGAGCTACCAGAGGTTCCTTCATCACTTTCCTTCTGATGTTACTGCAGTGCTCAAACATTCTAGTCTTGACCTTTCTGGAGGTGATCCCCACATATATCAAATCACAAGGACACAAAACCAAGTAGACAACATTGGTGGAATTACAGTTGGAAAAATGCTTTATTTGAAACCTCCTGTTAGTAACAGGATTAGTAAACTCTTTTGTGGATAAACTGAGTTTACAGGCTGCACAAGTTTCACATTTAAAATGGCCTAATGGTATGGAGCTTGATGGTAACTGGCAACTAGGTTGCATTTGAAGCTGTTTTATATCGGTATGCAGTAAATAACTTTTATAGATCTAGTCTTTTTATATGCAAAAATGGGTCTCTCTTTACATCCTGGGATGTTCTCGACCAGATGCCAGTGTTTCAAGGTTGTTTTTCTAATTTCTCCAGAACCTGGACCAAATGTTATAGGGCATATCAGTTTCTGCACCCCTACTTTCTCCTTAGGAACCAACAAAGACTCTCTGGGTATATTCATAACTCTATACAAACTTTTTTTCAGAACTTTTTCAGGATAATCTCGCCCCGTCAAATTTCTCATTAATCTATTTGCTTGATCCAAAAACACTGTGTATTTACTACAATTTCTCCTAATCCTCAACAATTGACTGAAAGGTAAATTCTCCTTCAGATGCCTGGGATGATTACTCGAAAAATGGAGTAGAGGATTTGCATCTGTCCTGTTCTTATATGTGCTGGTGCTAATCTCTTCTCCATTGTATTTGATGATCAAATCTAAAAAGTTGATTCTTCGCATGTCAAACTGAAGGTCAAATCTAAGGCTGGGACAACAACAATTTAAGTATTCATGAAAGTTTACTAAGCCTTCAACACTACCTGTCCACAAGAATATCAAGTCATCAATGTAACATCTATACAGAAAAATGTCCTTGTGGTGTTTATTCGTACTCTGATCATAGATAAAATCATTCTCAAATTTACCCTTGTACAAATTAGCTAGCTGGGGGACTAACGTGCAGCCCGTGGCTACACCCTTGATTTGTAAAAATATTTGCCCATTGAACTCGAAAAAACTCTTTGTTAAAACAAATTTGGCTAGTTGCATCAAAAAATTGGTACATGGAATGTATGGTAATTCCCTCTGATCCAGAGTGGATTCGATTACTTCCAGGGCTTCATCCTGTGGAATGTTCGTATATAAAGAAGCCACATCCATGGTAACTAGAATGAGATTATCAATGGTGACCCTCAAATCCAAATCAGACAAAACATTCTACAAATCTTGGGAGTCCCTGAGATAAGATGGTATTCGAGGCACAAAAGGTTTTAGGAACGAATCCACAAACTGAGACAAAGGTTCCAAGGTGGAGCCATTCCCAGAGACTATTGGCCATCCTGGCGGATTTTGCAAATATTTGTGACTCTTAGGGAGTACATAAAACAGTGGGATTCTGTCTGCTGACTCTAGAAGAAACTCTGATTCAGCTTTAGTAATCTGTCCTGACATCAATCAAAAACAGCAATGGAGATAGCCTTCTTCACTAATTCTATTAATTTTTTATCTATGGGCTTATAAAATAATTCATTCTCCAATTGGTGGTTGACCTCCTGAAGATATACTTCCCTGTCTTGTAACACTATGGCCCCACCTAATCAGCTGGTTTGATGAGGATGATTATTATTATGATAAGCCTTTATATAGCGCCAGCGATGTACCCAGCGCTTTACAAAGAATAAGGTAGACATGGTCTCTGCCCGAGAACTTACAAGCTAAAGACAGGGGGAGGGGAGACAGGGAAGGGGGAACAGAGGGAGAGATAAGGGATGCAACATTCATGAGGATGCAAGAGCTCAGGTACCCATTCTTGGCTTGGTTTCAGTAACTTGGGAGTTTGCAGATAACAGGTGGGGGATAAATCTGGGTGGGGATGCTTAGCAGGAGTTAGGAAGGGCAGAGCAGAAGACGTGGGTTTTGAGGAGGGATTTGAAGGTACAAAGGGAGGGGACAAAGCGAATGTGGACAGGGAAGGAGTTCCAGGCGTGCGGGACAGCGAGGGAGAAGAGACAAAGGCAGTTGGGGGAGCAGGGGAGGCGTGGGAGGGTGAGGGAGGGGATGGAAGAGGAGCGGAGTGCTGGAACAGGGGTTCGGAGGGAGATCGCAGCAGAGAGGTAGGGGGGAGCAAGGTGTGAAGGGCTTTGTAGGTGAAGATGAAGAGCTTGTGCAGAATACGCTCAAGAAGAGGGAGCCAGAGGAGAGAGGAGAGGAGAGGCTGCATGTGGTCAAAGCGACGGGCTAGGTGGATGATCCTGGCAGCAGAGTTTTGAACAGAGATGAGGGAAGAGAGGTGAGAGCGGGGAAGGCCAGCGAGGAGGAGGTTACAATATCAACTGATTGATCACATTGGAGTGACACCTGAAGGGTGTTTGGGATAATCTTAGTAAATTTGAAAGAGAGGTGTTGGAATCACTCCAACGTAATCAATCAGCTATCATCAAACCAGCTGATAAAGGTGGGGCCATAGTGTTACAAGACAGGGAAGTTATCTTCAAAAGGTCAACCACCAATTGGAGAATGAATATATCACTGTATATATTAAATTAGTGATTTAGAATACTGCAAAATATATATATTTCTTTAGTTTTGGATTGACA
>QEPC01015182.1:1529513-1550019 GCA_003113815.1 Sphenodon punctatus
AGAACCAGATGAAAAAAGGCGATGTGAAGAACAGATGAACACCAGCTGTGTGTGATTACAAATGGGAGGATATACCACAGGTGGAGACTGTTGTTTAAGAGAGTTCATAAGTAGGTGTGGTAAAAGACCAGCCCATTTGGCTACATGCAGTGTCACATGTTGCAGTGCCTTAGGAAGCCAACAGGCTTGAGAGATCCACATGGTAAGTGAAGTGATGTCTGTATCTCACAGGATTATGTGGAGGAGGGAAGGTTAGTTCCCCCGAAAAAGTCACTTTGATAATACAAGAAACATTTATGTTGTTGTTTACCCGCAGCTTAAAAAGAAAAGAGTGATAACTGCTGTCATTTGATTTCCGAGATGGGATAGCCTTGTTGTATCAGCTGTTTAGGGTAAGGACAAATACTGTTTAAAATGGCCTAAACAACAGGTCTTTGAGATGTTGATTGGCTATTTCTGTGGGGATGAAATACAAAATAATATAATAATTTTTATTCCTTCCTTTATTTACAGACAGCGCTCATCTTGCCAGCTTATATTTCATATTGTGTATGTTATTCATTCCCACTGAGAAACGGGGTTGGGATACTTCCGAAATGCATTTGTTTTTTTTTTATTATTGTGTTTTATTGGTTTTAAGTCTGTGTTGGGTTCTAGTTGGTTTATGGTTTATGTATTTGTATTGCATCTTTTGTAAATTATTCCAGACCAGCCAACTGTGCACTCTACCTATATTGTGAATTACAGTGGGGCATATGTACATTTATTCCCCGCTTAAGATGGGGCATTCATTTAAAATATATTTATGTATGTGGGTTCATTCCCGCTTCCTCCCCTCTCTTCTTTTTGTTTGATGATACCGTGTTCCAGAGAAGGGAACTTGTTTCAACACCAGGACAAGTTTTTCGTTTTAGTTCATCTGAGCACACCTCAACTCAGTCTTAGCCTTGATCCTGCCACATCTGTAGATCCTGCAGCCAGCTACAGCTGTATCTTGCTCTTGTTTCCCCACCAAGATCTGGATCTCTGTGGGGCTCTGTGTTGCCTGAACATCTCTGGAGCTCTTGCTTCCAGGCCACCATCTTCCATATCTGCCATTCTCCAGTCAACTGTGAATCTATCTGCAGGTGCCATCCTCCAAGCCATCTATCCTTCTAGAGCATACCTCAACTCTTTGGGTGCCATCCTCCATTGGCTTACCAGCTCTGTCCATCTTCATGCGGGTCTTCTCCATCCCATCATGCTCTCAGGAGGTCCACCCCTGACAATAGGTGGAAGAGGTGGTTAGCACATACTGAAAATTTGCTAAGTGTCTTGGGCTGCAACTTGAGCAAAGAGTGTGCTAAGTGGGCTAATAAAATCAATAAAATCTAGTTCCTTTCACCCTAATTGATTTAATTTGCAGGACAAAGGTGTTTAGGGCAGGGGAAGCTCTCTCTGGAACTTTAAGGAAAAGGAGGGAATGTCCTCATGGCATAACTGCCTCCTTTTGAGTGAGTGTTGATAGCCTGGGTGGTGGTTGTTAGTTGTGTGGAATGGAAAGGAGCTTTGGGTTCAGTTTGGATGGTTCTTTTCCTTGTTAGTGAGAGTTTGTGTGCTGTCAGTCTGATCTATTGCTGCAAATGGAATGAATAGAGAACATGCAAAGTTTGCAATAATGAAGTTTGCACACCATTACAAACATTTCAGTTTAGTTTTCAGATGCTTTCAGTGCTATTAGGATGGGGCATCTGTGAGTCAGAGGAAGGTCTTTCTTGTCCAGGAGTGGGGTTTCTGCAGGACAGGGCAGTTGCAGCACAGTCCAACACACAATTTAGCCAAACGCTATGCCACTGGTTCTCCTGCAAAGCTTTATCAACACATTTATAGGAAGAGGAGAACCTGAAGAGCACATAGAGGGCCAGCTTTGGGGGCAGGAAGAGATGGAGCTGCACAAACAAGGATAGGAAGGAAGGGGACATTCCATCTTCTGCACCAGGACCATTACAACCTAGTTACTTTTCTGGTTACTGGGCGGTGGGATGGAAGAAGGCAGGGATCAGCGGGCGCAAGTCCCTCATTTGTATTTCCATGACTTATTGAAATTCTCTCACTCACCTCTCTTGTTTGTTTATTTTATTTGGGCTAAGTTCATTGGAAAACACGAAGCTTCCGGCATGAGAGTGTGAGGAGCTATGACTTTGCAGAATCTAGAGAGCAAGCTTTGGGTAGGGATGACAAAGGTAAGTGTCCCATTTGCCTTACACTGTTGACTGTGCAATGTATTTTGGTCAGGTTTGATACGTTTGAGCCTGGGTTTGTTTTCTGAGCCAATTACTTTCTTCGAAGGTGCGTCCATACAGAAAGACATTAGTGAACAAGAAAGCATCTAAAATAACAGAAGTGGTACAATACTAGTGCTCAGGGATGGTATTCTTCCCATGGAATTAATCTGGTGCCTTGTGCATCCCCCTGTACATGTCACTTGCATGATCCCAGTGTTAGTACTAGAAATCTAGGTCTCTCCTACCTCCTCACAGCAGAGTAGGTGATTGCTAATAACATCATGCGTTCATGTTCTGGTACTTGATTTTGGGCTGAGGGAGGCTCAATAATGAAGGATTCCACCAGAAACTACTTATGAATATGAACATTTGTTACCTTAATTCCAAGGATAAAAGGTGCAGTAACATTTCTTATTTACTTAGCCCTGAGGCTAACTGGAATGTTTAGAACCTTCTGCAACAGTGTAATAATCATAGTGAAATTATACATAAAAGTAACAGAATGTTTTATACTCTATATGTTTAAGTTTTGACTTCTTGTGCCCTCCCAGCCCCAGTAATTATTCCAGTAGCATTCTGATAGTGGATCAGCTCTTGTTTGCTCTCCTGCCCTCTTTCCCATTTAAATGAACTGACTGATTTTCACTAGCTTGTGTGCTCACACTCTTTGGCTGTTTTCACACAAGACACTCTCCACCCACACCCACCCACTAGACATGTTGCAGAGCTGCATTGTTGTCCTATAGGTGCCCTGTAACAACTTTGCAGATGGCACAAAGTTATTCAAGGTAGTTAAAACATGAGCAGATTGTGAGGAACTGCAACACGATCTTACGAGACTGGGTGTCTGGCAGATGAGATTGAATGTGGACAAGTGCAAAGTGATGCACATAGGGAAAAATAACCCAAACTAGGAGTACACAATGCTGGGTACTAAGCTAGGAGTTACCACTCAGGAAAAGGATCTGGGGGTGATTGTGGACAATACACTGAAATCCTCAGCCCAGTGTGCAGCAGCAGTCAGAAAAGCAAACAGGATGTTAGGAGTTATTCGCAAAGGGATAGAGAATAAAACTGAGGATGCCATAATGCCTCTATACAAATCAATGGTGTGACCAGACCTGGAATATTGTGTGCAGTTCTGGTCGCCCCAGCTCAAAAAAGACATAGATGAACTAGAAAAGGTCAGAGAAGGGCGATGAGAATGATAAAGGGTATGGAACGGCTTCCGTACAAAGAGAGGCTTGACAAGCTGGGTCTCTTCAGCTTAGAGAAGAGAAGACTGACAGAGGACATGATAGAGATTTATAAAATCTTGAGTGGTGTGGAACGAGTAGATAGGGAACGGTTATTTACCCTCTCAAATAGTACTAGAACTAGAGGACACTCCATGAAACTAGTTGCCGCAGATTTAAAACAAATAAAAGGAAGTACTTTTTCACTCAATGCATAATTAACTTATGGGATTTGTTGCCAGGGGATGTTGTCAAGGCCAGTAGTATAGCTGGGTTTTAAAAAGGACTGGATAAGTTTTTAGAGAATAGGTCCATTAATGGCTATTAACCAAGTAGCTTATGGGATGAACTTCTTACTGTCGGGAGCTGGGAGTGAACAATGGGGAATGAATTGCCCATTGTGACTATTGGTTCTTCTCCCATGCAATCGATATTGGCCACTGTCAGAGGACAGAATGCTGGGCTTGATGGACCATTGGTCTGACTCAGTATGACACTACTTATGTTCTTATGTATGGTGGGTGGGTGGAGAGTGTCTTGTGTGAAAACAGCCTTTGTAGTAAACAGAGAATGAAAAATAGTGACTATAGAACTATGGCCATCAGTGGGCTCCAGAGGGCTGGCTGGACTTTTGGGTTCAGTTTAATGGATTTCATACACACCAGAGTTTTGAGGATAGCAAATCCATTGGCCAGTCCAAAATCAGAAAGCCAAATGTCAAAACGTCTAAATTGTTCTTAGTTTCAAGTACTGGTTATCTGAATCTACTATGGGTGTTAACAAATGTGACAGTGGCTTGCTTAGACCTACTGTGGCCTGCTTTGGGTGGTTAGCCACCATCACGTTAGTTTTTGTGTTGCCAGATGTTGGTCAGGATTGCTCCCGGGTGTGTTAACAGTGAGCCTGAGCTTTGACCCTGGTGACCTCTGGGATCATAGCTCTGGCTACCATCCACCTGATTGGCTAGAGCAGGCTACAGTGGGTTATAACGTTTGTTGTTGTTGCCCAGGTCAGATCGTGTCCGCCATGACCGGCTGACATGGCTGCCCATCGTGGTGGGGTGGGGTGTGGCGCTGGGTGCAGCTCAGGAATGGGGCCGGCCAGCTGCACATTTGTTCAGCTCCCCACCTTCCCTGGCAGCCAGCTGCATGAACGTTTCTTCGTGTGGCCAGACCCGGACCTGACTGTGTCCAAAGCGGCTTCCCCTCCCGGTCCAGGCTGGGTTGCCGTAGTGGTATTGTCACTTCTGTTATCACCCTAAGATTACTTTGCTTTTCACTCAGCTCTGTTCTGAAAGGCCTATGAACCTGGCCTGAATTTTGCACTTCAAACAAAGCCTTACAAAGCTACAGTGGTTTTGCCCCAATTGGAGCCATAAGGGAAGTGTGTGAGATCAGTGCTTCATTACAAGAGTTTGATGTAGAGAACTGATTTATTCATATTCAGAAATTGTGCGTTAAAAATAAACTAACATCCTTAACACTAATTAGAACACTGAATAAGAGAGCCTGTGTGAGATTTTATTGAAACGGAGAATAACTCTAGACTGTCAGAAATACTAATCTCCATTAATTGTGCCATGGGTTGAGACCACAGGTGTGTGCAGTGATGTAAAACGTGTTACGATTACTAAAAAAACTTGAAGGAAATAAACTGGGGTCCTCCCAAGAGAATCAGATACATCTGTTATTAGCCTTTTGTTAGTCACTGGCTTAGTATGAGTTACAGCCTAGTAGGACCTGGTTATCATTTAAGTAAAATTATTGGTTCTTTTTGGCCTCATACAGGATCAAAGGTCAGCTCTAGCAAGTTCTTGGTATGCCAGTTTCGGATTAATCAGCCAGTCCTAGAAAATTAAATTTTAAATATTATGCTTTCCAATGGGGAACAATTTGTGCATGTAAACATCCTGTAAATGATGTTAACATATGTAATGAAGATTATTTGTTCTTTAGAGCCTCTGTCTCTTATTTTCAATTATTTATATATATCTTGCTTTCTCCAATCTCGTGGTTTAAGCCTCAGTTTTATTGTCTTTGACAACCTTTTCTGAAAACACCCAAAGTTCCCCCTGAAAATACTTGCAGTTCCTTACTAAGTAGATTACCAAGACAACACCCAGGTAGTCATTCTCAGAGCATCGCCCTTGAGGATAGACAAACTCAAGCCAGCAGCAAAGGAGAGTATGCGCAGAGCAGTAAGGCAATATCCAGACAAAAAGGGACTATAAGTCCCAAAGCCAGTGTCCTCAATTCTGTAAGGAACTGGTCATAAAGCATATGGTGAGTCCCAGTGCTAATGTCTGTGATGGAGGGCACCCTGTGAAACCCAGGTCACGAGTATTGCATTCACTCCACAGAAAGAACCGAGGTCCATTTGTAATAGAACGCATTTAGTGCTGTGTTCAACCCTCTGTCCACAGCTCATTTCACGTTGACAGCAGGGATGCTGTGCACAAAGAACAAAGGGAAACTGTCACCTCCATGTTAGTTTTTGAGTAGAATTTATTTGTTCAGTACCTTACTGTCACATTTGGCATCACCCATGGGCCCTATGTATTGGACATTCATGGCCTAGACCAGGGCCCAATTTCTGTTATAGCCTGTCTCTCTATCTTTTGTTTTCTTACTTAAAAAGTGAATGGAAGTTCCACCACACAGAAACCAGAGGCTTTAGGCTCCATAGAGGAGGGCCAGGAGGCTTTAACTAAGAACTTGGAAGAGCCAGCAACAGCAGCAGTAACCTCTTTGACCACTGAGCATCCTGTACCTTTAAATATATCCACTTTTCAAGGTAAGCAGAGTCAGAAGCAAATTGCTAAAGCAAACACCAAATCTGAATGACATTTCAAAACCGGAAAAAAACTTATTTTGTTTAAATAAAGAGATTCACAATATACTAATATTTGTCGTGCTTTTTAATGCAAGCGTAGCCTAATTATAATAGGAACTATTTTAAGCCTCTTGAGCGGTTTGGTGCTATGTACCGTGCAGTGCTGTTGGGCTCGGTCCCTGGTTCTAGTGACCTTATTTGGACAATGCTCTTGTACATCATGTAGGGTGGTTCCAAAATTAGTTCTACCACAAGCTGAGGCTTCTCAGCCAATCAGAGCACAGACCTGTAACCAGTTTCTTTTGCTGAAATGCTCCACTGCCTGTGACTGACAAAAGTCACTGATACTGAAACAGGAAACAGTAAAACCATAGCCCATCCCATTACATCCTCATACAGGAAAGAAAGAAAAGACCATGAACAGACGGTATGGTAGAACTGTCCAGTTGTTTGGATACCAGAAAGCCTATAGGCAACCCCAACAGGCCCCCAAAGAAAAGTAGGAGAGACTCACTTTGGATTGTCTTCAAACAATCTTAAATGCCTGCTCTGTATACTATGGGTGGGGAACCTTTTCCCTTCCTGGGCTACTTAGAATATAAGCTCCAGTGGCCACATAGTGTGAGGGGCCGGGGTGTTTAAAGGGTATGTTCAGGAAGAGGAGGGTCCAAATCATATATTTGTGCCATGGATCTCTCCCCTATCCTTGCATGCATGCTCGCATCTCTGCTCCCTTAGGAATTGGATACAGGGGGTCAGATTAAGGAGCTGGAAAGGGTCCCTAGAGCTGAAATGGGCACTTACTTTAGTACCCATCATGGGTAATACACACATTTTTGGGTACCGCATCACGTACCCAATGGATCACTCAGGTACCGATCAGGTACCCTGATACCTAAAAAATTGGTAACGTCTGGTACCAATTTTTTTGTTTTTCTGATTACTGATTGGTATATCGGATCAGAAAAGTGAAAAAATTGGGACAGAAATTTGAAAATCAGGACCAGAAGTTGACTTTCTGGGATGGAAAAGTCAATAAATAGGCGTTGGAAGTAAAAATATCAGTACAGAAGTAAAAAAATCGGGACCGGAAGTTAGTACTCTGGGACCAGAAGTTGGCATTCTGGGACATTGGGTATTATTATTATTATTTATTATTTATTTTATTATAAACATTTATATAGCGCCAGCCATGCACCTGGTGCTGTACAGAACATAGAAATAGACACGGTCCCTGCCTGTGGCTTACAATCTAAAAGACAAGGAGGGGGAGACAGGGAGAGGGGACAGTGGAAGAGACAGGGGAGAAGACAAACAAACATTCAGGCGGGTCTCAATTGGGTACTGATTGGTACCTGATGTTGTCGGGTCGATTTGGGTACCAGAAATTCCTGTTTTTGTGGGTACCCGTTTCAGCTCTAGTCCAAATAAAAGCTAGCCACGGGCTGCATTTAGTCCCTGAAATTCCTTACACCTGCTTGTGTACAAATGCAAGAAGTATGGGGAATAAGCAGGATGAACTTGAAATCTTAGTACATTGAAAAACTTAGTTCATTGACCTGATGGGACAACTTTCATAAAGGAAGACAAATGTCTTCATAAAGGAAAACAAAGTTTGGGCTTATTGTAGAGTACCATATTAATTGGCCCATTTTTTGTTTGTTGGGACAGCCTTCATGACTGGAATGCTAGGACTGAGGGGCATATCTTGTTCACAAAGGCTTGAGAAGAAAAAAGGGAGAGTTGCATTGTATATTAAGAATGTTTACACTTATGCTGATATCTAAGAGTATGGGAAAGGCAGATTTATTTGAAAATGTTTTAGGTAAAGATAGCAGAAAAATAGGTGTGCTGTTATGGTGGGTGGGGGTGGTGGGTGCGGGTCTGCTCTAGACAACCTAATCAGGAAAAGGGGCTGGATTAGTCATTCCCCAAACAAGTCACAAGATGATCAAAAAAACATGAAATAGCGATAAACATGCAGGATGTGTTCTTTTCTTCTGAACATCTTTTAAAATTTCTACCCTGATTGTGGTCGCTAAAGTGTAAAGTCTTAAGTGCTAAGTGTCAGTGGTAGAGACTGATAGGGAGAGAGAATGGGATACAGGTAGGGCAAGGGGTGCCAGGAAGAGGACCAAGGGAGACGAGGATAAGCACTGTAACCAGGGAGAGGGCAAAGAGGTGGTTAACATAACAGTACCACTGTGCAGGATAAATGAACATAACAGGCTGCTTTCTATAGAATGGGAACGAGAGGAAATAATCAGAGAGAGAAAACAGCCCCAGGAAAAAAAGGAAGATGGAGAACGATACAGAAATGTGAGAACAAGTCAGAGCACTCAGAATTACTCACACACTGGACTAGGGATGGCTCTAATGTATGCAGCACATGCATACTAATGAGCGTCTGGGCATTTCATGGCATTTGGCAATGATAGCATCTGACTGTGGACAATTGATGGCAGTTAATTTGGGGAATAAGGAGGAACTTGTGATAGTAAGTGGTTTAGGGTAAGGGGGGAGGCTGTGGAACTTTGTATTGCTGTGGGTCCTATGAAAAAATGCAGGGAACAAAATTTATTTTGTTCATGTTGGCCAAGTAGCTAGAACCGGCCATGGCTGTGATGTAAAAGAGAAATGGTAACAGAGCAAGTAGGTTTAAGAAATAAAGTGCTGCAGCTTTCCTCAGTGTGGCTATTGGCGAGAGTGTATGCAGCTGTCAGGGACTGATGGGGGTCAGGCTCTCAGAGAGAGGAGGCCTGCCGGGAAGAAAACACAGACCCTGAGCACCAGGATTAGAATGACAGGGCCTAATGACAAGGTAAAACATTCCCTCAGGGTGGAATGGCAGCTAAGCCACAAGCTAAGGCCAGATCATCACTGGAACTGCCTTGATCTTAGCAGGAGATATAATCCTCACAGAGGTGGAAACCTCCCAGTAACCAGAGGAAATTCAAACAATGAAATAAAGGCCCTTTTCAAATTGGGGTGGGGTGGGGGATGGGATGGGTGTGCACCCATGGTGGGTGGAAGTGGGTGTGCACCCATGGGAATGGATGCACACCCGTCTTCACCCACCTCCACCCATCTCCACGCACAGAGCAACCGGCATTGCTCCATGTGTGGGTGATGAGTGGAGTGCAGGAGCATGCACGCACCCCCACCAACTGTGTTCCCATGGTCACCCACCCACGGCAGGCAGCGTTCGCACAGGCACACACACCCCACCGCACACGGGGGGGGGGGGGCGCCCATGTGAAAACGGCCAAGGAGAAACTAGTCAAGCAGAGACAGCAAGGTCTGTGTTTCAAAGCACCCACACTAGACATACGACATGCAGAAAACCATGTATTCTGAGAGAGGAGTAACAACTATGAGGAGGGAGCACCAAACAGACAACAGGTGTTCAGAGTTAGGAGGAACACTAATGAGACCTTCAGGGAAGACATGCACTGTGAAGGGAAGAAGAACATGTACACATCACACAGACAAACTAGGGCAAAGGAAAAAGGTAAGATGAGCGATGAAAGACCAGAGAGTATGATGGTGGGAAACACCAGACTGAGCAGGAAACTATAACTAAGCTAGGAGCCCAGACACTTAGCAATAGGCAATGCGGGGTGGGCGGGTGGAGGGAGCAGGCACTAGACAAGGAATTATAACTGAAAGGAAGCAATGAGATTTAACTATACAAGGCAATGCAGAGAGCCAACCGACACAGATGCAAGGCAAAAGTGATGTACTCAAAACACCAATCCTGAAAAAATATTTTTGATACTCTCCCATGCTCCTCCAGAGCATAATGCACCGTGTGCTTAGGTTGCACACTGTGTGCCAAACTAAAATGAGTTGCACTGCTTTATGATATATGCTTGATATGTAGCTTACCCTATTTAGTCTGCTTCTAGATTTGATCCACCATAAAAATACATAATTTGGCTAATCAGTGATCACTGCTTAATTGGCCCCCATAGGATAGAGATATCTCAACATGTATTGTTTTATGTCCAGGGAAAGGAAAAAGCCTGGCTATGGATGGCAGAGAATGTGTTTCCACTGTCACTAAAGAGTAAAGACTCCATTCCTCCGGAGAGCGCAGTCTGTGTTCCTTCAGACAGTGAAGACCACGTACTAAAAACTAAGCGAGCAATGGAGCCAGATTAAGGGTGCAAGCCAAGCTTCTGCAACCTGCAAAGACTGCAACAAAATTCTTAGAGGAAGAGTGGGATGGTATCATGCTAAAGACTTCACTTTGGAGTTTGACATGCTAGCATTTTGCATGCCTGTTTGAGGTGGTAAAAGTAAAATCTGGCTGCCATACCCATGTTTGATGGTCACATCTCAACATTTTGGTGTATACTTGCCCTATTCAGAGAAGTATGCACCATGTGAGATGTTCATCCATACCTGAACCTGGTTATGGAAACCTTCTGCGTATGAAGCTGCAAATCTCAGAAGGGCATCTTAGGGAACAATATTCATGGCACTGTTTTTGGTCATAGACATGAGTACCATGAGACTCGCTCTTCTCATGACATTTCACCACGTCAGGGCATGGGCTCAAACATGGGAAATAATTCATTTGAAATTTTCAGAACCTCAGAAAAATTTTGGGTTTTCTAAGGCATCTAACACAGCCCTAGTCTTGAGTGCAATCTTCTCAGTCTATGTGCATGAGTCCCCATGGAGAGAATTGATTTGTTTAATTATGAAATCAATGTGTTCGCTAACTCATTCTGTTAAAATCCACTTTTTACCTTTTACTGGAAATTTAATACCAGGCTATTTCAGCAAAAAGCTATTGTGTTGCTAGCCAACCAGCTGAATTTTAAACATATATTTCTTGTCAAGTAATTTATCACTTTTAATAACTAGATATGGTTTCTTATATTATAATCTTATAAAATAACTCCTCCTGACCTATGGCTGTGCCCCAGGCCCTGTTTTAAAAATTGTTGTTGTATTTTTATTGAGTTTAAAATGGTTTTATATGTGTTTTAATATATGTTTTGTGTTTGGAAGCCGCCCCGAGCTGTTTGCAGGAGGAACGGGGTAAAAATAAAATAAATAAATAAATGTGGCTCCCAGGGTTGTAGCCAAAACTCAAAAGGCCAGCATTCTCTGAAACAATTCCAAATGGCACGTGCAGAACTGCATTGTAATCAATCTCAGCACATGGATTATATGGCAGCACAACCCTTCAATTGTTTGGCACCAGCACTAGTCATTTGTACCGACACAAGTCCCATTGGCTTCACTGGATCTCATGTCAATGCAGAGTGTTAGACCGGTGCCAAACAGCTATGCCTGTTCCGATAGGCGTTTCGAGAGGGTGAGCGGTGGTTGGGTTGGGAGGGGTGGGTTGTTTTTGTGTTTGCTTCTAAACATGTATAATATTATATTTTATTGTTACGTTTTTATTGAATGTTGTAAGATGCTCTGAACCGCTGTAGGCAGGAGGGAGCGGGGTGTAAGTTTTAAAATAAATAAATAAATAAATAAATAAATAATAACCTCAGAGCTAAATAGTGTTTAATTATTATTATACTTTTCACTTTTACTTTGTACATAGCTCTGGTGCACTATAGTTGCATAAATGTTATAATAGCACTGTGATAGCAGAGCTAATTATGACAGATTTTATTAAGCTTGTTTTCACATAATGATAAAAACAATCACTATAACTTGCCAATCTGTTTGCTATACAAGTGTAATCTTTCCAAGCTATGTTTCATTAGTTTAGTGGTCTGTGTTTTATAGAAGTTCAGAGAAAATTCTCTCCAGACATTTACGCACTGTTCTGTTAAACTCTTATTAAATTCGGTTGTTATTTTTAACATGTCTCCAGACTCTGATTTACTATTGCTCTAGACATAATAACTACAATCCACTAACCACTTACTAAGGAGAAGTCCTATGGGTTGCTCTGAAATAAGTGGTTGGTGAATTGCAGCCAATGTATTTTACTCAACGGTCTGCAAACCTATACAAATGTTACTAAAGTCTCAGTCCACAACAGGATAGCACAGATGGTTTCTCACTTATTGCTTAGGGCGATTTTAGACGATCACCAGATATGCGCATATTTCCTAATTCGCGCATTCTCATGCGCATGCTAATCGTGCGCATATTGTTTTTAGACGTCAACTTTCTTGCGCGTATTCTTGTAATGCGCTTTGAAGTCCCTCGGTTAAACAAGCACGAGTGGTATTTACACGATCGTTGGTTATACCCTCGCCGTTTTATAACGCGCATGTTTATATCAGTATTGATGCCAAGCGCTTGATTTGTTCCTGCCCATAATCCTTTGCTGTGTTTGAGAGGGAACAAATTTTGTTGCTGTGGCTCAGTATGTACCCACAGGTTGTCGCAGATCTCGGCACTGTTTGTGTCGCATTTATCACCGTGGTACACCAGATGTATGTCCTTCTTGATGATGAAGATTTAGGAGAATTCCATGAATTGGTGCTACACATCGGAAATGATTTGCTGAAGGTAGGCAGTACTATGTACCTAGATGAACGCTGCTAATGTTTTTCTATTGAAAGGATCGATTAATAAATAAAATTTAGACATACATGGATGCACATCTGAACATGCATACACATGCCTTTTCAAATTTACAACAATAAAATTGCATTTTTAGAATATCTGACATTTCATCCAACATATTGCAGCAGTCTTGCACACTTGAAGGCACACATATTCACAGTTGTTTTTATTATTATTTCTAAACCACAGATAATCGCTAGTCTTCCCGCAGAGTTTGCTGCTGCGTCGATGGCCTTGCAAGGCATGCTTGGTGAGTCACTGAATGAGGTAGAGGCATCCCTTCCCATCAGACGTGCTGCCTGGTCCCTTCAGCAAAGTACAGATTGGTGGGAGAATGTTGTGAATGGGCCCAATTACTCAGATCTGCACTGGATTGCAGACTTTCGAATGAGCAAAGTTGTGTTCCAAAAATTGGTAGATTGTCTCAGTCAAACGCTCACCAAGAAAACCACCAACATGCGTAACGCAATTTCGCCAGAGAAGAGGGTGGCAATCACGCTGTGGAAGCTGGCAACTCCAAATTCTTATTGTGCGGTAGCCGCACAGTTTGAGGTGGGTGTGGCAACAGTGTGCATTATCATTAAGGAGGTGTGTAGCGCGATAAATGGCACACTGCTCCATAAGGTGATTGGTTTTAAAAGCATCGACTCAATAATGGACGGTTTTCGGCATCATGGCTTCCCTCACTGTATGGGTGCTGTTGATGGGAGCCATATTGAGATACGTGCCCCCGTGGAGGAGCCAGAGAAGTATGTGTGCTGTAAAATTTTTTATTCAATTGTGCTGCAGGCAGTAGCTGATTCAGACCTCCTGTTCAGGGATATCTATGCGGGGTATGCTGGTTTGGCCCATGATTCAGGAATCTTGCATTCCTTGCCACTATTTCACCGGAAATACAAGGGGATACTAAGGCCGGACCCTGTCATTCTTGTTGAAGACGTGCCAGTACACCCAGTACTGCTTGGGGACAAGGCATACCCTCAGGTCCCCTGGCTACTCAGGGTGTACGATGATGGTGAGTCACCTGCAGCTGATACGTTCAATCTTCGGTTCAATCATTGCCACAACTTTGTCGAAAGGGCCTTTGGAATGCTAAAGAGCCGTTTCCAGATGCTATTAAAGTGTGTGGACATGAGTGGACGATGCTGCAGCGGCAGTGGTCACCTGCTGCATTTTACACAACGTGGTCCAGACTGATGGGCAAGCCCTCGATTGGTCTGAGGATGCAGACCCAGATGCACCAGACAACAACATTCAAGTACCTGAGGTTGGGAACATTCCTTGAGCCATGAAGCTGCTAGGTAATGCAGTACGGGATGCGTTTTGCACTCATTTTGAAAGAGACTATAATATGGGCATTCGTTGGCGGCCACCACAGCCAGAACAACCTAGGTAGTCTTGTACCATCATTGACTCCTGCAAGCAGCACTTTAGATCTGTTCATTGTTTATGTCAATCTGTTCAATGTTTGTTGTTAAAATTTTAGTTTCATGTTATATTACATTTTTTATTTTTTTGTTCTGTACATTATCATGTTACATAATGTATATGATAAATATGTTACATGGATGTCAAGTAAGTATGTTGAATGTGTTAGATACATCTGTTCAATAAATATGTTAATTAATAATATATAATAAAATTATTATTATTATTTAAATAAGCCTCGTTGGATGGTGCTGTGATGGGTACCTCAGAGTGTCCTGTGCAAGCCATTCTTCCCCCACTTTTTGAATTGTTCCCGATTCTATTTGCAACCGGAGAAAAGAATCAGCGCCACACAGGGGGACGACGGGTGGGGCAAGATCCCTGCCTTCTGGTTGGAATATACCTTTGCATATTCCTTGACATGGCCAATACATGTGAGGATTAGGGAAATATCCACTATGATAGCAATAAATGCAAATTTCTGGGGACAAGCAGCCGTGGCTGGCCCAAGGGTTTGAGGGGCCATGTGCCAAGCCTTGCTGCGGGGCCCCAAAGGTTTGACACATGGTCTTTTGGCTCATGTGAGGAGCATGTGAGGAGCCACTCAAAGAAGAACAGAAGGTTGCTACCTTGTAAATAATGTTCTTTGAGATGGCTCTGAACATTCTCACAAATACCCATCCTTCCAGCCTCGCATAGAATTTTTTCCTTTTACTTCTAGAAAGGGTTTGAAGGAAAAGTCATTCAGAGGGGGAAAGCACTTTTTATACTACAGGAGATTTAGACCATCATGTGGCTATTATTTGAATAGGGTGAGTATGCACAACCCAGTTGTGAGAACGTTTGGAGCCATCTCGAAGAACCTTCTTTACAAGGCAACATCCTTCTGGTCATGCACATGGAGAGGTGCTTTTTGTAGACAAACAGCCTTATCTCCGTGCCCCATCGCTGCAGCTCCTGCTGCAGCATGAGCCCGTCAGTGGAGGCTGGGGTGGGGAGGAGGGGGCATGTGTCATCCGGCAGGGGGGGCCCAGGGCAGGTGGGGGTGAAACCAAGCCAGGACAGGTGGCCGCCAGTGCTTTACTAACAATGGGGGTGGGAGGGAAATTTAATCAGTAGTGTGTGGCTCCTCCCTCGGAGGCTCGTGTGGAGCCCTGTACCTTGGCATCGGTGGCACATGCCTCGGGCTGGGAAAACATACATAATTTTCTAAGATCCTCCAACAGGCATCTATGTAAGCCCTGGCACATGTATTAATCATAATTCCCCCAAAGCAGTTGCATAGGTGGCAAACCCATCTCCGAAGAGTGTTAAGCATTGGTTTGCTTTATAAGATATCCAATTCCTAAACTTATAGATGATTTCTTGTTCCCCGGGGACTCTTTTGAACACAGGCCTGCAGTCAAGTATTGTTGACCTTGGTGTATGTACTGATTGCTGCTAGCTCGAGCACATCAAGGCAGAGCCGGGTGAGGTGAAGGTGGGGAAAGCTTTGGGAAGTGATTAACGTTAGATTTGGTTGCCTTTCAATACGTTTTTTCTAACCTGGATCTTAAGCTGCAAAGTGTCTGCTTAGCCACCAACACTTTGGAAATCTGTGTGGCTCTCCAGGACACCATGTGGGGGAATACCCAGCACATCATGTTGTGTAATTCTAGTAGGGTGAACCTTGGGAAACCACCACCACTGCCATGCTCTCCCTTCCTTTCCCCATCAATTTGGTCCTGTGAGCAGCAACGAAATGAAGTGCAACAGCAAGTTACTGGGCCTTGCCTTTCTAGCAACCAGAGGTGTCAGTATAACATGGGGTTGTGTGGACGAGGGAAAGGGACATTCGTTGTTTAAGTAAAGGCGATACCATGTTAGGTGTAACCTTTCCCTTCCACATGCTAATTTCTGCTAAGCTCCAACACCTGGCTGTGAACAGTGCTTGGGTGCATGCTTGGGATGGACAAAGACAGCTTACAGTCCACAGCTCTGATTCATTATCTGTGCAACATAATCATTTTATCTCTCTGAGAGCACAGCCTCATCTCCACTCCCCTCCCTTGGAAGCTAACTCACATTCCTGAGGGGAGAGTTTGGATGAACTTAACTTATTCAGCACCTACAGAAGGGGAAGATAAACATAAACTAAGCCCACTTTGGATCATTGGGCAGCAGTTTTCCCACTTTTGTGTTAGAAAAAAGGAAATTTCATTTGCCTTCTTCTTTGGCCACCAACATGGCATCATTTATTTATGCACAACTTTCCCCTAAGCAGAATGTTAGGGGGAGTGGGGAGGAGGGGGAAGGATAGTAGGTTAAATAGCCCTGCCACTTGGGATCGTGGATTAAGTCTGGGGCTCCCTGGGGCTCCCTTTTCGGTCTCCCATTGTCACCTAGAAAGTATCGGCGGTTGGAGGACATACTGTCATTTGGAAGTGGGTGGACTTCCAGTGGTGGAGTGCGGGTGGGTAGACTTCCGTAGGTGGAGTGCGAGTTCTCGGTACTGATCCCCAGCTGCTCCTCCACAAACACAGTTATCAATGGAACCCAAAAGCAAAGCCATAGGACTGAGTACTGTCCCGAGGTTTAAGGGAAACAAAAGCAAGAGGCCAACAATAGAGTTCCACTCTCACCAATGTACTCATTTTCCCTTTATTTATGATCAAGCATCTGAGGGGGGCCCCTTACCAGTGGAACACTGTGCTGTATCATACTCTGCACCATTATGAATCGGTTGATACCAATCTGTAGCCTGATGCAGTCTATGGATTCCAATAATTTAAATGATACCTACTGGCATAGTGGCAATGAACTGAGACAATCTGGTTTGTTTGCAGTACATTTCTTTATTCATAATTTCAAAACCATTGTTACGGTGTTAGCATAGGAATGCTGCGTGTTTCGGACACTCTACATTCAGTAGAGAAAACAAACACAGCTGGGGCTGGGGCATACAAACAATACTCCAGGTTCAAAATTATGTTCTCTTTGTAACGTGCTCCACGATGAGGCTTGGCTCCTGATGTTGTGACGTTATGCCTTGCTCTTTGCGGAGCGTACCACGGCGAGGATTGGCTCCTGATGTTGTGACGTTATGCCTTGCTCTTTGCGGAGCGTACCACGACGAGGATTGGCTCCTGATGTTGCGACGTGATGCCTCGCTCGTTGCAGAGCGCACCGCGGTGAGGCTTGGCTCCTGATGTTGTGACGTTATGCCTTGCTCTTTGCGGAGCATAGCACGGCGAGGATTGGCTCCTGATTGAGTGACGTGATGCCTGGCTCTTTGCAGAATGTAATGCGGCGAGGCATTAATACGGATGGTGCTATGTGTCGGCTGCATCGTTGCAGAGTTTAGTTCTTTTTTAATATTGGTGTTCTTTCTTTGGTTGATCTACAACTCACACTTAAACATACATAAGACACATATTGCTGATACTTTTAGAAAACAGAAAAAAGACCCCAAAGGTATTTGGAGGGTGAGTAGGGAGGGGGCGTGGAGGAGAGGGGGTTGTGGGGGCTACAGGAGGTGGAGGGGAGGAGTGCAGGCACTTGCCGTCGTAGGTCTCCTGATGCTGAGCCCTGTCTACGGGCGGGTGAGGCTGGGATGGGTGGGTGGAGGGCTCCATTGCTGAAGACCTGCAGAGGGAGGAAAAAGAGGCGGGTGAGTAGGGAGGGGGCGCGGTGGTTTGTGGGTGCAGGTGGTCGAGGTGGGGGATAGTCAAGGCACTTACCATAACTTGGCTCCTGAACCTGATCCCCAGCGGCAGCAAGATGGGGGCAGGGTGGGTCGAGGGCTCCGTTCCAAAAGACCTGTTGAGGGAGGATAAGATGGAGGTGATGAATAGGGGGAATGAGAAGTTCTCCAGAGCATCGGGAAGGGTCATGTAGCTGAATGTTCAAGGTACTTGGTTTGCAAGGAAGCCCACAGCAGTTCTTGGCAAGCTAGAAGCTGGAAAAAGGCATAAGGAACACAGCATCTACAGTGAAAAAAAGAGACTGGAAGTAAAACCTTTCTTTTGGTTGCATAATATCTTTTATTCCGCTCACTAAGACAGCCATAGGCATAATTAAAAATAAAAAGGGCATATCCCTTGGCTGTGAGAATTGTGGGTACAGAAGCTGGTGACTGTGGAAGACCAGAAGAGGATTAAAAAATAGTAAAAAACCAAACAAACCCCCGTCTGAAATCTGTTGATGAATGGCTGTTGTAAACTAAACACGCTCCCTACCTGAGGAACAAATGAACAGTATTTGTGGAAGGAATCTAGCCCTGGCAATGTTCAAGCACAGGGTCCAGTGAAGGGAAATAAGCTTAATCAGAAAATGGCTGCTGCCTAGCAAAACGCATGCGTGGGCATTCTAGGCACGTGCAATGGTAGGAAATTTCACCGTTTAAAAAAAGAGGATTAATAAACTACATTGAAACCACCAATTTCAAGAGTAAATTTTGTGGGGCTTTTATCACCGCGTTTGGTCACTGGTGCATTATAAAAATTGCAATATTTCCCCCCCCCCGACCAACAATGCTCCCGGGGGATACAGCCGCCTTCTCTCACAACGCTTGCTGGTAGCATGGCCGGCCAGGCGGTAAACCCTCCCATCCACCCCGCGCAACCAAAAGTTAAATTTCTTTCCGGTGTCCACCACACACAATCCCCCCCCCCACGCCCAACACAATTCTTGCGAATTTAAAAGAGGAAAAAAAAACTCTCCAGCGAGAGAAACCCCTCTGCAGCAACCCAAAGCTTTGAAATTTCTTTCGGGTCTCCACCACACACAAGCTCCCCCCCCAATGCCCAAGACAATTCTTTGAAATTAATTTGACAAATAAAGACCTCTCCAGCAGTGCTCATATCTTACAAATTATGCGAGGAGGGTTTGGCTACAGGCCAGCCAGCAGTTTCTCCGTGCAGCGACTGCACCTCAACAGCCGTCGTCTCGGAATGAGGCGCGGCAAGACAAGCACGCCACACAAAATGGCCGTTGTTGTGTTACTGCGCATGCGCTTGCGCAATGAAGCTAACACGCCACCCCAAAAGTGTTTGTTTGTCAATCAAGCGCATGTATAGTTTAAATGATCGGGAATCCTACAAACACGAATCAGAATCTGAAACCGTCTTTATGGCCCTTACATTTTAAAAACTGCACAAGGCCGGTTTGAAAGTTGGAACACGCACAATTGAACCGGTTTCAGAATTCAGATGAGCAGGCAAAAAATGCACTTGTATAATAAATAAGGCGCATTTAGCATCTCGTCTAAAAGCGCCCTAGTGATTGAGGAGATTACAGCAGGCCTTAGCAATTTATTTATTTATTTCTAATCATTTCTAGCCTGCCCCCTCCTGCTCAGAACAGCAGCTCAGGGCAGCTCACAACAAGATTTAAAAATATAAACAATTCAATAATTAAAATCAAATACATAAAATTTATATAAAAAATCATTAAAAAGAGTGGAACCAAACCCCCACTTCCCACACCCAACCCACCCTACCCATCTCCCTCCCCCAAAGCCTGACGGAACAGCCAGGTCTTACACTGTTTCCGGAAAGAGGGGAGGTCTGGGGCCAGGTGGGCCTCTGTCGGGAAGGAAGGAGTCTAGGAGCGGCTACCGAGAATGCCCTCCCCATCATCGCCACCTGAGAAACCTTGGGGACATCGAGTCAGGCATTCCTGGTCGACTGCAGGGGCCGCACCATGGCCCGGGGTGTGAGGAGTTCTCGCAAATAAGTGGGGCCCAGGCCGTTTAGGGCTTTATAGGTCAACACCAACACCTTAAATCGGACCTGGAAGACAATAGGCAGTCAGTGCAGAGAACGGAGCGCTGGTGTAATGTGCTCACGATGACCCATCCCCATAAGTAGGTAGGCTGCCACATTCTGCACCAGCTGCAGCTTCTGTACCATCACCAAGGGTAGCCCCACGTAGAGTGTGTTGCAGTTGTCCAGTCCAGAGGTGATGAAGCCATGGATGATGGTGGCCAGATCAGAGTCCGAAACATATGGCCGCAGCTGTCGCACCAAATGTAACTGGCGAAAGGTGCTCCTCGCTAGTGGTGGGACCCCGGGCCCATTACCGGCTACCGGATTTACCGGTTACCGGTTCTGCGAAAACCGGATTCCCGGATTAAATCCGGTATGCCGGTACCGGATTTATTTCATTGGTTTCAATGGGGCGCTGTGTCCCCATTGAAACCAATGAAATAAATTA
>QEPC01015182.1:1550559-1562423 GCA_003113815.1 Sphenodon punctatus
TTTTTAAACAAAAAGCCAGGCTGGGCAGGGTGGGTGGGGGGTGTCCCCCCTTCCACCCGCGCAGCCTGGACTCGGGGAGGTTTTTTTAAAAAAAAACTTTTATGCGGGGGCTTTAAGTTTTTTTACATTGCAGCCATTTTAAAATGGCTGCAATGTAAAAAAAATCCGGTACCCCAAAATTCGGTACCGGGTCCGGATTACCGGGTCGAATCCGATAATGCCGGTACGCCCGGTACCGGCATTATCGGATACCGGATTCTACCGGTTTCCCACCCCTACTCCTCGCCACTGCCGCCACCTTGGAATCCAGGAGGAGCTGAGAAAAGAGAAGCACCAGACACCAAAAAGCAGAAGTTCCAGAATGGAGCCTACCCTCAAACTATAGATCACCCACAAAAAAAGGTGGCAATGTCCTTAAAAAAAGGAAAACAAGCACTTTGTAAAAGCAATATTTTTAATATCTTAAGCAAAAGGTTAACTTGAAATTTCCCACATTATAATCTCAGGTTCTCATTATATTATAAACTGCTTTAGATCTCTTCAAAAAAGATATGAACAGGGAAATACCACCACTACAACCTGTACAGATTTAAGACATGAGCATAGGGACATTAACATAGATTCCATTTACGTAGGAACAAGAACATACACCTTGCTATTCGGGTATATCATTCAGCATAGGATATACAACATCTGAACATACTTCTAGACGTTAAATTATAAGACATTATTGGTGCTGGACACAGCTGGGTTTCTAACCATTTATGCTGGTCTTTTTCAACAGCACTAAAGACAAACTACATGAATTTAGACAGCAGGTGAGTCTGGAAAAGAAAAATGTATAAATAATCAATTCAAAAAGAAAGAAAGACAAAAAAAATTATTTTAAAAAATATATTATTATTATATTTTTGTTAAAATCCAGCCCGTCCAAATTCCTCTAAGATGGAAACAAGAGGAATTGACCTTCAAAGCACTTAACAAACCAGTCAAACGTACCTCCCAAACTTTCATACCCTCATATCCCCTTGCTTGTATAATTTGCTTGAAAACCTATACAAAAATGAGAACAAAATCATATTTATATCCAACCTCCTCAGGGGAAGGATAACAATAAGCATAAGGGGACGGGGGGAGGAAGCATGACCATGAATTATATATTGAATTATACATATAAAAAGCAAGACTCCCCCACTGTCAACAGCCTCCACATTCCATGCTGATCCCCAGTTCTAACAGGCTTTGCATCAAACCTCCATCTACAGCTTCAGATCTTTATATATACTAATGGTTGATAATTAAGCCCACCTGGGCAAACTGCATGATACTGCTTTAGAGAAAAAAGTGCTACAAGTTAATGATGTTAGCAGACAAGACATAGGGTTCAAACTTAAGGCCCAAATCTCTCTTGTTAATCCCTTACATCATATAGTCCATATCAATAGTTCGGTGTTATCTTGCAAACTCTCGCTAAGGATCTTTAGTTGAGTGCAGTCATGTCTTGTCTTGTCTGTTAACATCATTAACTGCTCATGTCTTAAATCTGTACAGGTTGTAGTGGTGGTATTTCCTTGTTCATATCTTTTTTGAAGAGATCTCAAACAGCAGTTTATCGTATAATGAGACCATGAGATTATAATGTGGGTAATTTCAGGTTAACCTTTTGCTTAAGATATTAAAAATATTGTGTTTACAAGTGCTCATTTTCCATTTTTAAGGACATTGCCACCTTTTTTGTGGGGAATAGAGAAGTACCCCCAGACTACAGATCTGGGGGGCAGATCCCATCAATGACGGGGGCCACCACCCCTTCAGCCCTACCCACCAACATCACCTCTGTTTTATATTTATTTTACAAAATCTATCCCCGCCATAGGCAGCCCAGAGCGGCTAACAACAATAACAAAAATGTAAATATAATATAAAACAATTTTAAACACTTTAAAACATAATAATCATAACAGGGAGAAGCAAAAACCAACTGCCCACCCCCATCCCCACCCACCCTTACCCCACTTCCTCGCCAAATGCCTGATGGAACAGCCAGGTCTTACAGTTCCTACGGAAGGCTGGGAGGTCCGGGGCCCCCACCTGGAGGGAGTTCCAAAGGCGCGACGCGGCCACTGAGAACTCCCTATTCTGCGTGCCCCCCGCCCCCGGGAAACCTAGGGGACCTCCAACATGGTGCCCCTGGATGACCGCAGGGGCCGATCTAGAACCCGGGGAGTGAGTCGGTCTCGCAAATAAGTGGGGCCCAGGCCGTGTAAGGCTTTGTAGGTTAAAACCAACACTTTGAATCTGTCCCGGAAGACTATTGGAAGGCAGTGCAGAGATCGGAGCACTAGTGTAATGTGGTCCTGGCAGCCCAGCCCCACTAGGAGTTGGGCCACCGCATTCTGCACCAGCTATAGCTTCCGAGTCATCACCATAGGTAGCCCCACGTAGAGTGCGTTGCAGAAGTCTAACCGAGAGGTAATAAAAGCATGCATGATCGTGGCCAGGTCAGGAACTGAAACCAGCAGCCAAAACCACCGCACCAGATGTAACTGATGGAAGGCACTCCTCGCCACAGCCTCCACCTGGAGATCCAGGTGAAGTTGCACGTCGAGGAGCACCCCCAGGCTCCGTACCTGGGAAGTCAGCGGAGGGCAGACCCCATCAATTGATGGGGCTGTCACCTCCGCCGACTTATGCACTAACATCACCTCCGTCTTGTCAGGATTCAGTCGCAGTCAGTTAGTCCTCATCCAGTCCCCCACAGTTGCCAAACACCGGGTAAGCACCGAGACAGTCGGGCCTGGGTCGGTCAAAAATAAGAGATACAGTTGGGTGTCATCTGCATACTGATGACACCTCACCCCGAACTCTCTGATCACCTTGCCGAGCAGCTGCATATAGACGTTGAACAGGAGAGGGGACAAAACTGAATGCTGTGGGACCCCACATGGGAGATCTCAGTTAGATGAAAAACAGTCACCGAGTACCACCTGCTGAGTTCTTCCAGTCAGGAATGAGCGGAACCATTCAAGAATGATCCCGCCCACCGCTGCACTGTTCTGCAGGTGCGTCACCAACATCTTGTGGTCAACGGTATCAAATAGTGCTGACAGATCTAAAAGGACCAATAGGGTCGAACGACCTTGTTCCTTTTCCCGGCAGAGATCATCCACCAGGGTCACAAGTGCTGTCTCAGTGCCATGACCGCGATGGAAGCCAGACTGCGAAGGATCAAGATAACTGACACAGTCAAGATGCTCCTGAAGCTGCTGAGCCACTACTCGTTCAATAACGTTCCCTAAAAAGGGAAAGTTAGAGACAGGCTGATAGCTGGCAGGCGAGTCAGTGTCAAGCAATTTGCTTCTTGAGCAGAGGCTGCACCACTGCCTCCTTGAGATGGCCCGGCACTCTGCCCTTCCGCAGGAGGCATTGACCACCCCAGCCAGCAACAACCCTATTGTCTCCCTGCAGCTCTTAACCAACCAGGACGGGCACAGATCTAATTCACAAGAGGTGGCTCGAACAGCCCCAAGCACCCCCACCATGTCAGTGGGTGTCACTGACTGAAAGTGATCCCACAAAATAGGACAAGCCAGGGCTTCTACAACCTCTACCTCCTACACTGCATTAAGTGCGGCATAGAGGTCTTGGTGAATATGAATGATTTTCTCCACAAAATAATCCACAAAAAGGTCGCGTTTAACAGCACCAAAAGCGGGCCGAGGGCCCCTTGACCAGAATCCACTTGCTCATCTGCTGGGGGAGGGGTAAGTGGGACACGCGCTAGGCACCTGTCCCACCTCACCACCCCCACTGTCCTCCCCCTGAGACCATATCTCCCCTGACCCATCACGACCCCAATAGCCGTACCTACGCCCCCCAGCTGCCCCCTACCCCCCCCCTCCCCGGCTGTCCCGCCTAGACTGCGAGGGAGATCCACCCATTCCCCCAACCCCTCCCCAGGACTCCCTCTCTCACAGGAAGTCCGCCTGCCCTATCCTTCAGGCGATGCCCCCCCGTTTCACTGGGCGGCAGAGCCTGCTTGTTCCCCCCTCTTCTCCCCACCCCCTGGCCCTCCTCTGCCACCAGAGGGCCAAATACCACCCCATTTGGACTCGCCTCTCCCTCACACTGGGGGGGGTCACCCTACCCCCTCCATTCCAATTCCACCCCCCACATCCCCAGCCCCTCTCTGTCACCGAGGGGTATCCCGAAAACCAACCCCCATATCCTCCCCAACCATATCAATTCCTCCCAACCCATCCTCACTCACCCTCCTTCCCTGTCTAAAAAACACATGCCCATCCCCCATACCTTCAGTATACACCCCCGTCAGCATTACCCACCCCACCACCCTAGCGTGCGGCCCTTAGGTGCGCTGCCTACGGCATGTGCCTGCAATATAGCCAGGTTGCCCGCCGCCTTTGGCCCTACCAGGCCAGAAGTCACAGTCTGAGCGCCGCCCCCTCCTCCAACTGGGGGAGGGGGAGATGGAACAGGGGCTGACTACTCACGGTCCAGTCCAGTGGGGGCCTTGGTGCTGCCACCTCCTCCTCCGCTATCAGCTCTGTGTGGGGGTAAACACACCGGGTAAGCACCAAAACTGCCAGGTCTGGATCTGCAGAAAAGGACAGGTAAAGCTGTGTATCATCGGCGTACTGATGACAATGTACGCCAAACCCCCTCACGACCTCTCCCAAAGTCTGCATATACACGTTGAACAGGAGAAGGGACAGAATAGAACCTTGTGGGACTCCACACGTGAAGTTCCGTGGAGAAGATGAACGCTCCTCAAGCACCACCCGTTGAGATCTCTGTGCCAGGAAAGAGTGGAACCATTCAAGAACAATTCCGCCCACCCCAGCCCAGTCCCGCAGACGGACCACCAACATCTCATGGTCAATGGTATCAAACTCTGCAGACAGAACTAATAAAATTGAAAGAGATGATCTGCCCTGATCCAATTCACTGCACAGGTCGTCAACCAAAGCCAGAAGTGCAGTCTCTGCGTGAAACCCAGGGTGAAAGCCGGACTGTGAAGGATCAAGAAAACTGATCCAATCCAGATGCCCCTGAAGCTGCCGAGCCACCACCCATTCAATAACGTTTCCTAAAAAGGGAATGTTAGAGACTGCCTGGTAGCTGGCAAGGGAGTCAATGTCAAGCAATGTTTTTTTTAGCAGAGGCCGCACCACCGCCTCTTTAAGGTGGCCCAGCACTTGCCCTCCTTAAAGGAGGCATTGACAACCCCGGCCAGCAACGGTCCTAACATCTCATGGCAGGCCTTGACCAGCCAGAATGAGCATGGGTCTAATTTGCAACAAGTGGCTCTAACTGCCCCAAGGACATCCAAAACATTAGTGAGCGATTCCACTGAAACTGATCCCATGAAACCGGACAAGGCGGGGCCTTCATTATCTCAGGTTCTCCCACTGCTACAAGTGCGGCATCAAAGTTGTGGTGAATCTCGGCAATTTTATCCATGAAAAAGTTGACAAACATGTTGCAGCAAGCGCTGGAAGATTCCAGTTCCAGGCGGAGAGAGGCCGGACTGACCAGCCTCTGCACCACCTGGAAAAGCTCTGCTGGACGCGACTTCGTGGATGCTATGATGGTAGCAAAGAACACCTTCTTTGCTGCCTGCACAGCCACAGAATAGGATCTTAAACTAACTCTATGCTGCAATTGATCAGCTTCAGCACAAGTACAGCACCACCATTGCTCCAGTTGCCATCCCTCCTGCTTCATTTGTCGCAGATCTTCTGTAAACCAAGGGACTCTGCATTGTCGGCATTCAGGAAGCAGATGCATAGGAGCCATTCGGTTGATGTTCTACTCAGCAAGGCCTCCCAAAGAGCTACGAGGTCATCGAGTGAACAGTCATCAAGTTTGGGGGGGGGGGGGGATTTCCCCAAGAGCATTCTGGAACCTTTCTGGTTTCATAAGTCTCTCGGGGCGAACCAACCGAACTGGTTCAGCACATCTCTGGGGGCAGACATGTGCCAGGAGACCAGCCCGGAGGACTTAATGGTCTGACCATGACAAGGGCCCAGCTAACACCTCCCTCACCACCGGATCCCCTCCTCAAGGCCAGTGCAAAATATCAGATCCAGGGTATGTCCCACATCATGTGTCAGGCCAACAGCCCTCTGAAACAGTCCCATGGTTGTCATGACCGCTATGAATTCACGCTCTGCTCCCCCAAGATCAGTGTCAACGTGGATGTTGAAGTCCCTCAGGACTAAAGTCCTCGGAGACCACAAGACCACCTGTGACACCAATTCTGCTAGAGCATGTAGGAATGCAGCTGTACAGGTAGGTGCACGTTATATCAGCAACAGCCCTAAACGGTCTCCGGTCAAATCAATCACTAGATGGATGCCCTCTATGCCCGAAATTGTTTGCACTGGATACTTCCTCACAGACCAGGTATCCCTGAAAATGATAGCTACTTCCCTGGTTGTTGTGAGCTTATTAGCCACCAACCTCGCGTTAATCAGCAACAGTCCCAGACCAGGGGCCCTCCCATTCTTGATCACCACACCACCTGCCCGGGGGCCAGTGAGAGGGATCGGCACCAAACACCTATCCCCTCTCACAGATTTAACCAGCCTCCCGGAGGGACCATAATTGTCCCAGCCCATCACGACCCCAATAACTGTCACAAAATTAAACAAAGATGAATTAAATGTATTTATTCATATTTATTTAAATTTGTATCCCACCCTTCCCCAAAGGCTCAGGGTGGTTAACAACATATATAAAACACAAAAATCCATAAAAACAAAATACAAAAAATCCACCCAGACCCTCAACCATCCCACATCCCCGCCAGAAAATACCCAGCACCACCTCCCCCATATCCCACTCCAATCTCCCTCACAACCTTACCCCAAACCACCCAGCAAACCCCTATCCCTGCCCGCCAAATGCCTTTACGAAGAGAAAGGTCTTACACCACCTCCGGAAGATGCTCAGGCCTGGTCTCAGCCAAATCTCTGGGGGAAGGGAGTTCCGCAGTATTGGGGCAGCAACTGAGAATGCCCCCTTACGAGCCCTTGCTGTACGAACAAGACTAACTGATGGTACCCACAGGGGGGCGCGCCTGGCCGATTGCAGGGGCCGTGATGGGGCACGGAAAGACAGGCGGTCTCTCAGATATGTGGGTCCCAGACTGTTTGTTTATTTATTTATTTATTTATTTATTACAATATTTTTACCCCGCCTCTCCAACACCCAGTAGCTCGAGGAGGCATACAGGTATATATATATATTAAAACATACACAAAACTATAAAATAAATAAATAATCAAACAAAATATCAAATGAGGGTGCCACAAAAAACAACCCCCCCACAACCCTACCCTCCCTACCCATCACCCTTGCCAAAGGCTTTAGGGCTTTAAAGGTCAAAACCAGAACCTTGAATTGTGTCTGGAAAGCTATAGGAAGGCAGTGCAGACTACGGAGCACCGGTGTAATGGGCTCATGGCATCTCACCCCCGACAGGAGGAGAGCTGCTGCATTCTGCACCAGCTACAGGTTCTGAACAGTCATCAAGGGCAACCCCATGTAGAGCGTGTTGCAGTAGTCTAGCCTCGAGGTGATGAAAGCATGGGTGACAGTGGCTAGATCTGAATCAGAAAGAAAAAGCCGTAGCCTCCTCACCAGATAGATTAGGGGGAAAGTGCTGCTGGCCACTGCTGCAACCTGCAGGTGCAGCAAGGGGTCCAGAGCACTCCAATTATGCAAACCCAATCAACCAGAGGGAGCTGGACCCCATTCAGTAAGAGGAGTCCCAATCCCCTCCAGGCAACAAGACCAGCCCTGAGCCAACCATCATCACCTTGGTCTTGTCTGGATTCAGCCTTAATCGGCTCACCCTCAACCAATTCCCAACAGCAGCCAGGCAATGGGTAAACACCGAGACTGCAGGGGTAAAGCTGGGTTTCATCAGCATACTGATGGCACTTCACCCCAAACCTCTGAATGACCTCAACCAGAAGCCTCATATACACGTTGAGCAGGAGGGGAGACAGAATGGAACCCTGTGGGACCCCACAAGGGATGTCCTGAGAAGACAACAAGCAATCACCCATCACCACTGTCTGGGACCTCCTGGACAGGAAAGAGTTGAACCACTCAAGAGCGGTCCCGTGCACCCCTGCCAGGGCCCACAGTTGTATCAAAAAGATCTCATGATCAGTGGTATCAAAGGCTGCTGAAAGATCTAACAGGATCAACAGGGTAGACTTGCCTGTGTCAATCTCCAGGTGCATGTCATCAACCAAGGCCACAAGCACAGTCTCAGTACCATACCCAGGATGGAAGCCTGACTGAAACGGGTCCAGGAATCCGATGGCGTCAAGATGAGCCTGGGGCTGTTGGGCAACCACCCGTACAATAACCTTCCCTAAACAAAAGAAGGTTAGAGACTGACTGATAGCTAGCCGGGGAGACAGCATCCAAAGATAGTTTCTTAAGCAGGGGCTGGACAATCAGTTTTAAGAATGTTTGACACCCTACCCCCTGAAGGGAGGCATTGACAACCCCAGCCAGCAATGGCCCCAACATCTCCCAACTTCACCAGCTATTACAAACAAGGATCTAGTTCACAAATAGTTGTCCTCAGTGCCCCAAGCACCTCCCCCGCATGGTTTACTGTGGGTGATACCAACTGAAACTGATCCAAATGGACAGGACTGAGCTTCCATAATTTCAAACTCTGACTCTGTGGGCAGTACTCCTGCCTCTGGAGACCTATGGAACCAGAGAGGTTCCGGAATGCCCTAGGGGAATTATCTCCTGATCTTGATGACCGTTCGCTCAATGACCTCATTGTCTTCTGGAATAACTTGTTGACTGAGGCCATTCACTGAACGGCTCCCAAACATCTGCTTCCAGAATGCTGATGACGCAGGTCCCCTTGGTTTACAGAGGACCTGCACTGGATGAAGCAGTTGGAATGACGATGGCGTCGGACTCGTGCTGAAACCGACCTATTGTGACATAAAGTTAGTTTAAAAGCTTATGCTGTGGCTGTGCGGGCAGCAAAGAAGAAGTTCTTTGATGCCTTCATAGCATCCGCAAAGTCACGTCCAGCGGAGCTTTTCTGGGTGGTGCAGCAGCTGGTCAGTTCGGCCTCTCTCTGCCTGGAACTGGAATCTTTCAGTGCCCGCTGCAACATGTCTGTTGACTTTGTTGTGGATAAAATCACCCAGATTCATCGCAACTTCGATGCTGCACTTATAAGAGTTGGTGAACCTGAAGGGGTTGTCTTGTCCGATTTCATGGGATCAATTTCAGTGGTTGTCGCCTGTTGATGCGGCAGAGGTCCTTGCGACTGTAAGGGCCACCTGTTGCAAATTAGATCCGTGTCCGTCCTGGCTGGTTAAGGCCTGCCGGGAGACATTAGGGCCATTGCTGGTAGGGGTTGTCAATGCCTCCCTTTAGAGGCGGCAGGGTGCCAAGCCGCCTCAAAGAGGCGGTGGTGCGACCCCTGCTCAAGAAATAATCGCTTGACATTGACTCCCTGGCCAGTTATCGGCCAGTCTTTAACTTTCCCTTTTTAGGGAAGGGGGGGAGATGGGTGAAGGGATGGAGGGTTGTTTTTTGGGGGGAGGGGGTTGGGGTTATTTCCTTTCCCTCCTTTTAGTTGTTTTAATTGTTGTTTTCATGTTGTTGTTTTTCCATATAAATGTAGATGGGCCATGAAGGTAGAAGCTCACCTCCAGATCTTAGGCATGTTGTGTGAGTATTTGCTGTCTATCAACTATCGGAGGGCTCTTCAGGAAGTGTTGGCAAGGTGGCAGGATGTCAGCCATCAGGAGGAGAGGGCTAGGATAGGTTTATCTAACCATCTACGTGAATATTTGGCCTGGGCACCCCAATGGATGTTATGGCCTCCTATTTGACCTTACCTATTTCGCCCAGAGGCAGATGGCTTTTTACGTTGGCAAGGCTAAATGCCTTGCCCACTAAGATCTTGGAGGGACGATATGATGCCACGCCTTTTGCGCAGAGATTATGCCCTTATGATCAACTGGAAGTCGAGACCACAGCTCACATAATGTGCACTTGTCACTTATATGATGATCTAAGACCACTTTATCTTGCTCAACTCTTTGTAGACCACCCAGGAAGGTCTCGTGATATGCTGGTAGCTCTGGCTTTAGCCAATAAGAGCGAGGAGGTGATAACGTGGGTTCCTATGTTTCTTATTCAGGTTTTTGTTAGAAGGCAACAGTTTTTAGATTTTAAATTGCCATTACCTTTTTGATTGTGTAATTTTGAATTCATAATTTATATTTTATTATTATTATTCATAGTATTGGTTTTACTTTGTCTATTTGTACTTGTATAAGGTATTTGTGATTGTATGATGGCTATGACGATTTGTCACGCCTAATAAAGTCTAATTGATTGTTGTTGTTTTAATTAATTGCAAGCTGCCCCGAGCTGCCTTGGCAGGAGGGGCGGGGTAGTAAAAGTTTGAAAATAAAAAAATAAAATAAGAAAAGTTATTGAACGGGTGCTGACTCGGCAGCTTCTGGAGCATCTAGATTGGGTCCATTTTCTTGATCCCTTGCAGTCTGGTTTTCACCCTGGGTTTGGCACAGAGACTGCGCTTGTGGTTTTGGTTGATGACCTGCGCTGTGAATTAGATCGGGGCAGATCTATTTTAGTTCTGTAGATCTGTTGGGTGCATTTGATACCGTTGACCATGAGATGTTGGTGGCTCGGCTGTGGGACCGGGTCAGGGTGGATGGAATTGTTCTTGAATGGTTCTGCTCGTTCCTGGCTGGGAGAACTCAGCATGTGGTTCTTGGGAATGTACTTCATCTTGCAGAGGATCATCTTGGGGCTATGGATGCCCCGTCCTGTCCTGTTTTGTGGGATCGGTTTCAGATGGTGGTGCCTGCTGATGTAGAGTCCTTGTTGGGATCTGTTCATGCCACTACTTGTGAGCAAGATCCATGCCCGTCCTGGCTGGTGAAAGCTATCCAGGAGACATTATGGCCGTTGCTGGCTGGGGTGGTTAGTGCCTCCCTTCGGGAGGGCAGGGTTCCTGACTGCCTAAAGGAGGCTGTTGTTAGACCCCTGCTCAAGAAACCATCTCTTGACACTGATGCTCCAGGCAGTTATATCAGCCAGTCTCTAACCTTCCCTTTTTAGGGAAGGTTATTGAATGGGCTGTGGCACGGCAGCTCCAGGAACATCTGGACTGCACCGGTTTCCTTGATCCCTCCCAGTCTGGGTTTCAGCCTGGGTATGGTACGGAGACGGCCTTGGTGGCCTTGGTTGACGATCTCCGTTTGGCATTGGACCAGGGTCGTCAGACCTTACTGGTCCTGCTAGACCTTTCAGCTGTGTTCGACACAGTCAATCATGAGGTGTTGGTGACTCGCCTGCGGGACCGTGCCGGGATTGGAGGGATGGTCTTGGACTGGTTTTGTTCAGTCCTGGCCAGGATAACTCACTGGGTGCTCTTGGGGGAGTGTACGTCTTCCCCCAGGGACCTCACGTGTGGAGTCCTGCAGGGTGCCATTCTGTCCCCGCTCTTGTTTAACATCTATATGCAGTCATTAGGGGAGATCGTGAGAGGGTTTCAGGGCATGCAGTGTCATCAGAATGCTGATGATGCTCAGCTCTACCTCTCCTTTTCCATCAACCCAGGCCATGTAGTCTCCTTATTTTCCCAGTGCCTGTCAGCTGTGGGGGCTTGGATGATGTTGAGCCATCTGCAATTGAATCCTGACAAGACGGAGGTGATGTTGGTGGGCGAGGACTTGGGGAATCTGGCGGTGGTTGAATCTCCTCTTGTTGGGGGGGTTCGCCCTCCCATGGTCTCTCACGTGTGGAGTCTG
>QEPC01015182.1:1562523-1582647 GCA_003113815.1 Sphenodon punctatus
TTGGAGGTTCCCCAGGTGAGGCGGGTGGCCACCGATGTTAGATCTTTTTCGGTGGCTGCCCCTGTGCTGTGGAATTGGCTCCCGGAGGAGGCTCGGTTGGTTCCCAGTCTCCTGCTATTTTGGCGTGTATGTAAGACCTGGCTGTTCCGTCAGGCTTTTGGCGAGGGGGAGGGGTGGGGGAGGGTTTTTCTTTCCCCACATATTGTATTTTAAAATTCTTTTAATTTTTTAAAATTGTTTTATTGATTATTGTTGTTCGCTGTCCCAGGCTGCCCTGTGGGCAGGAGGGGCAGGATATAAATTTTACATAAATAAAATTTTTTTTAAAAATCTCCCCAGGACCTCACGTGTGGAGTCCTGCAGGGTTCTATCCTGTCCCCCCTCCTGTTCAACATGTATATTCAGCCTTTGGGTGAGGTCGTGAGAGGGTTTGACATACGTTGTCCTCAGTATGCCAATGACACACAACTCTACGTCTCTTTTTCTGCAGACCCAGATCCAGAAGTCTCGGTGCTTACCTGGTGCCTGTCAGCTGTGGGGGACTGGATGAGGGCAAGCCATCTGAAGTTGAATCCTGACAAATGGAGGTCATGTTGGTGGGTAGGGCTGAAGTGGTGGTGGCCCCCATCATTGATGGGGTCTGCCCCCCTTTGGCCACACAGGTTCGTAATCTGGGGATGCTCCTCAACTCACTGCTCCACCTGGATCTCCAGGTGGAGGCTGTGGCCAGGGGAGCATTTCGCCAGTTACATCTGGTACAACGGCTGCAGCCATATGTTTTGGACTTGGATCTGGCCACCCTCATCCATGCCTTTATTACCTCTAGACTAGATAACTGCAACACACGCTACATGGGACTGCCCTTGGGGACGGTCCAGAGGTTGCAGCTGGTGCAGAATGCAGCAGCCCGTCTATTATTATTATTATTTATTTTATTTTATTATATTAGCATTTGTGTAGTGCCAGCTGTGTACCTGGTGCTTTACAGAACAATAAGATAGATGCGGTCCCTGCCTACAGCTTACAATCTAATAGACACGGAGGGGGAAGACAAGGATAGGGGACATAGGGAGACACAAGGGATAAATTACATTCAAGTGGATGCGAAGTCTCAGGTGCACGTGCTTGGCTTGGGGCGTTGATAGACGATCGCGCTGACAAGCAGGATCATCCAGCGCTGGCATCTGTCCCCCGCCTTCCTCTCTGCCGTGTCTGCTGTTCAGACACGGCAGAGAGTCTTTGTGCGCATGCGCACCCTTCTGCGCATGCACACAAGCCCAGGGAACCCGGAAGTGTGGCGTTAAGCCAGCACTTCGGGGATCCACGTTGGAGGGGGCAGGATCGCCTGCCCCCTCCGACGCGGGGTAAGATGCAGCCGGAACAGATAGACGAGCGCAAATAAAGGTGAATGATCAAAGGATCAGCCGCCTTTTTTGTCTCGTCTATAAACGGCCTTGGTTGTGTTTAGGCAGGAGTCAGCAAGTATTGAAAGGAAGGTTCTAACAGGTGTTGGGAAAGGCGGCGAGGAAGAAGTGGGTTTTGAGGAGGGTTTTGAAGGTGCGGTGGGAGGGGGCGAGGCAGATATGGGCAGGGAGGGAGTTCCAGGCACTGGGGGCAGCAAGGGAGAATGGACGAAGGTGGTTAGGGGAGCAGGGGAGATGAGGGAGAGTGAAAGAGGGGGTAGAGGAGGAGCAGAGAGTGCGTGCAGAAGTGTGTAAGGAGATTAGGGCTGAGAGGTAAGGGGGAGCCAGGTTGTTAAGGAATTTGTAAGTGAACACCAGGAGTTTGTGAAGGATGCATTGGGGAAGGGGGAGCCAGTGAAATGAGGAGAGGAGAGGCTGCACGTGGTCAAAGCGACGGGCTGAGTGGATGACCTTAGCAGCGGAGTTTTGGATGGAAATAGGGGGGAACAGGTGAGAGCGGGGGAGGCCAGTAAATAGGAGGTTACAGTAGTCAAGGCGAGAGATGACCATGGCGTGAACACGGGTTTTGGCTGAGGAGACAGAGAGAAAGGGGAGAATCTGAGCAATGTTGTGGAGGGCGAAGTGACAGGACTTGGCAACAGAGTCGATGTAGGGATTAAAGGAAAGGTGAGTGTCGAAGACGAAGCCCAAGCTACAGGCTTGGGGAATGGGGCGGATGGTGACCCCATCAATAAGGATGGACAGGGAAGAGGGAGAGGAAGGGAGGGGAGGAAAGATAAGAAGTTCAGTCTTACCCACGTTGAGCTTGAGCTGACGTCTGGACATCCAGGCGGAGATATCAGAGAGACAGTTGATGAGATGAGCTTGGACAGAAGGGGAAAGAGAGGGGATAGAGAGATAGAGTTGAGTATCATCAGCATAGAGGTGATATTGGAAGCCGTAGGAGGCAATGAGTTTGCCAAGGGACAGGGTGTAGCTAGAGAAGAGAAGAGAAGAGAAGAGGGCCCAGAACAGAGCCCTGGGGAACCCCAAACGAGAGGGGGAGGGAGGAGGAGTTGGAATTGGGAAGAGACACATTAAAGGAGTGATCAGAGAGTAGGAGGAGAACCAGTCAAGGACAGAGACGCAGAAGCCTAGGGAGCAAAGAGAGTCCAGTAGGAGTGAGTGGTCGACAGTGTCAAAGGCAGCTGAGTGGTCAAGGAGGACAAGAATGGAGTAAAGGCACTTAGATTTAGCGACAAGTAGATCATTGGTGATCTTGGCAAGGGCAGTTTCAGTGGAGTGAAGGGGGCGGAAGCCAGATTGGAGAGAGTCCAGTGAGGAGTTGGCAGAGAGGAGGTCCAGGCATGGGGATGGGTCACCGTGAGCACATTACACCGGTGCTCCGTTCTCTGCACTGGCTGCCTATTATCTTCCGGACCCAATTCAAGGTGCTGGTAATGACCTATAAAGGCCTAAATGGCCTGGGCCTGGCTTACCTGCGTGGCCGCTTCAGGCCCCAGATTGCATTGCAGCCCCTGCGGTCGGTCGGGGGCACCTGACTTGAAGTCCCCCGGGTTTCCTGGGTTGCGACTATGTGGAGGGCGTTCTCGGTGGCCATTCCCAGGATATGAAACTCCCTCCCGACGGAGTCCCACCTGGCCACGGACCTCCCCTCTTTCTGAAGACAGTGTAAGACCTGGCTGTTCTGCCGGGCCTTTGGAGAGGGAGATGGGTAGGGTGGGGTGGGGTAAGTTCTGCCTTTTTAGTTTAGTTTTAGTATTTAATGTTTTTATGATATTTTATGTGTATGTTTTTTCTTATGTTTTATTTGTGCATGTTGTAAGTCGCTCCGAGCTGCATCTGCATCTGGATACGGAGTAGGTTCCCAGCGTTTAAGCAAGGACACATGGGATGAGGGATGGAGATGTACGTGTGGGGGTAGCTGTACCTTATACGTGACGTCATTGAGGTGACTGACAATAGGGAAGGGCCCAATAAATCTATAGTCCAACTTCGAGAATGGGCGCTTGGACAGATAATGACGTCGACCAATCCACACCAGCTCTCCAGGATGAAATACGGGAGCATCTTTTCGTTGCTTATCCACATAACATTTATACTGTTGTCAAGCTTTGGTGAAGAGGGAGAGAGCAAGGGAGTGATTCTGCTTGCTTTGGCGGGCAAGAGCGCCTGCGGCAGGAACCATCGTGGAAGGAAGGTTGGGGACAGCAATTTGAGGGTGGAAACCATAGGTGATAAAAAAAGGGCGAGTCCCCCACAGAGGCATTGGGAGCATTCACAACACACAACAACAACAAGAAGAAGCATTGGGAGCGTTATTGTAGGTGAATTCCGCAGATGGTAGCCACATATACCAATCTGATTGCAAGTAATCCACATAACACCGTAGGTATTGTTCTAAATTTGGATTAACCCACTCTACTTGTCCATTTGCTTGAGGATGGTAAGCCGTTGTCAGGGTTAGTTGGACATGTAAACCTTTGAAGAGGGCCTTCCAGAATTTGGACACAAATTGGGTTCCACGATCTGTAATAATTTAAAGTGGCTAGCCATGCAATTTAACAACGTGGCGTATGAACAAATGGGCGGTATGCTGTGCTGTGTGTAGACTCTTACATGCTACAAAATGGGCTAATTTCGAAAAATGATCAACCACTACTAGGATAGTGTTATAGCCCTGGGAACTGGGGAGGTCGACAATGAAGTCCATTCCTATTTGTTGCCATGGGCCTTGAGGTATTGATCTTAGTTGTAGTAGCCCTACAGGTTTTTGTCTTGGGATTTTGGTTTGAGCACAGATGGAACAACCCCGTACATATTGTTGTACGTCTGGGCCCATGTTTGGCCACCAGAAGGTTTGTTGTATTAGCTGCAAGGTCCAGCCTTGCCCGGGATGACCTGCTAAAGGAGCCTCATGATGTGCTCATATGATGACTTCTTGACATGAAGAAGGGATGACTATATTCCCTTTTCGTTTGAGTAGTCCATTCTCTTCGGAGATGCAGGGGTCTTGGTTTCTGCTCAATTCTTGCACGGTCACTTGTTGGAGGTTCTGCAAAGAAACGTAGGTGGCTGCAAACACTTTGTTGTGGACTATAGTCCCCTCTGGCTTGGTGTTGTGTTCTGACCCTTCCTGGCTATGAGACAGAGCATTGGCTAAGGTACTCAACGTACTGAGTCAATTCACTATAGCGAACGTAAACCTTGCAAAGAAAACTGCTATGCGTGCCGTTAGATTCTTATGATCGGATAAGACAGTAACGGGGTGTTTTGCCCCCTCAAGATGATGTCTCCAATTTTCAAATGCTGTCTTAATAGCCAAAAGTTCCCTATCTAGGATGGTATAATTTTTTTCTGCTGCTGTCAATTGGTGAGAATAATAAGTGCAAGGGAACAACAAGTTGGTGTTCTCATTGTTTTGCGACACCACTGCCCTAACCGCCACACTGGATGCATCTGCCTCTACCCAAAATGGTCATTCAAAACTGGGATGGTGTAATATGGGTGCCGTCATGAAGCGCTGCTTCAGTTGTTCAAATGCGTGTTGTTGAACTGCCTCCCATTTATATGGTTGTCCTTATCGTAGTAGGCGTGTGAGAGGTGTGGTTATATCTGCGTGGCAGGGGATGTAGTGCCGATAGTAATTTGCACTTCCCAGGAACCTTTGCAGAGGTTTAACCCCTTTTGGGGCCGGCCAGGTCCAAATCGCTTCCACCTTTTTCTTATCCATACGGATCCCTTCTGGGGAGATGACAAACCCAAGAAATTCAACTGTGGTTAGATGGAAGGCATATTTTTCCAACTTGCAGTATAATTTGTGATACTGCAATTATTGTAACACCTTTTGTACTTGTGCGACATGGTCGGTTTTGGACGCAGAGTAGATTAAGATGTCATCTAGATAGGTGATCACGAACAGGTCTAAATAGTCATGCAGGATATCATTAATAAAATATTGAAAGGTAGCCAGTACATTAACGAGGCCGAATGGCATCACAGTATACTCAAAAGTGTCCATACTGGGGTCTGAAAGCCGTCTTCCACTCATCTCCTTCCCGTACTCTAAGCAGATTGTAGGCCCCCCGAAGGTCCAACTTAGTAGAAATACAGGCTCCTTGCAGTTTGTTGAGTAATTCTGGGATTAAAGGGAGGGGGTACCAGTTTCGTATGGTAATCACATTCAGACCCCGGTAATCAATGCAGGGCCTCAATCCCCCGTCTTTCTTGGGGACAAAGAATATTGGTGCCCCTGTGGGAGAACTGGAGTGCCGTATAAACCCATTCTGTAGACTCTCGTCTAGATATTGGCAAAGTGTATCCAATTTGTGGGCAGATAAGGCATAAATCCTACCGAAAGGGGTCTCAGTTCCAGGAATGAGGTCGATAGGACAATCGTAGGGTCTATGTGGGGTTAATTCCGTGGCCTGTTGTTTCCTAAATACCTCATGGTACTTTTGATACTCGGGGGGGTATCCTGGTTTTTAGTCGTTCTGCCACTTTGCAAAGTACTTGAGACATGATTGGGGATGGTCAGCTAACCGTGCAGTTTTGGGTGCAATATGGAGAGGAAAATTGCACTTCTTGGGTACTCCAGGTAATCTGTTGGTCATGTCGTCGCAACCATGACTCGTAACACATCATCGAGCCACTGCAGTTCCACCGATAACTGTTTAAACTTGGTTACATATTCAGAAAGAGAACCCTAGCTTTGTCTCAAGGTCATTATAGCAGTCTCTTCATCTCTTTTCCAGTGAGGATGATCAAAGAGAAAAGAAAATTCTCATACAAAATTGGGATAGCTGGTCAATAATGGACTATTACTGGTAAGTAGCGTAGTGGCCCAAGCTAAAGCCATCCCTCCGATGTTGTACCAATGATGTATGCCACCTTAAGGGCATCTGTTGCATAGGTGGTTGGTTGCATGGTAAAGTTTAACTTGCACATTGCCAGAAAACTTTGAAAGGTTTTCCTATCCCCCAGGAATTTGTCTATTGTAGGCCCCTTGGGCTCCCTGGTTGCAGCTGTTGCAGCAGGGGGGACCGGGCCCGACTGGGCACCATCCTCTGGAGCTGAGGGCTGTACCCCGCTGGGGTTCGCCCCAGCCCCGCCCCAGTCCTGCCCCCCTGCTTGGCCTGGAGCCGTGCTGATCGCCTCAGTGGCTCCAGGCTTGTTGCTGCATCCTCAGGGCCCCGCCCCCAGGATGATGTGGGGGTGGAGGATTTGTTAGGGGTTGCCCTGGCAACAGGATTCTCAGGCACTCCCCATCCTCGGTTCCTTGGAGGCACCCGGTTCCACTGCTGCCCCCTGGGGAGAGTTCCCCAAGGTCTCCTCCATTGCCTCGGTACGGTGGGAGCCAGGAGGTGACCAGCGGGCCTCCCGAGTCCCCGACCACAGCGTCAGCAGGGGTGACCCCGCCCCTGAACCCTGACACGGGCATTAGATGACTTCACTTTGGGGCGGAGGCAAATTGGATTAACCAGGGCCCTCACCACCTGGAACAGCTCCACCAGATGAGACTTTGCAGCCGTTATGATAGTGGAGAAGGAAGCTTTCTTTGCCACCATTACAGCCATGGCATAATCCTTTAAAAAGTATCTATGCTGCAATATGACGGTTTCAGTGCGAGTTGAGTGTCACCTGCGCTGTAACTGCCTACCCTCCCACTTCTGCTGCCTCAGGTTCTCTGTATGCCAGGAGGATCTCTGCTGCTGTAGTGATGGGTTCAGACATCTGGGTGCAACCGTGTTGATGGCCATGGTCAAGATGTCATTCCATAAAGCGACTAGGCCATCGACAGAATATCTGTCAAGGTCAGTAGATAAACCCTGCACAGAGTTCTGGAAACCAGTTGAATTAATATGTCTTAGAGGGTGGACCATCCTAATGGGTCTACCACCTCGATGGGGGCAAAAAAGGGTGGGGAAGGATCTGTGCCTTCAGAAGGTAATGATCCAACCATGAGAATAGTGTTGCAACAACACCCCCAATAATTGGAACCCCCGTTTCCAGGCTGGTACAAAACATCAAAACCAACATGTGTCCCACCTCATGTGTCGGGCCAGATATTATCTGGGATAGGCCCATGGCTGTCATGGTGGCCATGAACTCCTGCTCTGCCCCTGAAATGCTGGCCTTAATGTTCATGTTTAAATCCCCCCCAAGACAATAAGTTTAGGAGATTCCAACACCACATCCAAGACCAACTCGGCTAGAACAGTCAGGGAGTCAGTCATACAGTCGTTACACCAGCAGAATCCCTAATCTATCCCCAGCCAAATCCAAAATGAGACAGACACACTCCATACTGGATGAGTCAAGCACCAGCAGAAAGGTCAAGGTGTTTTTACAGATCAGTCACACCGTGCACCCCCCAGCCTCCAATCCTAGACTGAGGCTGCACTGAGTACCCGGTCAGCATAATCTGCGATGAAATCAGTCCAGATGCTTCATCCAGATGGGCTGCAGAGAGCTGAACCCCAGTGGTGCAGCAAAAAGATGTGGGAGACCCCATAAACACTAAACCCCAACCCCTGTAAATATCCCCCAATAAAAGGTTTCAAGCACAGCATACCTGGCATGTGAGCGATATGTCATTATAGGGGGGGTAACCGAATGTGTGTGGGGGAGAAACATACACATGTAGTGGGGTCAGTTCTCCTTGGTGCTGCACCCAAATGTTGCATGTCTTCCAAAAAGCTGCAAAGCTGTAAAAGGAACCCCTGTGGTACTGCCTAGTAGGATCTGCAATGGTCCCAGAGGCCATGGCGGTGGGTACAGTGTGAGCTACTCGCCATGCCATGGACAGTGACCACACTGTGACAAGTGATACAGAGCGAGGAGGGAGACGTTGGTAGCAAGGGTGATACAACAGATTTATTGTGCACTGGTCAAACAAACAATTGTACCATGGACGGGGGGGTCCCATAACCTAGGGTTGGCACACTGCCTGCATGACAGCAATGCGCCTGGTAAGGGCCTGTCTGTTCTGAAGCCCCTCGGCCCCCCGGACATGCTGGTACAGGGGCATGGGATCGGCTCGGGGGGGGGGGCGGGTTGTCCGAGGCTGCCCCATCGGCCTCACAAATATTGTGAAGAACGCAGACTGTAAGTACAAGAATGGGTAGCAGGAGGCGCCACCTTGTCTTGAGCTGGCTGACGGTCTGCTCCACAACACACCTCGCGGATGCCAGGCGCTCATTGAAGAGGACCTCCTGGGGTGTGTGGGGAACAGGATAGGACCGCATCAGCCATGGGGTTAGCGGGTATGCGGGGTCCCTGATAATGACAGGAGCCATGGAAACACCCTCAGTGATCCGGAACATGTTGGGTGTGATCTCCCCATTGAACATCCTCGCAAAGAAGGGTGATGAGCGCAGAATCCGGGCATCGTGGATTCTCCCTGAGAGGCCTGTGTAAACATCGATGAAGAGGCATCTGTGGTCCATGACAGCCTGGAGGTCCAGTGAGAATGCCTGCTTCCTATTCAGATAGTTGATCTTGGCATTAGGGGGCCGGAATATGGGGATATGCATACTGTCAATCACTCCTATGCAGTGGGGGAAGCCCATAGCCCAAATCTCTGGATCACAACATCCGGGTCCTGTAGCTGTATAACCTGCTCCATGAGGAGTTCCACTATTAGGTCACATACATCATGGAGCACCCTGTTAATGATCGAGGCCCCCACACCGAACTGCTCTCCCATGCTCCTGCAGGAATCGGGTGTGGCTAGCCATTGCCACCTGCATCCCTGGAGGCAGTGGGAAGCGCATGCTGGTTACATTGCGTCGAAGGTGGGGGCCTATGATCTCACATAGGCGGGTCAGAAGGGAGCGGTTCATCCTGAAGTGATTTGTCCACTTGTCATCCGTCCAGGTTGCCAGCATATTATCCCACAAATCGTTGGTCCTCGATCGTGTCCAGTTCATCTGGTGCGTCGGTAGGGTCACACGGCGGCCATAGAGGTTAACAGGCCACTGGACAAGGACGAGGCTGATGTGCTGAGCTGCTACTGCTCTTGTCACCAATTCACGTCTGACCTGCACCCTGTGCGCCCAGCGCAAGCTCGTCACATGTCTCAGGTTTGCTAATGTCTTATGCCGTGCAACACTTGTGAACCACGGGGTAAATGGGTGGAGGAGGTCAGCCATTTGCTTGAACAGCTGGTCCAGGACCCAGAAGCAGGTGATGAGAACCTGTAGTAGGACTGTGCACCCACTCGGGATGTCAGCATCCAGCATAGCGATCCCACCACAGTGTCGAATCACCGTGCACCACTCAACCCACCAAGTGCCCCTGGCCCGGCCCTAAATCCAGCAATGCACCCTGTGCACCGATGCCCTGTTCCCATTGGTCACCCTGTGCAGCACCAGCACTCACACACCCCTCCACCAACTCCCGATATCCCACGCACGCAGCTACATGTTCACACGCCCTTACTGTCACACACCCTCAAGCTCACCTCACACACCCTCCCTCTACTCACGCTCATTCTCTCTCTCTCACACACACGGTCTGCACTCCACTCCACTCAGCTCCACTGCTATCCACCCTCTCACACAATGCCACAATGCTGTAGCCATGCTGCCCCCTACTTATAGCCACCTGGTCAGACACTGCGCCTATGTGTGTGGTTGTGCGCCTGGGTGCAGCTCACCCACCTGGTCTGGGTATCCCTGATCGGTTGCATGTGCTTGGGGCCACGCCTGTCTGTCACTCTAGTTCCTCTACCTTCGTTGGTAGCTTTTGTGTACCATCGGTACGGCCCCTTGAGCGCTGCCAGCACGATGAGACCCCGGGGGCCCATTGCCCACCAACTCTGGGGGGGGGCATGCAGGGCCCCACTGGCCCCTCTAACGCTGTATATGTAGTAGACTGGTGGGCCTCTGGACAGCTGTGTCCCGTGCTGACAGGGCGGTGCTACCACGGCATCGCCATATGCAGCCCCCAGCCCATGTCTCTCCTCCCTGTCTCCAATTGGGCTGGAATGTGTCCACCCTGTGTGTGGGGTGCGTTTTCCCAGGGCCGAGGGGCAGGACTGCTATCAGTTCAGCAAGGCCACGCTGCAGTTAGCTGTATGCCTCGCCTCCATTGTATACCCCAGCGAGCATGGATAGGCGACATGGAGGCGGTTCTCCTGACAGTAGGGTAGGGCAGCTTGCGGGCTGCTCCCCACCTCCACGACCACCCTGATCGGGCGCTCCATGGGGCATTGCCTGGGTGGCCGAGGGGGTGGGGTCTGGTGTGCTTTACCTGTGTTGTGGGTGTCCCCTCATCCCCCCCCCCGTTTGTCAGCTCCCCATTTGTTTCTCTCGTTTCCTTCTTCCTTGTAGGCTCGGTTATAGTCTTCCTGACTGTCCTGTGCCTTGGGGAGATGGCAGGACAGCTCCAGAGGGCAGCATCAGAGCTCTGGGCAGAGGCCCGGGTGTATGAGGCAAGTGAGTTGTCCTGCTTATGGTTGCCCCCCCCTCCCTTTGGTGTGGGATTCTGTGGTTGCGGAAGCCTATGGTCTGCTGTACTGGTGACACCCCTCTCCCTCTCTTCTGTAGTGCAGTTGTTGATCAACGAGTGGACCAGGGAGCAGGAGGAGGTGGTGAACTCCTGCTCCATTTGCTGCAGTGGGTGCACCAACTGAATGGCTAGCTGGCGCAGGGTGCGGGGCCACCGGCCCTACTGAGGCTGTAGCTTCTGGCCGCCGTTCCTGTTGGTTGGAGCTCCCAGCGACTGTTGCGCTTTAGGCTTTGTTATTAAAGGTTGTTGTTTTGGTTCCCCATGTGTTTGTGTCCTCCTTCCCTGTGGTGTGTCCCTCTCTCTGTGCCCTGTTGGGTTTCCCTGGTGTGGTTACCTGTCTGGGGTTGGTGCTGTTGGGGGGTTGTGTGGGTCTGTCCCTGAGCACTGTATCCCCTATGGTCTGGTGCCCTATTTCCCTGTATTTGTTGCTGTGACCCCTATATTGTGTGGGTGCAGTCACGGATTCCACCCCACCCCTATCCCGTTCATCGCACCCACCCATCCCTTGTGTCCCTCGGGCTATGGGGGGATGGTTGCCCGTCCACCAGGGTTATTGCCTGGCTGGTAAAGCCCTTCCCCTTCCCTGTAGTGTCGTTGGTCTCCCCCTGTGCTGCCTACACCCCTGGCTGGTGATTCGTTGCCAGATGGTGGTTTGCAGCCACTTCCCTTGTGTTTGGGGCTGCCTCTTGGCTCTCTGCCCTTGGTTCCTGTCTGCTCCGTGGCCTTTGGCACCTTGGCCAGACTCCCCGTCTGTCTTGTTCCTAGTGCCGTGTTCTGTTGACCTGGGTTTCCTATGTGTGGTTGTAATTTTGGGGTCTTTCGGAATGGGCCCCATCCGTTTCTGGTCCTGCCTGTTCATGCCAGTGATCTTGCTTGTTCCCTGGTCCCCTCCCCCCAGCTGTGGTCTCCTCCTGCTCCCTTTACATCCTGTGTTTCCCGGTGTTCCATTGTGCATGGCGGGGACTGTTTTCCCTTGGGCCTGCGGTGCCCAGCTGTCTGGTCTGTGTGCCGTGACCTGTGTAGGGCTGTTACTTTGTGTCTCCTGTCATTCTAACTCCCTCCTCCCCTGCCCTCGCGGGGTCTGGCACTTTAGGAGTGGTGCCTGGTGCCGCGGCTTTGTTTGCCCTTCCTTGGCCATGTTGTCATGTCACTGTGCTGGATGTGTTTTCCCTTCCGTTCGGTGTCTTGGCAGTTCGTGTAAACTTCTTGGGTGTTTGCTTGATGTTTCCCAGGGTGGGTGTTTGGCCGTTGGGTGTGTGCCAGCCCCTCCACTTCCATCCCACAACCTCCTGCAGCGGTGTCTGTGTACACATCTCCCTGCTCGGTGCCAGTGGGTGTGCTCACCCACCCATCTCTACCCATCGGCACCGTGGTGGCGTCCATGTAAAAAGGGCCAATGGGTAAAAACAAACATGATGCAGACCCATGTTGGCCCAGGACTCACCTACATGTATGGTCCTACGCCACCAGAAGTTGCCCCAGATCTGGGTAGGTGACTGGCCTGGGCTGCATCCTCAGAAAATTAAAAAACAGCCCTGCATTGCGTTACTGATTTTAAACAGAAGAAGAGGAAAATAACAATAAAAGCCCCATGCCCATGATCGGGGACTCACGTGATCTTTCTCTCGTTAGTTTTCCTAACGCAAGTTTCCTCCCCCTCCTGTAATGTTGGCAAGCAGCTTTTGCCCCATAAGATATTCTCCTCGGCAAGATGGAGAAATGTGGCTAGACGGAACTACCATAAGGTGGAAGGGTACAGAACTGGCTGAAAAATTGCACTTAAATGAGGATTTTGAATGAGCCAGGCTTGAGGGGTCCATGACTGCTGAGTGGCACAGCCGTGGAGCAGCCACGCATGTGGAATAAGTGGGGAGGGATTCTAATGGGTGGCTCCTTGGGTGGCCATAGCATCCATGCAGGCAGCATGGACACGCTCCTGTCACCGCAGACCAGCCCTGCAAACAACTCACATGGGTAGATGTTCCCCCTCCCCATCACCTAGCAAACCCATCCCACCCAACCCCACCCAACTGCTCACTCTCTGCCATGACATACAGCTGTGGACACCATGGAAACATGAAGCTGCAGCAGCCAGTAACCCCTTCCTGTCCATGGCCCAGGGAGCCACTGTAGCTGCTGGCAGTCCTGGTCAACAACCAAGGCGTGCGCTGGGTGGAACATGCAGGAAGCTGCTTTCCGAGCTGCTGTCACAAAGGGGTTTGTTGTGCTTTGAGCCAACACAGTGTTGTTTTTCATGCGTGTTGATAAAGTCTGTTTTTCTACTGATGATGGAGAGGCAGCTTGTCAGGCAGGCACTATTCAACTTAAAAACTTATCCCAAGCAAAGGATGATTTGTTGGAAGGGCTTGGTGGGGATTTAGCGGGCCCAGTAAGTAGCAGTAATTCAGTCTGTTCCTTAATTGGTGGTGGGGAAGCAAGTTGCCAGGTAGGCTCTATCCACGAAGATAAGGATAGTGTATTAGAAGAAGGACTAGAAGTGGATGAAGAAGAGACCTTATGTCGGTATAGTGAACTCCCAGTAGAAAAGAAGACTGTCCTTTGGTCAAAACTGCTAGTACGGCAGGCTGCACCTAATCCCTTGCCTACTGAAGTAACAAGCAGAATTTTCTCTTGTCCAGAGAATTACTCTGGTTCATTTACACTTATAGATGGTAGAGTAGATCCTGGGGAAGTGTTTGTAGGAAATAATATAAAGGAGGCCAGGCAGTGGTCTGATGAAGAGTGACTGAAATCCAGATTTTTGGAGGATTATGAGTTTGGGGTTCCAGCTGTAGTCTCTGTTGTAGGGAAGCAGGAGGTGATTAGTAAAACTTTTATTATGTAGCCAAAGGCCATTGTAAACAGTAACACAAAATAATAAAATAAAACAACATTATCATTATCATGTAGTTCAGTGTAACCATAAAATATCCATCATCTACATCAAAAGTTCAACAAATACAATCTCTATTCCAGGAACCAAAATACACTCCAACACATAGGTAATCATAACAAAATACAGCTGCCAATCATCCCACTCATTGCGGCTCAGTTCTTCCCCAACTTGAGTCTCCAGACCAGGGTAAGAAACTTAGCCACACTGAAAGATAACTTTGGGTCTTTATCATTGAGCATTGGCAAATATTCCTCATTTGCAACATAAAATCTTGAAGATTCAAATAGACAATGAATATAAATCCTTCTCCAGGTCTGGTACAAGGGGAATGACAATAAAATGTGCCATACAGTTTTGACAGCATCCCCCTGCAGATACTTGCAATGCTGGCAAAATCTCTCACTTCAGGAAGTACCATTCATTCTCCCCTCCAAATTAGCCGAGGGAAAGACATTAAGTCTGGCCAAAGTTAGTGCTATCCTATACTTCCCCATTTCCGGGTTAGCCAAATAAGAGGCTCCATTAAATGGGGTCCCAAAATTAGGATATAACTGAGAGACCCTTTGTGTTTCCAGGCTTACACGCTCGGATTGTAACTCCAAATCTAAAATCCACATTTTAACTTCACACCAGGCCCTCTCAAAAGAGAATGAGAGAAGAGAAACCCTAGAGAAACCCAAGAAGCCCAAAATTTCATTAATTTTGGAGAGCCACGGTCCCATAGCCATGTGTATTCCTTTACATGTCAACGAGCCTTTTTTAATAGCAGGATTTTCTTGTTTTAGCCAGCCAAGTACACCTTCAAAGTCTGGGGGTCATTCCAAGGGGTGGGGGTTTAGTTACTCTTATTGGCAATAGGCTAGGCTGGATTACCGAACAGCTGCCCACTCATTTGGATATTTGTTTGTCCATAATGCTTAGAACCTCCTGCCCGTCTCCCTGGATTTATAGTTAATGTTTATCTCCCTCCTGTAGCTGGGGCTGAGGGAACTTTCCAGAGATGGGAACTGTTTTCTACATACCTAGAAACACTCAGGTCAAAGATTCCTCAAGGGAGGTTTATAATTACAGGGAACTTTAATGCCAGAGTTGGAAAGTTAAATTGGCTTGAAGATGACTTTGGAATATTAAATGAAATCTATGGAATTAACATTCCTTTACTTAAGGATCCAAGATCAAACAGTGAGGGTAAAAATCTCCAACATTTATTCATGAGCGTAAATCTTAGAATGCGTAATGGCTCATTTCCTAGTAAAACATCATCAGATTTTACATATATATCCAGGGTAGGAATGAGTATTATAAATTACATTCTAATTGATATGGATACCTGGCCAGTTGTTAGGAATTTTAGTATAGAGAGTCACCCTGAGAGTGACCATTGCCCTCTCAAAATGACATTTCGTATGGAGAAACTGTAGTATGGACTCTATGTTGGTACTGATATAGCTGGAAGCCAGGATGCAACCTATTTGGGAGATGCCCCAAGACTCCAGTCAGTGCCAATAGGAGAGTAAAGTGGATGGGGCAGTTAGCTTTGAGTATGAAAAACTTACTCCAAGGGGATGTGATAGGGAATCTCAGAAGGCAGCTATTGGAGACTGGAGATTCTCAGGTGACTCTGCAACTTTCCCAACAGATAATCAACTATATCAAACCCCATTTTTTCCCCACAGTAACTTCTCAGAAGGCACAAACTAGGGCATCCAGAGGAGACTCGTGGTTTGACCAAGAATGTTGGGGGGAAAAGAAACTTTTAAAGGTCAAAGCTAAGGCCTTACAATCTGGTGACTTAGTTGTATTTAATAGTTTTAAAGAGCTTCGTAAGGATTACAAACTTACGATTAGAGGTAAGAAACCTGCCTATGCAAATTGCCAGTGGGGAAAAATACATTGTGACATCCTTGCAAGAGACTCTCAAATGTTTTGGCAAGTTGCCACCAAAGGGATGGGTTGATACAATGTTAATCTAGAAGCTAGTATACCACCAGAATGTTGGGGCCAACATTTCGCTTCCCAATTTGCCAGCTATCAGAAGAATGTTAGTTCAACAATGCAGCAGCCCTTGCAGTCAGGGAGTCATATGTCTGTTTATTATGTCACAGGTGACATTATCTATAACTTACTCAGACAACAAAAATATAATAAAGCTCCAGGTCCAGATGGAATTCCAACAGAATTATATTTATTGGACAGAGAACACTTGAAGCATGGTTTAATGCTATTATAGATACATGTATGATCCTGGACTCTTGGAGGGGTAGTATAATAGTTCCCATTTACAAGAAAGGCCCAAAGGATAACCCTGAAGCATATAGACCCATAAGCCTGAGTAGTATTGCAGCAAAACTAAACCATCTCCAAGGTTGGGTGAAGGGTAAGGAGATCCTCCATGAGTATCAGGGTTGGGTATACTACATTAGACCACCTGTTCACCTTGCAATATTTGAATACAAGTATATTACTGTAAAGAAATCTGCTCTATATGTAGCTTTTATAGATCTGGGAGCAGCCTTCGATGCTATAGATAGAGGGGTTCTTTGGAGCAAGTTGGCTGAAATGGACAGATTTCCCCGCTACTTAAACTTTTGGAGTCATACCATGAGGGTGCCTGGGCTGACCCAGAAGTTTGTTACAGAACGTGGGGTGAGACAAGGGTGCATTCTGGCACCATTACTATTAAATCTTTATATAAATGGTATTATCACAAATATGTTGGATAGTAATTTTCACCCACTTAGACTTCTGTCTACTCAGGTCCCAATCCTGGTATATGCAGACGACACAGTGATCTTGTCACAAACACCAGTTGGTTTCCAAAGGGCTATTACAAGATTTGAATCTTTATGTACTGCCAACAGACTGCGTATAAATTACGGGAAAACAAAAATTATGGAATGAGGGAGGTGGGTAAACCATCATTCCTGGTGGTTGGGCAACACCAAGCTTGAGAAGGTCAAAAGTTATAGGTATCTCGGCCTCTGGCACTGCCTTGATGATAGGTGGATCCAGCACCAGAAAGCTGCCAAAATTAAGGGTTCTCAATCAGCTGGTGCTATTAAGAGACTTAATGTGTGTCTGGCTAAGAAATCTGTTCTAACTCCACTCAGGGCTTATGAATCAGTAGTTAATGCTCAATTGAATTATGGGGCAGAAATTTGGGGTATAACAGCAAATGAGGACATGCAGATACCACAGAACAAGTTTGTATGCTCATTGCTGGGGGTTGCTCCATCGTTTCCAGCGGCTCTGCTCAGATTAGAGTTGGGCATTGATTCCATACTCTCTAAAATCTCTATATGGATCCTAAATTATTGGTTTAGGGTCTTCCCTGCAGCGGTTACCTAAAATGTGCTTATTGGAAGATCAGAATTCTGTTACACACTCGCCTTGGCTGCCATATGTTTACTACATTCTGCGGAGGGCGGGGTCTGGGTGGCCTTACAGATGATGGCACTTGGATCTACACCCAAAAGGAAAGATATTTGCTTACCCAACGTATAAAAGATATAGCCAGGCAAAATGACTTTGCAGTAGCACATGTCTCATGAATTGCCCCTCTGTACATTTTGTTTAAATTCAATTGGGGTCTGGAAAACTACCTTAATACTGATGACAGGACAAGAAGCAGTGGTTTTAAATTGCAGGAAGATAAGTTTAAGTCACACCTTAGGAAAAACTCCTATCGGTTAGAAGCGTTCAACACTGGAACAAGCTGCTGAGCAAGGTTGTGGGATCTCTGTGGAGGTGTCCAAAAGAGACTGGACATACATCTGTAAGGGATGCTTTAGGTAAATACTGAGTATCCTGACATGGGGTAGTGGTTAGATTAGATTTAGATGACCCTTGAGATTCCTTCCAACTCTCCAGCTCTATGATTTTTCAGAGGTATAGGCTAGCCACAGAATATGAGAGGCAAAAAAGGGTGACTGTTTGGAATTTGATTCCTATTCCATTTGGGGTGTTACTCTAAGCAGCCTTGTTCTGTTCTTTACACCAGTACAGTCCCAGTTAGTTGTAATGCAGTTCTCTAGAGTAGTACAGACTAAGAACCTTCGGCTCCTCATCACATTGACCCTTTTCCACCTTTGAACTCTAGAGTCTGATAACACATTAGGGATGTGAAAAGCCTTATTTTTCTCCAGCCTCATTTCTTTCATAAAATGGCTTGCACAGGGCTCTGTTTCAGGTGCTGCACTGTGTGTAAAATTAGGAAGTTTATTAGTATGCTGACGTTCTTACCTGACTAGTTTGGATGCTGTCTGACAGTGGTCAAAGCCACAGTGCATCTGAAGTACACAGAGCTTCCCTTTACAAGAATTCTATTCTGAGTAAGCCCAGTAAACAAACTGCCTCTGAGGCCGCTTTTATGCGAGGTGCTGAAAAGCGCCTCGAGTCCCACGTTGAAAGAAAAGCCGGCACGGGGAGTGTTTACATGCTCCCCGCGCTGCCAGAAGTGACGTGCTCCTCTTTGTTGGCAGTGGTGATGCCACTGTAGACAACGGAGAGCACGTCACTTCCGGCAGCGCAGGGAGCATGCAAACCCTCCCCGTGCAGCTTTTCTCTAAATGCGGGACTCAGGAGGTGCTTTTCCGTGCCTCGTTTAAAAGCGGCCTAAGTTTATCTCTAACTATCATTAAGGCACCCCAGCCAGTGGTGATTAAAGCTAATGGGATATACAGGCTTCCTGAAAAAAAAATCTATTTCATTTGCAACACAGAGAATTGATAGAAAGATAGACCCAGAAGGAAAGATGGAGCCTTTCTTCTCAGTAGTGCCTTTTTCTTTCAGACATGAGTTCTAAGACTCCTATCCTTATGACTTATCCTCATAAAACAATTATTCTTATGACTCACCAAGAATCAGTCAACATTCACCTCCATGTAGATTCAAATGATTACAGTAGGGATGTAGAATGGGGGAGCCTTTTCTGTTAACATTAGGGGTGTTTTCAGATGCGATGCTGGCACCCGGGTTAAGCCGCGCTAAAGCGGGTTAATCCATGCCAGCGTCATGTTAGAAAGCAGCTGCCAGATGATTCCACAGTCTGGCTCCAAACCATGGGGCAATTTAGCCCAGGAAATTCCTAAGTAACAGTCTGGTGCCTGAGCTAAGATCCATCACTGTCGGGAGCCAGCTGGTAGACCCAGACGAAAGCAGGCTGATAGCGCACTTCACTCGACCCGTCTGGAGTGGTGGCAGGGGTTGGGCACCATATGGCGGCAGCCTGTCAGCCGGGGGTGGGGTGGGGAAAGGGCGCTGCACTCAATGTAGGGGTGGGGACCTGTGTGCACACATTCGTGTGTCTCCCTGCCCTGAGCCGCCGTCGCTTGTCTTTGGTGGCTGGGCTGAGGATAAAAAAAAAAAATCAGCTTAAGAGAGGAATTAAGGCTCTTACAAATTCACTCGTGCTCCAGAAAGCATGGAAATTGTAAGTTAAGGCTTCTGCCTTAACTTGTGCACCATGTAGACCGTAAAGACATTGTACAGTCTCACATATTGTGCTCACTTACAACTTAGGCTCCATGCACCCACACTTTGCCTTGGTCTTTCAGCCCCGATCCTCTGGACCTGATCCCAGTCTCCACTGGAGCCACAATTTCTCCTTCATTTATAACTCCCCTCTCAGGCAGCAGCTCAAGTGCATCTGTATTCTACACAGGTGATTAAGGTCAACCAAATATTTGTCCTAGTATATCATGCTTCGGAGGACTATACTGTATTGGAAAGGGATTTGGCTGTCTGTGAGCTATTGTTCCTGACTGAAGATTGGTTGTCATCTGCTTTCCCTTCGGGTACAGCCCTCCTAAGGGGATCAAGCTACCCATCCCGTACACATCAACCTTGTTCCCCCCATATACACCTGCCAGCAGTTGGATATCCCGTTGTCCCCATTCCAACTGAAAGCACATATGAAAAAGAGACCTAGCCCCCACCCCTAGCTGTCCCCCAAACCTTGTCTCTGAATACACATCACTCATCTCTCAGCCTTCTTCCCACACATATCCCTACCATCACCTGGGTGTCCCCTCCCCATAAACACACTGATCCCCACCCATGGCTGACTCTGAGGCAGCAGGGGCAGCATTTAAGGTACAGTGCATATAATCTTTTGTGGGTTTCAGGTCCCAGCCAGCAGTTGGCAATTCAGTTTTTCTGTTGCCAGCATTATTATTTATTATTATTAAACATTTATAAAGCGCCAGTAACAACCTGGCGCTGTACAGAACATACAATCAGCTGCGGTCCCTACCTGTGGCTTACAATCTAAAAGACAAGGAGGGGGAGACA
>QEPC01015182.1:1597260-1608718 GCA_003113815.1 Sphenodon punctatus
TTACAAACATGTGGAACCTTTGACATTACATAGTGTACATGTATAGTAACATTACATACATGTGAAACCCTTGGCACCACACATTTACCAAACATGTAGTCCCGTGTTACACATGTGTGACCCCATGTTTCTCCGTGACACACACTCTGGCAGCGAGGAGCTGGGTCTGGAGATTCGGGTGGCAGAATTGGCAGCGAGGGGCTCAGGTGGAGACATCAGCAGCAGCAGGAATCTGGAGTGAAGGAGGAGGAAGGACGGATCCAGTCACGCCTTTAATAGGCTTGCTGCCCAGAGGAAGGAGAGTTTCACGCCAGTGCAGGGGTTGGAGGAAAGGTGATTGCCAGAGCAGGAGGAGATATGGTGGGCTGCAGGAAAGGTCCTTGCGGGTCGCATGTGGCCCCCAGGCGGTACTTTGTGCAGTCCTGCTTTAATTCGATGTATCATGGTTATTCACCTAAGTCACTACACTATTTCCGATTTCTGGGTACTCGGGAAAAGTTCCAAGTTCTGACCAAGGACCTGGTCCTGGTACTCGGAAGCTTGGAAATTCTCCCGAGTACTCATTGCCTAGGGCCCTTAGGCGTGGCCCTTAGCGGGACTGTGGGGAGGGGGGAGAATTCTGCTGCCCTTGCTGGGGCTTGTGGGGTGGGACCATGACTTTTTCCCCCTCTTTAGTGAGGCTTAATTTGTTTGTGGGCTGAGTGGGAGGGTGGGTATTAAATTTTTGTTTTAATGGGTTGAAGGGAGATGGCCTGCCCCCCTGGTGAGAGCAGGTGGTGGGGTAGGGTCTGGGTTAGAGGGTTTAGGCCCCTTTGTGAGGGGGGGCTTGACCCAATAAGGGGGGGAGGAATACACCTCCCTGTTAGAGGGGTGTCTGTGGGGAGTTTGAGGGAAGGGGGTCCCCCTCACCCGCTTGGCGAGTCAGTGACAGTGGAGGGGAGGGCAGGAGGGATGCTCTGCCAGGGGGCGTGTGGCCATAAGGGTCATTATGGGCTGGGGGAATTATTTATTTATTTATTTATTAAATTTGTACCCCGCCCCTCCTGAAACACAGCTCAGGGTGGCTTCCAATCATAAAATACAGTTTAAAACAATCCAAAATACTTAGAAAAAATACCATTAAAACATTTAAACCACATAAACAGGGCCTGGGATATAAATTACTAGGGATAGGGGAATAAAAATCAACTACCCACCCCCACCCCACCCCCACCCCAAAGGCCCGGGCGAACAACCAGGTCTTGCATTTTTGCCAAAATACTAACAGGCTTGGGGTAAGGCGGGCCTCCTCCGTCAGGGAGTTCCAGAGACGCGGCCCGGCCACCGAGAATGCCCTCTCCATTGTGGCCTCCCGCTTAACGCGGGGGACCTCCAAGAAGGCACCCCCGGCCGACCGAAGAAGCTGCTCCGGGGCACGGAGGGCGAGGTGGTCCCTGAGGTATGAGGGGCCGAGACTGTGTAGGGCTTTGTAAATCAATATCCTCTGGAGGTCCCTCTGGGGGGCTTATAAGATCTCGGAGGGGGGCATGACGTCTACTACTTGTCCCCCTTGTCAACTCCAGGGCAGATGAAGTGGTGGTCAAGGATAGAAGAGCCCCTGGCTGCTTGCTGTTGCTGTTAAATGCCAGGTCAGTTGCCAATAAGTCCTTTGTGGTCCGGGATCTGATCCTGGACCAGATGGCTGACCTGGTGTGTATCACGGAAAGCTGGCTGGACACTGAGTCAGGGCCTATTTTGGCTGACCTTGTTCCAGCTGGGTACTCCGTGCAGCATCAGCCATGGCCAGAGGGATGGGGGCCGGGGGAGGCGGGCGGTTTAGTCATTATTTTTAGAGACACCTGGTCCATGCAGAGCTATCCAGTGCAAATGCCCAGCTCCAGGCGCATCTGGACAGCATCGGTTTCCTGGACCCTTTTCAATCTGGGTTCCATCCCGGCTATGGAACTGAGACAGCGTTGGTGGCCTTGGTCGACGATCTCCACTGGGAGATGGACTCAGGATGTTCTACATTTCTTATCCTGCTAGATCTCTCGGCCGCTTTTGATACCATGGACCATGGGCTGCTGTTGAGACAGCTGCATGACCTGGGGGGCTCTGGACGGGACTGTTCTTGAATGGTTCTGCTCATTCCTCTCGGGGAGAAGCCAGCGGGTGGTGTTGGGAGCTGAAACATCTTGCCCCCGCGCCTTGTCTTGCGGCATTCCGCAGGGTTCCATTCTGTCTCCACTATTATTTAATATATATATGCAGCCCTTGGAGGAGGTCGTGAGTGGGTTCGGGGTGTGATGTCACCAATATGCTGATGATACTCAGCTGTACCTCTCTTTTTCAGCTGACCCAGACCCTGCTGTCTCACTGCTGTCCCAGTGTTTGGAGGCCGTGGCGGAGTGGATGCGGCAGAGCTGACAGGCTCAACCCCGATAAGATGGAGGTGATAGTGGTGGGGAGGGTGAGGGAGGCGTCGGACCCCCTTATTGGGGGGGGTTCGCCCTCCCATAGCTCAGCAGATTCGGAGTCTGGGGGTGGTGTTGGACTCGGATCTCCGCCTGGATCAGCAGGTGGAGATGGTGGTGAAGGCCGCCTTCCGCCAGCTGTTTCTAGTGCGGAGGTTGCATCCATACATCTCCAGGCCGGACCTGGCCTCCCTCATCCATGCCTTCATTACCTCAAGGCTGGACTATTGCAATGCGCTCTACGTGGGGCTGCCCATGTTCCTGGTCTAGAGGCTGCAGCTAGTGCAGAATGTGGTGGCCCGGCTTCTGACGGAGACGGGTCATCGGGAGCATATAACACCTGGGCTTTGGACTCTACACTGGTTGCTGATAGCGTGTCAAGCCAGGTTAAAGGTATTGGTGTTAATCTATAAGGCACTTCATGGTTTGGGCCCCTCATACCTCAGGGACTGCCTTGCCCTCCGCACCCCAGAGCGGCTCCTTCGGTCTGCTGGGGGTGCCTTCTTAGAGGTCCCCCGTGTTAAGCGGGGTGCTACAATGGAGAGGGCATTCTTGGTGGCCGGGACACATCTCTGGAATTCCCTCCCGGAGGAAGCTCACCTGGCCCCAAGCCTTTTGATTTTCCAACGGGCTTGTAAAACCTAGCTGTTTGCCCAGGTCTTTGGGGAGGTTGGGGGGAGGGGGGATAGGGTGTTGGCTCTCCCCTACCTTTGTTTTGTTTTATTTTTTAATTTTGTTCCCCAATCCTGTTTAAGTTTAAATTATTGTGTTTTTAAATGTTTTTATTATGTTTTTATGGAATTGTACATCGCCCTGAGATGCCGTAGGTATGGGGGGGGCGACTCAGAAATATTTAAAATAACTAAATAAAATAAAAATGCCGCCAGGAATAGAGGGCCTCCACCTCGTGGTTGATTTGGCTCAAGAAGACAGACTGGGGTTGTTTCTTGTATACCGTGCACCTTCCTGTGCAGCAGCATCTCTACTTGCTCTAGCTGATGTGGTGTCGGAGGTGGTATTGCGATCCCCAAGGCTATTGATGCCGATACCAGTGTTACGGGGGTGGAGCAAGAGTTCATGGCCACCATGGCAACTATGAGCCTGTCTCAAGTGGTGCTTTGCCCAACTCAAGAAAGGGGGCATTTTCTGAATTTGGTATTTTGCACTAGCCTTGAGGTGGGGGTGTGTGTGTGTGTCTGTTAGTGGGGGATGTGTCATCTGTGCCCTTGTTGTGGACAGACCATTATCTCCTACAGGCCAGTCTCCTGGCATATATCTTCCCCTGGCAGGGTGTGGAACCTATTTGTATGGTTCACCCCCAGAGACTTATGGAACCGGAACAGTTCTGGAAAGCTCTGGGGGATATACCTTCCAATCTCGACAGCCAATCGCTCAATGGCCTTGTTGCTTTCCGGAAGACCTTGTTGACCAAGGCCATTGACTGGACGTCTCCCAGGTGAACATCCGCTCTCCGAGCATGGGCGATGCAGAGCCCTGTGGTTCATGGAAGACCTGTATTGCCTGAAGTGGGAGAGGAGACAGTTAGAAAAATGGAGGTGGCATACTCGTGCTGAAGCCGACTGATTGAGGCATAGAGTTGTTGTAAACATCTATGCCATGGCTATGCTGGTAACAAAAAGGACCTTTTTTGCTACCATCATGAAATCTGCAAATTCGTGTCTAGCTGAGCTCTTCTGGGTGGTGAAAAGGCTGGTCAGTCCAGTCTCTCTCCGCCTGGAACTGGAATCTTCCAGTCTCAGTGTGACATGTTTTGCAGATAAAATTGCTCATATCCACCACAACTTAGATGCTGCATTTAATGCAGTAAGTGTACCTGAAGCTATGAATGCCCCATCTGGTCAGGTTTTGTGGGATCAATTTCAGCACCCCAAGTGACCCCACTGTGTCCCCAAGTGCCCCCTGCTCCCCATTGTGTCCCAAAGTGGCCACCACTCCCCGGTGTGCCCCTACTTCCCCACCGTGTCCCCAAGTGACCCCTCTGTGTCCCCAAGTGGCTCCCACTCACCGGTGTGCCCCCACTTCCCCACTGTCTCCCCAAGTGACCCCACTGTGTCCCCAAGTGTCCCTCTCTCCCCACTGTGTCCCTAAGTGGCCCCCACTCCCCCATCTGACCCCACTTTCTCACTGTGTCCCCAAGTGACCCCCAGGCCCCACTGTGTCCCCAAGTGGCCCCCATTCCCTGGTGTGCTCCCACTTCCCCACCATGTCTCCAAGTGACACCACTGTGTCCCCAAGTGGCCCCCACTCCCTGGTGTGCTCCCAATTCCTCACCATGTCCCCAAGTGACCCCACTGTGTCCCCAAGTGACCCCCCACTCCCTGGTGTGCCCCCACTTCTCCACTGTGTTCCCACGTGACCCCTGCTCCCCACTGTGTCCCCAAGTGACCCCCACTTCCCACTGTGTCCTCAAGTGCCCCCCACTCCCTGGTGTGCTTCCCACTTCCCCATTGTGTCCCCAAGTGCCCCACTGTGTCCCCAAGTGGCCCCCACTCCCCAATGTGCCCCCACTTACCCACTGTGTCCCCAAGTAATCCCACTGTGTCCCCAAGTGACCCCCACTCCTCACTGTGTCCCCAAGTAGCCCCCACTCCCCACTGTGTCCCCAAGTAGTCCCCACTCCCCAGTGTGCCCCCACTTCCTCACTGTGTCTCCAAGTGACCCCACTGTGTCCCCAAGTGACCCCCACTGCCCCAGTATGCCCCCACTCCCCAACTCCCCAGTGTGCCCCCACTCCCCCACTGTGTCCTCAAATTCCTCCACTCCCCAGTCAACCCCCCGCTCCCCCAATGTCCCCAAGTCCCCCTGGCAAAAAACCCTACCTGATTTCAGACAGGTCTGGACCGGGGNTGTCCCCAAGTGCCCCACTGTGTCCCCAAGTGGCCCCCACTCCCCAATGTGCCCCAAGTCCCCCTGGCAAAAAACCCTACCTGATTTCAGACAGGTCTGGACCGGGGAACTCGTAATGACTGCTGCTGGGGCCCAATCAGTGAGTCAGCGAGCTCTGAATGAGACCCCGCCCACCCGCAAATTTCCCGCCTTGCGCAACTGCAGCCTAAAAGAGGCAACTTCAAAGGTGCCCCTCCAGGCAATTAAAATGGCTGGGCAATGGGTCCCATTAGAACCCATTGCCCAGGCTGGCCACGCCCTCTAAAACTTTGTGGCTTCTTAGGTCAGTCAGCAGTGCCGACCCACCAGAAGCCGCGGCTGCGCTTGCGCACTACTCCAGCTGTGGGGAAAGCTATTCTCTGTCACCGGGCTGGAGTGCATGCGCAAAAAATACCAGAATACAGAAATAGAGGAAATACCAGTGCTGTCAGCTGCTGTCTGCCCTGCAGCAGCGGCACGGGTCAGCGCAAGCTGTGCAGCACACAGGACCTTTTAAAAAATGATCCTCCCAGAGTCGAGGATCATTTTTGAAAGGTCCTGTGTGCCGCACAGCTTGCACTGCCCGTGCCACTGCTGCAGGGAAGACTTGTTGTCAGTGGTGCTGCTAGCATTGGGTACTGGGTGCTTGTGGGGCACTGCCCTCAGCACCAAAGTGAGGTGCTGCCCCTGATCAATATGCTGATGACACCCAGCTCTGCTTCTCATCTTCATCTGACCCAGGCCCAGTAGTCTTGGTGTTTACCCAGTGCCTGGCTGCGGTGGAGGATTGGATGAGGACGATCTGTCTGAACCTGAATCTCAACAATACGGAGGTGATGCTGGTGGGAAGGGGTGAGGGAGTGGAGGCCCCTGTCATTGATAGGGGTGCGTCCCTCCTTGGTCCCTCAGGTTCGGAGTCTGGGAGTCCTCCTCAACTCACAGCTCCACCTGGATGCACAGGTGGTGGCTGTGGCAAGGAGTGTATTTAGTAAATTAAATTTGGTCCATCGTCTTCGGACTTATATCTCAGATTCCGATCTTGCCACTGTCATCTATGCATTCATCATCTCAAGATTGAACTACTGAAACACACTCTATGTGGGGCTACCCTTGGTGATGACCTGGAGACTGCAGCTGGTGCAGAATGTGGTGGCCGGCCTCCTGACGGGGATGGGTTACAGGGAGCACATAACACCTGTGCTCTGTTCTCTGCACTGGCTGCCTATAATCTTCTGAGCCTGATTCAAGGTGTTGGTTTTGACCTTTAAAGCCCTAAATGACCTGGACCCTGATTACTGCAGGACCGCTTCACGTCCCGTGTCCTGGATCGGTCTCTGCGGTTGGCCGGGGGCACCTTCTTCGAGGTCCCCCGGGTATCCTGGGTGGCTACCTTTGAAAGGGCATTCTTGGTGGCTGTGCTGCAGCTGTGGGAATTCCCTCCCCTCTCCCTGGATCTCCCATCCTTCCATAGACAGTGTAAGACCTGGCTGTTTTGACGATTACCACACCATCAGCAAGAAATGTATGCAGCACAACACAAGTATCTGGCTCCTCTTGGTTATAACTGAATGGACCTTTTATTTCTTCCCCGGAAGTATCTGCCTCCTCATGGTTATAACTGAATGGTCCTTTTATTTCTTCCCCTGATGAAGTTATCTTGAAACTCTGCTTCTGGTGGTTGATTGTATATAGGAAACTCCGAGTGCTTCTAATTTTGGACGAGGTTAGGTACTGGAAGAATTGCGTGGTCAAGTCATCTTTTTTGTGGTTGTTGTGCAGGAAGTTCTGAAATTGCTTCTCTTGTAGCATCTCTTGATCATTTGTTCCCATGTGGACTCTGATGCCATCAACTCACTCCTGCCTTGCAGTCTCCTTCAGGGAAGACTCCTTGTCATCCATGTAGTATGTAACAATATGAACAATATAATGAATATGAAGTGCACACCCCTAGTACCCAAGTCGTGGTGAATACAAGCAATTTTGTCTGCAGAATAATTTTTCAAAATGTCACAGTGGGCATTAGATGACTCCCTTTGTGGGGAGAGGCAGACTGGATTAACCAGGTCCCTTACCAACTGGAACAGCTCCACCGGATGAAACTTTGCAGACGCTATGATAGCAGAGAAGAAAGCTTTCTTCACTGCCATCACAGCCACAGCATAATCCTTTAAAAACTATCTATGGTGCAATCCATTGGCTTCAGCATAAGTTGAGGGCCACCTGTGCTCTAACTACCTACCCTCCCACTTCAGTCACCTCAGGTTCTCCATATACCAGGGGGACCTGTGCTACCGCACCGGTGAGAGTGGATGCCTGGGTGCAACCATGTCGATGGCCATGGTCAAGGTATCATTCCACAAGGTGACAAGGTCATTGACAACTGCTAAGGTCAGTAGATAAATCCCCCGAGAATTTTGGAAACCAGTCGGATGTGTTAGCTTCTGGGAGTGGATCAGCCTACCCAGTCCACCACCCCAGCAAGGGCATAGGAGGGCTGGGATCTGTTCTTTCAGAAGGTAATTTATAATGTATTGTTTTATATTTTGTATTTTATATTTTTATATTGTTGTTCACCACCCCAAGCTGTCATTGGGCGGGAGGGGGGCACTATAAAAATACTGATATAAATAAAAAAAATTAAAAAATAATGGTCTGACCATGACAGTGATATTGTAACAACACTGCCGATAATTAGAACTCCTCTATGCAGGCCAGTTAAAAACATAAAATCTAACATCTACCCTGCCTCATGTGTTGGGTCAGATATTATCTGGGATAGGCCCATGGTTGTCATGGCAGCTATGAACTGCTCCACCCCTGAAAGGCTAGCCTCAGTGTGTATGTTGAAATTACCCAAGACAATAAATTTGAGTGACTTCAACACCACCTCTGAGATCAGCTTGGCTAGACCAGTTAGGGAATCAGCTGTGCAGCGGGGTGGTCGGTTCACCAAGAGAATTCGAAGTCTATCCCCAGCCAAATCCAACACAAGGTGGACATGTTCTATATCAGACGAGTTAAGCATCAAATACCTCCGAAAGGCCAAGCTGTCTTTACAGATCACTCTGCCCAACCCGGCCCCCGAGCCAAGACTGGTGCTGGCACCGTCTGGGACCATTCCAGCCCAGATGCTTCATCCAGCCAGGTCTCCGTAATGCATATAAGGTTGGCAGCCTCATCCTGAATCAAATAATGGATAATATAAGTTTTATTTGCCACTGACCTCACATTAAGCAGCATCAGTGTCAGCTCAGTGAAGGCCAGTGTGGTGTAGTGGATAAAGTGCTGAACTTGGACCTGGAAAGCCAGTGTTTGAATCCTGCCCTAGCAATGGACTCACTGGGTGGCCTAGGGTAAGTCTCAGCCTCAGTTTCCCAGCTGTAAAATTGGGTTATATTTATGTCTGTCTTCACCCTTGTCCATCTTAGATTGTAAACCCACTGGGCAGGGACCTATCTGTGACTGTCGAAGTGCTGTGTATACCTAGTAGTGCTATAGAAATGGTTAGTAGTAGTATCAGGAACCCTACTGGTCTTTTAGTAACTAATTAAAATGAAACAAATTGCACATCCCAATAGAAATGTGGAAACAACAAGTCCAGAATTAAAATGGTACCCTCAGCAAAGTGGTAAGCGGTAAATAAAGCGTACACGGTAAACGACAAGTGGACAGTAAGGAAACAGGATCCAGGTAAATCGAGAATTGAAATCTCAATCGAGACATTATTGATTACCAAGAAGTTCTCAATTCAACTGAGATGGTATTGAGAACTGGGATTTCAACAAGATTTCCCATTTGGGGGAAACCCCATTTTAGCCCTCGTTTTTGTTATTCCTATTTTACAGACTTGCCCAACACCACCCAGTGAGTTCATGGCTAAAACAAATTTTGAACTCTTATCCACTAGGATACGCTGGCTCTCGTTTGGAAAACGTAGGCATTGTTTACTTGCCTGAGTTTGTTTGGTGGATCTCTGTCAGATCTGCAAACAGAGCCTGGTGCTGCTGACTCATCTTCTTCCATACCTGCTGACTCAGACTCCATCCTGAAATAGCTGCCACTAATGGAACTAAAGTTAGACAGGGAAACGATACTATGGTACTCACTCTGTCCTCTGTCTCCTTAATCAGAGAAGACTCTGGTCCCTAAACTTGGGGTCTTAACAAATGTCCATGCTAATCTTGGGTTTTATTTGAAGTAGAAAGCAAGCATGTAGCCGTTCCATTGTCAGAAAGGTCTGGAACAAGTAACCACTGGAATCTGCTGGGAAGATTGCCACTGGCTTTGTCAAAAGCTCACTATCCTCAGGCCAGTGGAACTTTTTGACTATCACCCCCTTGGTTTATGGCAGATAAATCGCAGAGATAAGCTACTACTTTGATATAATTCTTGGTTCTTTAGCTTCCAGATTGTTTAAGGATAATATACAAAGACTTCTGGGTTGGACAGTTTCCTTCCAGATTCTTGCTGAAAGTGACTCATGTTTCTATTCACACTGTAGCCTAGCCACTCAGATACTTTTGCCAATTCACTGGAGGGGAGAGGCCAGACTCACATGGCACCAAGTCTTACCTGAAGAACTGAGCCAAGTACTTTGTGATCTAGCTGTGTGAGAGAGCATAAGTCAGCAGATTTCATTCTACAATACAAAGCATGGATCAGATGGATCTTCTCTACAAGGTTGTGGAGCACTGGTGTGGGGTCATATTCTTTGGCAACTTCTTGTGTCTTTGGGTTTAAACTATTCTATGTGAAAAAGTCAGACCACAAGGCTGTGGGCTGGGATCTCATTGCTGAACCTGCCAACAGCATCAGGAAACAGAGAGCAGACAGGGGCTAGCTTTCCATCTGTAGTTCCGCACAAGCAGGTGAGTATCAGTACAGGAGCAATAACCATGTGTCAGCCTAAGAGATGGTTTATCCATTAACACTTGCAGTGATGTGTTGGAGGCAATTTGCAGTATTCAGTGTCTTTAAAATGCAGCAGCCATTTTCAGCATTCTATTAATGCTCATCTTTACCCTGTCCCTGTCATCACCATGTGTCCATAAGGTGAGGGATATGCTGCGACTCTGCTAGGCAAGAGGATGTTGGTGTGGACTATCTCAGTCTGCTAGAATCATTATCAGGGGCGGCTGGTGGGTTTTAAGGTTGGAGGGGCAGGCGGGCTGGCAAGCCTAGGGGTGGAGCCAGGGCAATGGTAGCCAGAGCCATGGCAACGGTAGGTGGCATAAACCAACCCCAGGGTTAACATTGGATGGACATTACATTACTTAATCCAGCAATTTCAGTTAGGCAGGTTATTTTCACCTCCTCTGCCAGGTTTAAAAAGCAGGCAGACAACCTTAAACCTCACTTACAAGCAATTTTAGCAAAAATCCACAGGACACAAAGATTTCCCCAGGGCCCTATCATCATGCACAGATATATAAAAACCAGAAAACCACATGTAAACCAAACCATTCCCACAAGCCCCCAAAGGCATCCCCAGCAGCCAAACGCCTGTGCAAGCACACAGGTCTTTTTAAAAAAAATAATTGGCCAGTTTCAGGGATGCATTGCCACCAAATCAGACACATCCAGACCAGCATCCTTAGTAGTTTCAGCAACAAACTGCCTGTTCAAGCACACAGGCCCCTTTTTAAAAAAACAGTTTGGCCCCTTTTGGGGCTGCATTCCCACCAAAGCAGGCCCCGAGTCCAGACCAGCATCCCCAGCAGCCGCACCTTATCCCCGGCAGCCAAATGCCTGTCCACACAAACTACTTTCCAGCAGCAGGGAGCAGCAGTAAAACAGCGTAGAGACCATTTAAAAAAAAGAGTAGCCATGATGACCAGTGGAACCACAAATTTACAAAATGGTCTCTCTACTCATAATGGGAGGGGAGAAGGAAAGCAGCAATGCATTCATTGATGCATTGCTGCTGCTTTCCTTCTCTCCTCCCAAGCATGAGTAGAGAGGCCATTTTGCCATCATGCAAACCCAGAGCAAGCACCCCTCTCCCCAATCAATCCCCAGCCTGTCATTCCCCCATCCGTCCCCAGCCTGTCCCCCCATCCGTCCCCAGCTTGTCCCCCCATCCGTCCCCAGTCTGTCCCTCCCCATCCGTCCCCAGTCTG
>QEPC01015182.1:1634806-1650570 GCA_003113815.1 Sphenodon punctatus
CCTTTAATCTTACCCCACACTCTGTCTCTCCCAGACCACTCCCAGCAGAGCCCTGCTGCCACGGCCAGTGCCCTCCATGATCCATCGCTCAGTGCCTCACTCACTGCCTTCGTTCCCCATGCTTCAGCGTGCCTGTCTCGTGTGCTGCTTGAGACCGGATGCCGACACATGCGCAATGAATTCCGGCGCCGCGCGGCAGGGCACGTTGCATCAGGGAGGCGGGGCTTGTACTTTGGCAGCCCAACCAGTGGCCAGCATGGTGAGGCGGGAGAGGGGGGGCCCAGCAGGAGAGTGGGGGCCTTTTGTCAGCAAGCTGGGGGAGGGGCGGACCCGGCCAGGCCCGAAAATTTTTTATTTTTATTTTTTAAATCAGGGACAGTCCGGAGGCTTAGCTACAATAGGGATGGGCGGCTCAGCGGGCCTGTGGGCCCCCAGCCATGGTGGGCCCCGGGACAAATGTCCCGCCTGTCCCTATGGTAGCTACGCCCTTGACCAGAAGAGAACAAGGGGCTGGAGGCAAGGGAGGGCATGGCTCAAGGGGGAAGCAAGGAATCAAAGGATATAAAGCTTGGAGACAGGAATAAAGAATCAGGGAACAAGGCTAGAAAGTATGGACAAGTCAAAAAATCTGCCTAGCTTCCTGTAACTGCGGGCCTGCTTTATATATGGCGGGCAGCCAATCAGGAAGCTGGGAGGCATGACAAGGAGTAGAACAAGGAGTCAGGGCAAGTGCTGGGTTGAGCTACAGAGCTGCAGTGATGCTGTGACTGGTAACTGTTGATGGAGGGGGGAGCACAGGAGTGGGGTCTGTGTCCCCACTCTTGTGAGGCAGGGATGTGGGCAGGCATTCTATTGAGTTCTATAGGACTTCCAAGAATTGGGGGATGGCGGCACATGCCCCCCATACTCCCCCTACAAGTTGCCTATAGCTGTGGATCTGAGTGTAGCCTCAGAAGAACCCCATGACCACTGCTTTGAGACTGGGTCCTGACAGGTCTAGGCCTGACAAGGACAACTCAGGAGGAAGGTTGCTGCAGTTGCATGGAGGCAATTGATTTAAAATGACCATTCTATCTGAGAGGTAAGTAGTCTGTGAGGTTTTGCAGTGTAGCCAGATCCTTTTCCATGAACTCCAGTGCAAGTACTTCAGAACCTGGATGGGCTCCTTTGTAAGAGTGTTCTCAACGCAGGGCGGTAGTAATACATATATTATTTCACTTTGTCTCATCTCCCCAATCACATCACATCAGATGAGGTGCAGCCACCAACTATGGACCATACTTTAAATACCAGTCTCTGTTGACATGCCCAGTTCATATATGACACATTTCACTTGTGGGTTGGATGATATGGCTTCCCCTCTAGGAGAAAGTCATGAAGTTCAAACCCATGGCATTGGCCTGTTCTTCAATGACACTGGGCACTTGCACCTCCTTCTGACACTGATTGGAGTTGTGGGTTCTCAGAATTTCTGGCAATTGTACCATGTATGTATATTTGGCTTTGGCAATTTCTGTGCCCAGCAGTAAAGTAAAGCATTGGAAAGGGGTAAGGGAGAGCAGGGAGCAGGTGTTTCTTTGGCCCATGACAGGACTGCACTGGAGTTTTCCTCACCCTGACTTGTTGGCTGGGAGTGTCCTACCTAGGTCACTTTCTAAATCTCATTCAAACACCCCGAGCTCTGTCCTGCGTGCAAGGCCCTGCTCATGTAGTTACAGCATAAGATCAGTCAACCAGATCCTTGCAGCTCTATTTTGATACATTAGTCTATCTGTCCTATGTAGGTTTTTTTTTCTTTTCTGCTTCTGACATCATTTCCTGAACAGTATATTGGTTTAGCAGTGTAGCCAGATCCTCTTCTCAACACACAATGCGAGAAGCTGTTTAAAAATGGATTTCAGATCTCCTTTCCCCCTGCAGTGCGTACTGGTGATGATGCTAGCCATTATTGATGGTAAGTGGGACTTTTTTAATATGGAATTGGCACTGATTTGTCTAGGTGAGCAGAAACAGTCATTTTGTTCAACTGTCTTGTAAAATGACTACTAGGCTCTGGGAACTATCGGTGTCGTAATCGCTAAGGCATGAAAAGGGGCAGTCAGACCAAAGTAAGATAGATTTTTTTATAAACTAATTGTAACTAACAATGCGTTATTATTACCCTGATGTACCACAGCTGTGAAAGCAAGTTAAACAGACACAGTTAGGAGGCTTGGTACTCAGTCCGGTAGTTAGAACTGGTAGACAAGACTCTAGGTTCTGTTCCCATCTCTCTGCATGACCTTGGGCAAAGATTTTAAACCACTGAGAAAAAATATTTTAAAAATCCTAAGTAACTTAGGAGTCTCAGCCCCACTGACTTAAGCTTCTAATGGAACGTAGGCTCCTAAGTCACTTGAGTGATTTGAAAATTATATTCTATGTCATCCATACACCCATTCATGATCTGGGCAGAATGATAATTAACCAACGAAAAGGACCACTGTTAAAATTAATTGATCCATGTGTACAAAAGTTTTGAGACCCTCTTATGAAAAGTGCTTTGTAGTTGACATTATTTTTATTGTAATGTATAATATGCATCATGTTGTTCATGGACACAGCTCCAGTTATGTTACTGAATACCTGTATTCCTCTATTTCAATTAGCCTGTAATGTCTCTGAGCAAAAGTAGCAATTGGAGCTAGAAGGTAATAGGAGAAGAAGTGTGTATGACTCATATTGTTGCCCCAGCCCAGCCTGTTGATTTCTGAATGAGAGTATTGCATTGTGACAGGATTTCTCATTTTTATGTCTTATCTCAGGGGGCTGCCTTTTGTAAGGTGATGGATGGGGGAAATGGGCCCACAATCAAATAATTGTTACTATGTGTTATTATTGCTGTTGCAGGTAGGGTTTGTGTCCCGACTGGTGGCAACCTTTGTCTGAAAATTCAAAATTTAAGTGATCTGACAAATAGAACCAAGAATGGATTTGCCTGTTCATCTTATCATCTGAATGACTGTGTCGATTGCAACAGAACCATGTGCTTTTTGGATGGAGAATTTAAGCTAGAGAATGAGTCAAAAGAGGATAAAGAGTACAATACCTTTACTTCTGAAAACATAACCTACAATGTCTTTCTTAAGGTATATGGTAAGTGTCCTTAGTGTAGAACAAATAATGTTAAATGTAAGTATTTTCCCGAGATGCCTGTCTGGCCCACAGTAAATGAGTTCGTGCTTAACTTGTCTACAGGGATTCCTAGTCCACACTTCTAATTTGTAGCAAGGACTGGGAAGGGATTTTCACCCATGGCATGCTGACATGGGTTTGGGGAATTTCCCCTATGCAGCGGAGCACTGAGCACGAAGCACGCACTAGGATCAGCTCAGCCTGGCCCAACAATTCCTGGATCTAAGAGCTTGATTAGAGGCTCAGGCTTCCGATTCCCCTTTCTTCCGAAGAGGCCAGTCTCACAGCAGTGGCATGTGGTTTTGGATTAATGAACCTACATTGTTATCGTTGCCTTAGTGACATACAGGACTGTTTCATGCCAACAAAAGATTATTTTGCGCCTGTGCATAGCCAGTCCTCTGAGCCTACATAGAATAATTGAACAAAATGTCTTCATCTCCTGACATCAGAAAGAGCAGTATGTTTAGAAAGAGAACAAATTTTAAAAGATTGAGGCACTGCACTGAGGCTCTGTGATCAGTTAATTTCCTTACTGAGAACCACCATTCCACTGGAACTGACAGCTCCGTAGTTCTCAGGGACTGAAGGAACTGTGGGGGTTTGATCTTGCTTTTTACCCATAGCAGTGGTCCCTCCAGCTCGGATTTGAAATTTATGGTTCATTGTGAGAAAATATGGATTTCTATTCTTTTATTATATAGCACCAGCAATGTACCTTGCTAGAAGTAAACCATAGGCTTCATTCTCCAGAACTGTCAGACTGCATTCACCTAACCCAGTTCTTTTCTTTTTTTAAAAAGAGAACATGAAGTTCATTGGTTTATAACAAAATGGTCAAAGTGAACTGATTTCATTGAGGAATAAGGACTCCTGCTGCCCCCTCTCAGCAAACAAGCAGAACTGTAGCTAATAGCTAGCCAATGGTTTGGCTCTTGGGGCGCATGCCAGTTGCGGCTTTTAAATTACAACTTGGTGGTTTAAAAAAACCCCAAACCCCACCCATTTTCTTCTTCTTGCTTGATTTCAATTGTTTTAACTCTGATCACACCCACTATTCATGATCACATCAGGACTATTCACATGAAAAATGTTTTTGACTTGACTGGAATAATACAAGAAAGATAGTGTTTTAGTTAGTATTAGAAGAGGCCACTCTCACAGCAATGGCATGTGGTTTTGTATTAATGAACCTACATTGTTATCTTTGCCTGAGTGACATGAAAGTGGGTCCGGGCAGCTCAACCATGAATAGTTTCAGCAGATCTCTAAGAGTGATTATCAGTTGCTCAATTAAAAAATAGAAAAATATTAGCACATCTCAAATTTCAAATATCTAAATGCCACAAACCTTGTGACAGTTTTCACTTTCTTCTCCAAACAAGCTCAGATTTAAGAATTATTTGTAGAAATTATGCTGTGAATAATGCTGATAACAAATATGGCATGTTCAGGGAGCTACCATCTTATCTCAGACACTATGGGAGCTGTAAAGAGGCAACATTTGTTTACTACATTGCTCACTGCAAGCTTTTTGTTTTATTTTACTTTGGATCACTTTTCTTGCAATGGCATAATGTACATACTTCAGAGCTATAGGACAAAGGGTTATAAGGATATAAGGAGCTGCCTAACTGAGCCAGACCAATGGTCCATTGTAGCCCAGTATTGTCACAACCTGACACAGCAGCAGGTGTTTTTCAAATTTTTGGCTCTGAATCTGGCTCTTCCAGGGTCTCTGACAGAGACCAGCACAGGCGTGTGATACCTGAGACCCCTCCAAGATCCCCAGCAAGGCCAGCACAGGCGTGTGATACCTGGACCCCTCCAAGATCCCCAGCAGAGGACAGCAGCACAGGCATGTGGTACCTGGACCCCTCCAAGATCCCCAGCAGAGGACAGCAGCACAGGCGTGTGATACCGTCCTGGACCCCTCCAAGATCCCCAGCAGAGGCCAGCAGCACAGGCATGTGCTACCAGAGATCCTGAATTGGAGATGCTGGGGATTCAAGTTTGCTACATTTCTCACTGCAAGCCTTTTGATTTATTCTACAAAGGGGAGATGCCGGAGATTTTTATTCTACAAAGGATAGATGCCGGGGATTAAAGTAAGTGGTTCCTACCACTTGAGCTACAGCCCCACCCCACTGATGCATTTGATGCATACTAGCGTAAATATGTAGACTGTCCACAAACTTGAAAGGCTGTTGGTATAATGATTCTGATGGAATTATTGTATGATCTATTTTGAAGGAGCTGCAACTACAATATCCCATTGAGCTGAATAGAATTATGTTTAAATTAAACAGCAGCAGGAAAACAAATTGAAATTTGTGGCAATTTGTAAGAACAAAACACATGAGATTAGATTATATTGATTCAGGGGCTTTATTTGCAGGGGAAATTATTTTCTCCAGTGTAAATGATAAAGCACACATTAATAGACTCCTAGTGGGTAACTGTTTGGGTGCCAATAGTCTGTTAGGATACAAAAGAGATCAGTCATTTTATTCCACAATAATTCTTGATCTATTGTGAATTTGGACACTGGATTTCATAGAATTTTAGAGTGGAAGTGATCTCAAAATCACCTAGTCCAAACCCCTTTGGGGTGAAGAAATGATTTCTGACAGAGATTTTGGAGAATTTTTGTTTTTCTATGGAGCACAGCGTGAGAGTCACCCATTAGGCTCTGGAGGGAGTATGCCACATAAGGGACTCCTAGCTGCAGGGTGGTAATGAATTGTGGTGCAGTTGCTGTTGCTGTTCAGTGGGTGCAATCTCTTGCTGTTGCTGTTCAGTGGGTGTCTGCACTGACATTTCATACAGTGCACTCCCCAAACTGATTTCTACTTCCCCCCTGCCCCCCAGCAGGGATCCCCTACACCAGAATCAGAAAATTCTGGGTTTGTTCCTATCCTGAGATCTGCCTCATACTTCTAGTGCACACACAGATAAAATAACTCCCACTGCCCTGATCTGCATACTCTTAGGCTTATTATCTGTTGTATTGTCCCTTGGCATCTTACTTCGCCTCTAGAGCTCCCTTGCCAATATGGGTGAATTGGACATTGGTAAGACTGGAAATAAAAGAGTGGAAATAAAAATGTTGTGGGTACAGGTGATGGCCATTTTGTCAGGGTTTAGCAGCAATACAGTGAGAGAAAAACCCCAATGCTCACTACGCAGGGATTGCTGAGAGAAGATGATCCCTGTGACTGTAGGAGGAGAACTAGAGATTGGCGGGGTGTCGATGAGGGAGAGTGGGACAGGCAGGCATTGGCAGGATTGCAATGGAGTGTGCTTAATGTAATGGAATTGCAGCGGTGAAATGGGAATTGCAGTAGGAGTGAGCACTGGTGAGATTTGCTTGAGTGAGGAATGGAGGCTAGTGGGATTGCAGAAGGAAGGGCTGGGACTCACCTTTGACAACTCTCTTTTGGTTTTGTAACAATATTACTTTCTGATTTGGCCTGGGTCTTGCCAATACAAATGGCATCTTTGGTTCAGAATCATTGCCATGTGAGATAAACGTGTCATTATTCTCTTTGGAGTTTGCCTTGTTCTCATTTTGTGTGACTATAGAGCCTCAACGCCACCCAGTTGTTCATGCCCAGTGCCTTCCTGATGGGAAAGGAGAGTTATCCTGTGAGGTGGATGGCAGCTCCAGTGCCAACTTTTCTTGGACACTAGATGGAAACCATCCAGCCACAACTGAGGCTTGCATTATGAATAAGGGTCAGAAGATCATTTTGGAGAAAGGGGTGAGAGGAACGCTGGTCTGCCATGAAGGAAAAAGCACAACTAGCAGCTCCCCTATACAGCTGGAGTGTGACAATGGTAAGTAATGGCGGAGATGGTATGTCTTCATTTTTTGCTCTTGAGATGGAGTTCAGTATCCACATCTGCATGAAATCTTCATCCTCCCATAAGAACAAGCAAGCTGATCTTGCTGATCCTTAGCATAAATTGATCTTGCTTCTTTCTCCTTCCTGCTGCACTTAACTCCATTCTCACAGTGTGTTCCCTGGACTGATAACAATTTCTCACACTCTCCGGTCAAAAATTTGCTACTTCAGAATTCCAAAAAAACCCTTGGGCTTTTTCTTACTCGTACCTCAGAAAACAACTATCTCTTGCTGTTGCTGTTCAGTGGATGTCTGCACTGACATTTCATACAGTGCACTCCCCAAAATGATATCTACTTCCCCCCTGCCCCCCAGCAGGAATCCCTACACCAGAATCAGAAAATTCTGGGTTTGTTCCTATCCTGAGATCTGTCTCATACTTCTAGTGCACACACAGATAAAATAACTCCCACTGCCCTGATCTGAATACTCTTAGGCCGCTTTTAGACGTGCAGCTGGGATCAGACGCGGGAGCGGCGAAACAGCCGGGGCGCTGTTTTAGACGAACCGGAAGCGGAAGTTGTGCATGTGATCCAGGGCCGCGCATTCTTTGCCGACCGCGATCGAACCACCCTGATCTCTCTGGGGTGACATATGCGGCCGGAAAAGAATGCACGGCACCGGATCACGCACACAACTTTCGCTTCCGGTTCGTCTAAAACAGCGCTGCAGCTGTTTCGCTGCTCCCGCGCCTGATCCAGCTGCACGTCTAAAAGCGACCTTAGGCTTATTATCTGTTGTATTGTCCCTTGGCATCTTACTTTGCCTCTAGATCTCCCTTGCCAAATTGTTATGAGCGTTTACCGGCTCATGGCAAAATACCCTCAAGCCCACCTCACTGTTAGAAATGAGCAAGCAATGCACAATATGAATAATTCAATCAGAGAGTCTAGCCTATTTCTACTCTTTGTGAACTGGACAGTTTTATTTCTTTCTTTGTCTTTCATCGCTCAATGACTCTTTTGTGTGAACAAATTTCCGTCAATGGATTGCTCATAGGCTGTACGGTTCAGTACCTGTGCTGTGTAATCACTTTGGTTATATATTGTTTTGTTCTCTCTTTTCAACTCATGCACCTACAAATATGTAAGAGCTTATGAGTTGATGATGATGATGATTACTCTTGTTATTTATTTATTTAGCACACGCAACGTGCCTGGCACTGTACAGTCATTAATTAGGTCCCTACCCTGAGGGCCTTACAATCTAGGAAAGACAAGGCAGGGGAGACAAGTGAGAGGGGAACATAGGGAGAGACAGTCACAAAGTTGCAGGTGACAGTGCTTAGCTTGGTTATAGGGAGAAGCCAACATTGGTGAGCAATCTGGGGGGTGGTGAGTAGTTAGGGAAAGCCTAATGGAAGAGGTAGATTTTTAGGAGGGATTTGAAGGTTGGGAGGAAAACAGGAAAGTCAATGCATTCAGGGAAGTAATTCGGGCATGAGGGGCAGCTTGATAATGACTTTAACCTTTGAGGATCTGGCCCAACATTTTTGTGTATTAGATCAATGCAGAAACCACATTTACATCAGCGGGCGTTAACAAACGACACGGGGTGTTTTAAAACGAACAAGGCGATGGGGGGTATCAGTGGCTACTGAGTGGCACTGCGGCAGAGCAGCAATGCAGTGCAGTGAGTGGGGAGCACTTCAGACGGGCAGCTTCCAGTGCGACTACCCCAGCCATAGAAGCAGCCACCATGCATTGGGCTGGCCCCACATGGAACAATCTGGATTTCCCAGCAGTGCTGAGTGTTCCGTGGCTCATGGGAGTGCACATCTGGCTGCTCCATCTTCAGACAGGCAGCTAGCTCCATGGCTCCTGGGTGGCCATGGGAGGCTGCATCTTGTCTGAAAACACCCACAGTAACCACGCTGTGAGTTTGTGGGTATACATGTTGTACCCACCCACATTCTGTGAGAGACGAATGTTACAAATGCTCAGGCTGGAGTGGGGAGGAGGTCAGAATATGCCCTAAAGTACAGCAGGGAGGCAGGGGAACCAGGCACTTCCACTTTTCTCCCCTCTCCCCAGACACTCTAGCAACTAAAGACACTGGGCTCCCTGTCCTGTGAGTCCTGTGTGCAGTCACTTCAAGGCAGAAAAGGAAATGAAGGGGGGAATGCTGCAATGAGAGAGAGAGAGAGAGAGAGAGAGAGAGAAACGCCTGAGCACAAACCCAACCTGAGCCAATTGCTGATCAATTCACACCCAAGCCAGTCCTGACCCTGCTGCCACCCACTTCGTATTGCAGCAGCAGCAGCAGCAATAACCTTTACTTACTCTTCTCTAAATAGACACCAACTCCTCTGCAACTTAATTGGTGACACGCCAACACATGGGCATGCATTAGCCAGCATTAGCCCATATTGGTCCACACAATGGGCTCCACATTCCCTGGGGTGTTATCAAACGAGACCCATAGCTTGTTGGAGTCTGGGTTCGGTCTGTGCAGCCCCCACTCCCATGTTTAGTGTGTAGAGCCTAATAAACGGGCAGCCCCTTGCGTGTACTTGTTGTGCATCTGTGCAGCCCCCATGCACAGATTTAGTGGGATGAGCCTAATAAATGGGAAGGCACTATTTCCTGCCACCCCTCCTTCTCAGTATCCTGCCCCCTGTCATGACTCACAGCCATGGCAAACCATGAGAAGAAGCTGCCACAAATGTTTCTATCGTTCAGTTTATCACTCCAGGAGATGAACAATTTCAAATGATTTTTTGTGGTATCAGTAAAGGCTTTAAAAAGGTTTCTTGTGTGTCACTGCATTACCCTCGGGCCCATCTCCCTCCCCTACAGCACCAGGATGGCTTCCTTTCCCTCCTTCCATCCTATCCCCTGGGTCATTTAGCAGACAGCGGGCTTTCCCTGTGGGGTCCCTATTACCTTTCCCTTAGCATCTGGACGGTGGCTTTTCCATGTGCATTCCCTATTGGCATTCCCATAGTAGTTGACTGCAAGCCTCTGCCTGTGCTTTCCCTATTGGCATTCACTGATTATCTGACTGCAGGCCTCAGCCTCTGCATTTTCTACTGGTATTCACAGGCTAGCTGGGTCTGGGGATGGCAATAGGAAGTGCAGAGACACGGGCGTGCAGCCAGCTACTCTGTGAATGGCCAGCACCTGATCTTTGCCTGTGGCTTTCCTATGGCCATTCCCTTCGCACCCGGGTAGAAGCTTCCCCCCATTGGGGTACTAAGACCCTTTCCCAAGCCCCTCCTGCCCTCAAGTGCCTTCCCCCATTTTAGGTGCACCTGCATCCCCTTCTTTTCCAATCCCCAGCCCCCCTTTTCCAATCCCCAGCCCCCTTTTCCAATTCCCAGCCATATAGCCATTCTCTGTGCCCCCTAAAAACATCCAAAGAAGTATGGAAAGTACGGATTCTGAAAAATAAAATAACTTTAAAAAATAAATACATTATTTCTTCTTGCACTTGCTCCCTTTGGGGGCAGCTTGGCACATTGCTTGGGTGGTGGGATAAGCGATGGAACATTTTCCTGATCTTCCTCCTGCTGATCCGGCTTTAGTGGAGTGTTCATGGAAGACGTGCAGGAACAGTTGGTGGGGGAGGGGAGGTATGCCTAGAATTCGGCTCTGGTGTATATTGGACAGTGGCTGTAGTGGTGATGGTTATTGCCTGACTGTTGGTTTGAGCCATGGCCACAGCGATGATAATCCTCTACAAGTCGTTATGGAGAATGCAACAGTTGGGAGAATGCAATGGCTGGGAAAGAGCAAGTGCTGGGCATGTACCGCCAACTAGGAAGGGCTGGGACAATGCATGTTTGAAAATGGCCCATTGGACTTTTAAGACAGATGTTACATGCGCACCAGTGAGAGCAGGGGGGAGGGAGGGAAGAGGGGCCAGAAGTGATAGCTCTGTGGAGTGCTCTAGACTTTTTTTTGCCAGCAACTCTATAGTGCTGGCAGACCTGGACACGGGGTGGCTGCATGTAACCTAATTGTTGGAATGTGGCCACTTGAGCGTACATTAGCCTGCATTCGTCCCATACAGTGGGCTACACATGCTCCAAGACTCTGCCATGAGAGGGGGCTGCGTGTCTGCTGGCCACATACATGGTAGGGGAGAACACCTAATAAACGAGAAGGTGGACACCCAGCTGGTGTGGGCTACCGTCTCATTTGTTAACATCCTCTGAAGAAACACTGTAGGTTGTAGCCATGTGTTGGGTGATCTTGACAACCATAGACAACCATGAAAACACCCACAAGTGGGGGTTATCGTGTCATTTGTTAACACCCAGAAAAGCACGGGGATTAAGAACTGGTGATCCTTTTGCTTGCCTTGCCTGCAAATATTCTTGTGGAGAGAAACTCATTAGTGCAAATGTTCACAGTTAGGGAGTAAAAAGGGCTTAGGGTTACTGGGGAATTTACAGGTTTTCACTGAAATTATATGCACTTACTGCTTTTTCGAGTAAACATTCATCTCTGCTTAGTATAGCAATAATGATGATAATAAAAAATGAATGCTATTTTACTCACTTAACCCCAAAATTATATGCACCAGACAAACAGATTTAATTTTTTTTGCAAGCTAAACAAACTATCGAATTAGTTAAGCAATTCAACCACAGAGAGACAGCTAGATCATACAAAGTTAGTTCAGGTTCTGAGACTGAGAGATAACATGGGGATCATATGCCAATGAAGTCTATGATCCAAATTTATCTCTGGTGTAATATACATCAAGGCTGACTTGGATCCCTGGAAGAAGAGAATTTTTCCACTGAATGCCCTAATTCCAAACAAATTTTTTTTGTGAAGGAGGAGATAGTCTGCCTATCTCCCTGTTCATCTCTCTTTATTCCTCTGAAGCAAATTCAGTCCCAAAATTGGTCTCTCAGAAAAGTCCCCAATCCCAAGAGTTGTGTGGTGGCTACTGTTTACCCGCCTGTGCATACTGGGCTATCTATAATACCACATACCTCATGCTCAGGGCATATGATTGTATATGTACATGAAACTCTTAGCATAAGGCATGTGTTACAGGTAGCCCGACGTGAACAGATGGGTAAATAGAATAGTAGTCAACTAACAGCCCTTTGAAAAGGAATAATCAGAAAATCTGTAATACTGAAAATCAATTACTTCATCCTTTAGTCCTTATTCCCTTCCCTTCACCCATCCCTTCCAGTATCCTCCATTGACTTTAGTTCAGCTGCAAACCAGGAGAATCAGATGTGGTCACCTAGAGTTCCTCCGACTTACAAACTGTGTCTTTCCTCCAGGAGATTTTCTGAAACACCCTTTGTTCCTGTACATTGTGGCAGCGTGTGGAGGGGTTGCAATTCTTCTGGTCATTATTGCGTCACTGCTAACATGCTGTTACATGAAACGCAAACGCAATTTCATCCCTGTACCTTCAGGTGAGTGGAGATTTGTCTGCTTCATACTGGTGCTTCCTGGCCCTGGCATGAGATTACTGTCCCCAAAGAGCTGAAATAAAGCTCTATTTCCCTATACTTGGGGTTGAATTGATTTCCATAGACCTTCACTCCGATTAGCCATTATGTCTAATGCAGTAAATTCTTTTTCTTTCCATTTAATATCTTCCTTCTACTGATGAAATTGCACTTCTGTGGAAACATGCTCATGGCTTGTCCAATGTCAGCACCCATTGGATTCCTGAAGAAATGTTTCACTGTAACATCCAAGTGGGTTACAAAAAATATTTTGCTGAAAATAAAGCATGTTGTGCAAATCAATGAACTTAAGTCTGGACCTTGTTTTGAGAGGAGCTGAGCCCCCACAGCACTTAGACTGTTTTTACATGGACGCCCCAGCCCCCCCACTGGGTGTGCGGGCGGGTGTATGGGGAGGGGACGCGTCCATGTACACATCGTGGTGGTGTGTGGGGGGATGAGTGTTCATCTGTGCCAACAGCACGGGCGGTGGGTAGGGGTGTGCGCCCGCCCCACCCGTCACCCACCCACGCAGTCATCTGACAAAACGGANACCCACGGAGCTATCCGAAAAAACGGAGGAAGCTCCATGAGTGGAGATGGGTGGAGATGGGTGTGCATCCATGGGAATGGGCGCACACCCACCTCCACCCCCCACGGCAGCACATTCATCCCCCCGCCCACTGCTGCTAGTGTAATAAGGGCCAAAATCATGCCACGGAAGACTGTATAATCTGCCATGAGTGTAGCTATGAGTTTGCCCCTTTGTGGAGTTGCTGTCAGTCTTTGACAACAACTATGTGGAAGTGGGAACACTGGGTGACTGGAAGCTGTGGCAGAGAGAGGACCTGTGAACCAGATCCTTTCACTGCTGCAGCAGCTGCTGCCAGGGTATTTGGGAGGGAGAACGGTCCAGAGCCTTCTCCAGAGCTTGGACGGCTTGATCTCCCCACTGTTGCCACTATTTTAGGAGCTCCTGTTCAGAAAGGCAGAAGCAGCTGTGGTAGCAAATGGTCTGTGAAGCTCCTGGTCTGTTTGCTTCCATTGCTACCAGGGTGGCAGAAGCACAACCAGGGAGCAGGGGCTCCTCCTTCTCCAGACCTCTCCAAATAGGAGCCCCAAAGGCATCTGAGAGAGATGGGAGGCCCCTTTCTGCCTGCTTCAATCCAATTGCTTCCATTGCTACCCCAGCATCAGGAGCACAAGCGGCAAGGTACCCCATCACCAAGGGCAGAAGCTGCAGTGCAGAGTGGTCTCCTCTGCAGCTTCCAAGCCACCCCAACCCAGAGGCCAGACAGCAAGCTGAGACATGAAAACAGCTACCCAGAATTTTTGTGTGTGCGCATGTGGCTAATGTCATGTTTGCTTACAACCCCGTCAGCTCTCACAAGCTTAGTTTGGGGAGTGATATCTTGCCTAGTCTTCCAGATTTTTGACAGATCTGTTAAACCTCTGTTGGGTCTAACTTAGTTGTACTGGCCCCTACCTTTACCACACTGGTGCAGCTGCAGAGGCACAGCTAAGGGGGTCTGAGGGAGGGGGATGTATTCTGTGTCCCCTACCACCTCCTTACAGTGCTCACACATCACCTCTGGACAAAGGTGAAAGCAAACAGCAAACCTCAAATTCTGTACAGTCCCAGGTTTATGGAGGGGAGGGTGACTTGCTCCTTTCAGCCTCTCATCTGCTTTTCTACAGAAGAGGAGAAAGAAGAGGGACTGATGCTGTCAGTCATCTCCAGTGAAGAACTAAAGAGCCCCCCTAACGGAGAGCACTGTGAGGCTCCAGCTCTCCCAGCGGACAGAAAGCCAAATTCTGGTTGGTAGAGTGACTTGTTCTCTAGTTATGTGATAGATTAGGTGTAGGGAGGTGAGCAAAATGTGCTCCTGTTATTGCTGGTGAAAACGCTTGGCCAGACAGCCTGTGAGGCCAAAAGCAGGGAAGTGGTCTGGCAAGAGCAGTGCAGTGCAAGCATCCCCACTCTGTCCAGCCAGTACAACAGCAGACCCCAGAAGAGTGAGCACGAGGGCTGTGACTCCAAGTCTTCACTCAAGGCCTGTGGACGTTAGTGGGCCTTACCACTTGCTTCTGTGCTTTCCTGAGGCCGCTTTTATTCGAGGCACTGAAAAGCGCCTCCTGAGTCCCGCGTTGAAAGAAGAGCCGCGTGGGGAGTGTTGACGTGTTCCCCGCGCTGCCGGAAGTGACGTGCTCCCTGTTGTCGGAAGTGGCGACACCGCTGCTGCCGACAACGGGGACCACGTCACTTCCAGCAGTGCGGGGAGTATGTCAACACTCCCCACGCGTTTTTTCTTTCAACGCGGGACTCAGGAGGTGCTTTTCAGCGCCTCGTATAAAAGCGGCCTCAGTTGAGGTCATAAACATACATTCCTTGGAACTGACAAAAGCAAACAGGAATAGATGTGGTAGCTGATGAGCGATGTGGCAGTAAAAACTTGATTTTTTAATTTCATGGGGTTTTTTTGAGTGCCGGATTACAGATTTGGATCCATTATGGATTCGGATCTGTAATATGAGGGTTTAATTACGGATTATGAATTTTCCCATTGAAGTCAAAGGGAAATTTCCCCATTAAAGTCAATGGAAACCAATCCATATTCCCGAGTCTCAACCCTAGCTCTGGGATGGTTGATCTGACTCACCCCACCCCACCCCTATTTCCCAGGCCCCCAGAGTGGTACTTACTGGCCTCAGAGGGCTTGATTGAAGCGCTGCTGGTGCTGTGGGGGCTCCGGCAGGTTCCCTTGCCATGGCGTGCTCCAGTGGCAGCTGGTGGGTTTTGAGGTTGGTGGGTCACTAAGGTCGGCGAGCATAGGGGCGGAGCCTAGCCTAGGGGCAGAGCCTAGCCTAGGGGACAGTAGGCGGAGCCAGGGGAACAGTAGGCGGAAAACCACACATAAACCAGAAAGCCACACATAATCCAGCAACCCCCACTCTTCCCACCATGTCCCCGTGTACCCCCACCATGTCCCCATGTGCCCCCAGAAAACCACACATAAACCAGAAAACCATGAAAACTATGTGCCCCCAGAAAACCATGAAAACCAGACATAAACACCCCCACCATGTCCCCATCTGCCTCCACTCCCCCCCCACCATGTCCCCATGTGCCCCCACTCCCCCCACCATGTCCCCATCTGCCCCCACCATGTCCCCCCACTCCCCCACCATGTCTCCATGTGCCCCCAGCTACCCCCTCCACGTGTGCCCCCACAATGTCACCGTGTGCCTCCACTCCC
>QEPC01015182.1:1677585-1716143 GCA_003113815.1 Sphenodon punctatus
TAAAAAATAAAAATAACACCTAAATCTATCTAATCTAATCTAAATAAATGAAACTATGGAGGTAAATGGGTGGAAATGGGTGAAATAGGAGGAGGATGGCAATGGATTGGGAGGAACACAAACTGCTGGGAGAGGGAGACTTCTGAAAACGCCTGATGACAGGATCAGTGGCTAGCTCAGAATGATATGGAAGGGGGGAGAGTAATGACTTTTGTTACTTTCTGCGTCCGCCTTAGCAGAAGCCCCATTGGCTCTGTGCAGCCTAGTCCCATGCCAATCGCAGACGGCGAAGCCAGTGGTCTGAGGAAAAGAGGGATGGTGATTGGGCAGGCTGGCAGCTAGTCCAAGCATCTCCACCCCTGGTGCCAGGAAGTCTGTTCCTCAGCTGCCCCCCATCCCTGGGCCTGACAGCCAGGTTTTTCCCACCCGAACGTGCCCGAACTCATCCAAACACAGCCAAACTGTTCGGGGCTTCAGGTGTTCGGTTTGAACGTAGCTGGGTTCAGGCCAAACTCCAAACGTCTGAACCACGTTCGCACATCCCTATGGAGAGGATGTCATGGGAAGGCTGAAACTACTAGTGGGAAGGAAGTTAAGGGAGATGATCCTGACCAGGCAGCCGACCTTGCATGTGTTATGGAGACCTGGCTGGACACTGAGTCGAGGCCTATATTGGCTGACCTTGTTCCAGCTGGGTACTCCATGCAGCATCAGTCACGGGTGGAGGGTTGGGGGGTGGGCGGTGTAGCCATTATTTTTAAGGATACCTGGTCTGTGAGGAGATTTCCTGTGCAAGCTATCATGGGTGTGGAAGGTCGCCATCTGGTGTTGGATTTGGCTGGAGAAAGAGTAGGGTACTGCTGGTATACCAGGCACCCACTTGTACAGCAGCTTCCCTGCCCGCACTGACTGAGCTGCTGTTGAAGGTGGTCTTGTGGTCCCCCAGGGTGATAGTTCTGGGGGACTCCAACATCCATGCTGATGCCAGTCTTGGAGGGGCAGAGTATGAGTTCATGGATGCCATGGCAACCATGGGCCTGTCTCAGAGAGTAGTGGGCCCCACACATGTTGGAGGACATACCCTGGACATGATATTTTGCACTGGCCTTGAGGCGGGGGATCCATTAGTGGGTGAGGTGTCAACAGTGCCCTTGTTGTGGATGGATCATTATCTCCTCCGGGCTGGTTTCCTGGCACATGTTAGCCCCCGGGAGGGTGCGGAACCAGTTAGGTTGGTTCGCCCACGAAGGCTTATGGAACCTGGAAGTTTCCAGATAACCTTAGGGGATGTTTCCTCTGATCTTGATGACTGCTCACTCGATGGCCTTGTGTCCATGTGGAATTCCATGTTGGCAGAGGCCCTCAATTGTGTGGCTCCCAGGCATCCGCTCCTGAATCGCTGACAACGCAGCTGCCCATGGGATACGGAGGAGCTTCGGCGGATGAAGCTGGAAGGGTGGCGGTTAGAGCGATGGTGGTGTCTCTCGCGTGCTGAAGTTGACTGATTGTGGCATAGATTCTGGTTACGTACCTATGCTGTTGCGGTGCGGACAGCAAAGAAGGTTTTCTTTGCCACCCTCATTGAGTCTGCTAAGTCCCACCCAGCTGAGCTGTTCTGGGTGGTGAGGGAGCTGGTCAGGCCCGTCTGAAAAGGGTCAAAGCCTCACTGCCAAATTCCAACCTCAGAATCATGGCTGGCGTAGAGGGTGGGAGACCCAATAGATACCTCAACATTTTATTTTGCATAATATCAACCTCAAAACCAACTGAGTATCCCATACTTCAGCTCCATATAAAAGATGGGAGATGACTTTAGCATAGAAAAATTTCAGAGCAGCAGATACCGATCTAGAAGCAAATTTATCATAGAAGCACTTAATAGCTGCAGCAGATTGCATTAATCTGGGTTTCAAATAAGTAAGATGCCCATTCCAAGCCAAAGCATTGGAATTATTCACCTGACCATTTGCCATGGTGAGAGTCAGTGGCACAATAAACTTTACTACTACTAACCTGAAGATTATTGTCTATACATAATTGGGCCAACTTGTCCAGAGCTCTTTGAAGACCAATATGCGATCTAGAAATTAAGGCTGCTGATAGTGTTTCCTTTGGGTTGTTAATTTATTTAATTTATTTATTTATTTCATTTATATTAAAACTTACATGCCGCCCCCTCCTGCCTCAGGCAGCTCAGGGCGGCTAACAACATTTTTAAAAAAGATTAAAAATACAAAATAATAAAACTACAATTAAAAAACAGCCTAAACCCCCCCCCCCATAACCTAACCCAACCCATCTCCCTCAATAAGGGCCCGGCAGAACAGCCAGGTCTTACATTGTCTGCGGAAAGAGGGGAGGTCGGTAATCAAGCAGAACTTCAATGGGAGGGAGTTCCACAGTCGCAGCGCCGCCACAGAGAACACCCGGGGTTGCTCCAGGACCCGGAGGGTGAGGCGGTCCTGCAGATATGTGGGGCCCAAGCCGTTTAGGGCCTTAAATGTCAACACCAAGACCTTGAATTGGGTCCAGAAAACTACTGGCAGCCAGTGCAGAGAGTGAAGCACCGGTGTAATGTGCTCGCATTGGCCCATCCCACTCAGGAGACGGGCCGCCGCATTCTGCACCAGCTGCAGCTTCCGAACCACCACCAACAGCAGCCCCACATAGAGTGTGTTACAGTAATCCAGTCTCAAGGTAATAAAAGCATGGATGATTTTGACCAGATCAGAGTCTGAGACATACGGCCTAAGTTGACGCACCAGATGTAACTGGTGAAATGCTCCCTTCGCCACAGTCGCCACCTGGGCATCCAGGCAGAGCTGCAGGCCCAGGAGCACCCCCAGACTCCGGACCTGAGAAACCAGGGGAGGATGGACCCCATCAATAATGGGGACCATCACTCCCTCGGCTTTCCCCACAACCATCACCTACCTTTTGTCAGGATTTAATTTCAGGTGGCTCGCCCTCATCCAATCACCCACAGCCAACAAACACCGGATAAGCACTGAGACTGCCGGGCCTGAGTCAGATGAAAATGAGAGATATAGCTGGGTGTCATCAGCATATTGATGACACCTCACCCCAAACTCCCTGACAACCTCCCTCAAAGGCTGCATATACACATTGAACAGGATAGAGATAGAATGGAACCCTGTGGAACCCCACACATGAGGCCCCGGGGGGAAGATGAAAACTCCCCCAGCACCACATGCTGGTTTCTGCCAGGAAAGAGTGGAACCATTCAAGAACAGTCCCGCTAATCCCTGCTCGGTCCTGCAGCCGAATCAACAACAACTCATTATCAATGGTATCAAATGCAGCTGAGAGATCTAACAGGATCAACAGGATCGAATGACCCGGATGAAAGTCAGACTGTGAGAGATCAAGAAAATTGACCTGGTCCAAGTGCTCCCGAAGTTGCCGAGCCACCATCCATTCAATAACCTTCCCTAAAAAGGGAAGTTTAGAGACTGGCCGATAGCTGGCTGGGACGCCAATGTCCAAAGATGGCTTTGGGCCGCACCACTGCCTCCTTGAGGCAGTCCAGCACCTGCCCTCCCCAAGGGAGGCATTGACTATCCCCGCCAGCAACAGCCTCAATGTCTCCTGGCTAGCCTTAACCAGCCAGGATGGGCATGGATCTACTTCACAATAAGTGGTTTGAACAGTCCCAAGAGCATCCCCCGCATCTGAGGGTGATTCAACCTGAAACTCATCCCACAAAACAGAACAAGAAGGGGCTTCTACTGCCTCTGACCCACCCACTGCTAAAAAAGTTGTATCAAAACTGTGGTGAATTTGAGCGATTTTATCAGCAAAAAAGTCCACAAACAAATCACAGTGAGCATTTGATTATTCTAAGTTCAGGCCGAGGGAAGCTGGACTGACCAGCCCCCTCACCACCCAGAACAGCTCAGCTGGGCGGGACTTAGCAGACTCAATGAGGGCGGCAAAGAAAACCTTCTTTGCTGTCCGCGCCGCAACAGCATAGGCTTGGGCCCCACATATCTGCAGGACCGCCTCACGCTCCGGGTCCTGGAGCAACCCAGGGTGTTCTCTGTGGCGGCGCTGCAGCTGTGGAACTCCCTCCCATTGAAGGTCCGCTTGATTACCGACCTCCCCTCTTTCCACAGACAATGTAAGACCTGGCTGTTCTGCCGGGCCCTTATTGAGGGAGATGGGTTGGGTTAGGGTATGGGGGGGTTTTTTAGGCTGTTTTTTAATTGTAGTTTTATTATTTTGTATTTTTAATCTTTTTTTAAAATGTTGTTAGCCGCCCTGAGCTGCCTGAGGCAGGAGGGGGCGGCATGTAAGTTTTAATATAAATGAAATAAATAAATAAATTAAATAAATTAACGACCCAAAGGAAACACTATCAGCAGCCTTAATTTCTAGATCGTGTATTGGCCTTCAAAGAGCTCTGGACAAGTTGACTCAACTGTGTATAGACAATAAGCTTCAGGTTAGTAGTAGTAAAGTTTATTGCGCCATTTACTCTCACCATGGCAAATGGTCAGGTGAATAATTCCAATGCTTTGGCTTGGAATGGGCATCTTACTTATTTGAAACCCAGATTAATGCAATCTGCTGCAGCTATTAAGTGCTTCTATGATAAATTTGCTTCTAGATCGGTATCTGCTGCTCTGAAATTTTTCTATGCTAAAGTCATCTCCCATCTTTTATATGGAGCTGAAGTATGGGATATTCAGTTGGTTTTGAGGTTGATATTATGCAAAATAAAATGTTGAGGTATCTATTGGGTCTCCCACCCTCCACGCCAGCCATGATTCTGAAGTTGGAATTTGGCAGTGAGGCTTTGACCCTTTTCAGACGGGCTGTGGTGCGGGTGTGTGTGTGTGTGCACCATGGTGGGTGTGCAGCGCATGGGTGGCTGTTTCCCGGACGCACACCCATCTCCACCGATCTCCATGCACAGAGCCATTGCCGTTTTAGCTGATGGCTCTGTGCCTGATGATGGGTGGAGGTGTGTGGAGATGAGTGGAGTGCGGGAGCATGCACGCCCTCCCAATCATTTGCCATGGCGGTCACATGGGCGCCCCCCATCCATTCCCACATGTGGGCATGGGGGGGGCTGCATCTCATGTGAAATGGGTCTTTGTTGACCACTATATCTATTAGAGTGTTGGGATACTGGTTTAAAATGATGACTTACAACTCACTGAGATTTCCTAAAATTTAGAGGAAAGAGACTGTAGTACACGGCAGTATTCCCCGTGGTTATCATTCATTGATTGAGTTTTTTTGATGAGTGGGCTTGGTTATTATGTTGATGGTTCTTATACTTTATATTGTATGTGGATTGTTATAACCTTTGGTTAACAATAAAAACTTTTTGACTTTGATGGTTCTCAATGACTTTTTAATTATCATGACGAGCAATTAACTTTCTTAAGACTAAAGGATATAGCTAAACAGAATGATTTTGTTGCAATTAAAAGTAGTTACGTTGCACCTATGTACTCATACTGGATATGGGATTAGGGGATAAAATATTATTTACTAACAAAACTCAAGCGTAAATTTGTTACAGCTGTAGCTAGGCTACACACTGAATGAATGCTACCTGCAGCCCTTGCAGGTTGACAATTGAACATTCCAAGGGAATTAAGGCTGTTCCCATGTCACCCTGGTGCTGTAGAAATTTTTTCCCATTATGTCATGAACTGTGTCCTATGAACCTAGGACTACACATATCCTTCCCTCTCTTAAAATTAAGCATTTCTCATATATAGAGACTATAATTTGGCTGTATCAACAAAAGGGTTTTGATATTGTTTCCAATCTTGTTTTATTTGCTTATAGAGCAAAAAGGATTAGACATAAGTTTCCAAATATCACAATTATGGTTGACTGAGGATATTAATTATTATAATTACTGATGATTTATTAACTGTGTATGGCAATAATTTTATTTTATTTTTGGATTTGTTATTTTATATTCCTTATTAGATTTATTGTTTGTATTGTCATTTTGTATTACTTTTATGTTGGCCTTGGTGAAAGCCTGTGCCAAGGAATGAAGAACTTAAGAATATCAGCAGCAGCAGCCAACTCTTCTAGCGATTTGCCTCCACTTTTATAGGCAAGTTGATGTAAGAATAAGTGAGCAAAGTAAGCATAAATGCCTGACCATTTCAGACTGGAAGATGGTCATTTAACCAAAATTCAGGGTGATTTCAGAAGTGACGTGGTGAATATTCACCACAGTCAACCTCAGTCAAACATGGGGGGTGGTGAAAGCACCGTGCATGTCTGTTTGCTCGTATTCAGATGTTCACCACAGTCAAACGGGGCCCGGGGTGGAGCTAACCACGCTTCGTGAGGTCAGGGCAGGAGGAGGTCTAGAAGCGTCATGAATGGTCACCACGGCAGGGGTGAATGAAAAGTAACTTCGGAACGGAAACCCGCAGCCGCGGTGGAAGGAATTGACCCCAGTCGCGGTGCACTCTGGGGCTTGAACCGCGTCCACATCTCCACTGCATGTCTGTTGTGTTCCCCTGGTCCATGTTCTCTCTGATTTCCCCCGGGCGGTGGTCACGATCCTGTCACTTCTGTTGGGGCCGCACGTGTCACCAAAGCCCGTGGTGAATCCATTCACACCAGGGTGGGATTCCCTGTGGTGAATTGGAACGCGTCACTTCTGAAATCACCTTAAGACTGTCCTTTGGCAATGGCCCTTTTGACACGAGAGGCTCCCATACATGGACACCCATCATCCATGTGGAAGAGAATCTCATGTAAATGCAGCGGGACGGGGTGGTGATGCGCTGTGCTCCCACGACCCACATCCCCATGCATCCCTTCCCCCTCCAGGCACGGAGCAATTGACAACAACGCAGGTTGCTCCATATGTGGGATGTGTGTGAGTGTGTGTGTGGGGGGGCAGTGTGCACCCATGCGCACCTGACCCCCTGCAGTGCCCCCGCAGTGGCACATCCACAGACTGACACACACACTCCCCCGCCATGGCCCATTTAAAAAGGACCAATGAAGTCTAGAGTGCCTAATTACAATGAGTTCTGTTTTAAAGCCTTTTGGTGAATGCCACAGACAGTGATGTGCTACTGTGGTGTGTGTGACCCTCAGTACTCCAGGTGAACTCATTTTATATAGCACTCCGGTACGCTGCGTACCAGAAGTCGATGAGGCTCCTCTCAGACAATCAGAGCAGCAACCTCATCCCATTTTTCTGTCATGCTCTACTCCCTGTTAGAGACGTCACTCACCTGTACTAAAATGGGTCTGCAAAACTGTGAGCAGCACCCCAATAGTTTTAAGAAAGAAGATGGGGAACAGTTGACTAAGAACCCGAAGGGCTGGGCAACATGCAATGCAAGAAGGGTTTAAAATGGCTTGAGATCTCCTTTCCGCCTGCAGTACATGCTGGTGTGGTCACCAAGTGGGATTACTGTATTGAATGAGGGTTCTCCTTTTGTTTGGATTTATAAATGGTAAAGATTAAAGTTAGATCTTAAATTGAACAATAATTATTTAGAAGGTGTTTGTTTGGCAGATGAGGAAATTATATTTTATACCTTATAGCTGTATTGTGCAATTACTTGAAAGGTTTTGGAATGATGTTGGACTTTATTTTTAACTTGGGTGTTTTTATATATGTCTATTGGCTTATATAATATTTGTATTATGTGTGTCTTGGCAATGGCGGAAGCTAAATGCCGTAATAATAAACCTAACTGAATTGAACATGCTGGTGTTGATAGTCAGGATTAGTGGTAAGTGGTGCTTTCTTTATAGAATTGATACTGATTGGCACAGGAGAGGATCAGTTTGCTCAGTGTGTTTCAAGGCAGCATTTCCTAAAATGTTGCTTACCTGTTGTAAATGGCTGAAGAAACTGAAGGCTATCAGTAGCGAAATCTAAATCCTGGAGTTCTCTTTACTCTGATCAGAGGCCACTAATCTGGTGTCCTAAAAATACTAGGAGACATTGAATTAATTTTATCATTCACATTTACTTAAAGGTTCTGGCTCTAATAAAATACAATTCAAATACCATGACAAAGGAAATAAGAAAATATCCCTTAAAATGTAATCAGTTACATATAATTATAAAATACAGTAGCTACTTATTATTAAAGTTTATTAATATAAATATATATCAGAATCACCAGAGAAAACCCTTTTTGATTCTATAGAATATAACGTCTTGGAAGAACGGACAGAATCAGCACCTCTGCCAGAGATGTCAGAGATCACTCAGCATACTTTTATAAGAAACCCTTATCTCAGGAATGTGTCAAAATATAAACAAACAGGAGATTCTCATAACAATCTCTCAAAATTCTGCATTATCATTATCACCTTCGAATACCATACATACAGGGATATATCCTGGGCCACAATCTATGTTTGATAATTAATAACCCACATATATGAAATACAACGACTATATGAGGGCCTCCGGTGGCCATTCTTGCTCATTACACCAAAATACATTCATACTTTTAAATTAATTCTTTTAATATTGTAAAGACTTAAAATAAAAGTCTACACTGTGTGGCCTGATTTTAAAACTCAGGATGCAAGCCACCACCCATTGAAGTCAATGGCAAAACTCCTATTGACTTTAATGGTGAAGGATTCGCCTGTTAGCATAATTTTTCAACCCCAGATGACACCAAAGACATGCAAAATATGGCAAAATATGGGGAAGTCTGTCCCATGCTGGCATTACATAATGGGTTGCTGGGTAAACATTATGGTATGCAAATTAACAGTACATCAATAGAAAATAAGCACACATGCATTCCGCATTCTCTGGGTGTGTGGTCACACTGCAGTAACATATAACTTTAGAAAGGGGAACTATGTAAAAATGAGGAAACTAGTTAGAGGGAAACTTAAAGAAGCAGTTGCAAGAATTAAATGACTACAGGCAGCATAGAGACTATTTAAAAACACCATATTGAAAGCTCAGATTAAATGTATTCCAATTTCCACAAATTAAAAAAGGTAAGAAGAGGATCAAACGTCTGCCTGTGTGGCTAAATGATGAGGTGAAGGAGGCTGTTAGAGCCAAAAAGGAAAGAGAGTCCCAATGAAGTAAATAGGAAAGAGCATAAGTGTTGCCAAAGTAGATGTAAAAAGTTAATAAGGCAGGTCAAAAAGAAATTTGAGGAGCAACATGCTAAAGATGCTAAAACTAATAATAAAAACTTTTTCAAGTACATCAGAAGCAGGAAGCCTACTAGAGAGTCAGTTGGGCCATTAGATGACCAGGGGGTGACAGGGGTGCTTAGGGAGGAAAAGGACATTGCAGAGAAGCTGAATGAGTTCTTTGATTCAGTCTTCACTGCAGAGGATGTTGGGGAGATACCCACATCTGAAACTTGCTTTGTAGGTGATGAATTGGAAGAGCTGTCACAAATCAACATGACTCTGGAGGAGGTTCTAGAGCAAATTGACAAACTAAGTACTAACAAATCACCAGGACCAGATGGTATTCACCCCAGAGTTCTTAAGGAACTCAAATATGAAATTGCAGACCTACTGTTAGTAATTTGTAACCTATCATTAAAATCTGCCACTGTACCTGAGGACTGGAGGGTGGCAAATGTAACCCCAATATTTAAAAAGGGATCCAGAGGTAATCCTGGAAACTACAGACCATTAAACTTGACGTCTGTGCCAGGCAAAATGGTGGAAACTATCATTAAGATCAGAATCGCTGGGTATGTTGATAAACATGGCTTAAGGGGAAGAGTCAACATGGCTTTAGCAAAGGTAAGTCATGCCTCACTAATCTGTTGGAATTCTTTGAGGGTGTAAATAAGCATGTGGAGAAGGGAGACCCGGTAGATATAGTGTACCAGGATTTCCAGAAAGCATTTGATAAGGCCCCACATAAAAGACTCTTGAGAAAATTAAAAAGTCATGGGATAGGAGGTAGAGGATAGGAAGCAAAGAGTAGGACTAAATGGTCTGTTTTCACAATGGAGAGATGTAAAAAGTGGTGTGCCCCAGGAATCTGTACTGAAACCGGTGCTGTTTAATGTATTCATTAATTAATGATCTGGAAAAGGGCATTAAGAGTGAGGTGATCAAATTTTCAGGTGACATCAAGTTATTCTAGTTAAAACACGAGCAGACTGTGAAGAACTGCAAAAGGATCTTACAAGCCTGGGTGCCTGGGCATCTAAATGGCAGATGAGATTTAATGTGGACAAGTGCAAAGTGATGCACATTGGGGAAAAATAATCCAAACTATGAGTACACAATGCTGGGTAGAAAGCTAGGAGTTACCACTCAGGAAAAGATCTGGGAGTGATTGTGGGCAATACAATGAAATCCTCAACCCAGTGTGCAGCAGCAGTCAAAAAAGCAAACAGAATGTTAGGAGCTATTTGCAAAGGGATAGAGAATAAAACTGAGACTGCCATAATACCTCTATACAAATTGATGGTGCGACTGCACCTGGAATATTGTGTGCAGTTCTGGTCGCCCCATCTCAAAAAAGACATAGCTGAGCTAGAAACAGTATAGAGAAGGGCAAGGAGAATGATAAAGGGTATGGAACAAAGAGAGGCTTAATAAGCTGGGTCTCTCAGCTTAGAGAAGAGAAGACTGAGAGGGGACATGATAGAGGTTTATAAAATCTTGAGTGGTGTGATAGGGAACAGTTATTTACCCTCTCAAATAGTACTAGAACTAGGGGACACTCCATGAAACTAGCTGCCAGCAGATTTAAAACAAATAAAAGGAAGTACTTTTTCACTCAACGCATAACTAACTTATGGAATTTGTTACCAGAGGATGTTGTCAAGATCAGTAGTATAGCTGGGTTTAAAAAAGGACTTAATAAGTCCTTGGAGAGTAGGTCCATTAATGGCTATTAACCAAGTAGCTTACGGAATGAACTTCTTACTGTCGGGAGCTGGGAGTAAACAACGGGGAATGAATTGCCCATTGTGACTGTTGGTTCTTTTCCCATGCGATCGATATTGGCCACTGTCGGAGGACAGGATGCTGGGCTTGATGGTCCATTGGTCTGACTCAGTATGGCACTACTTATGTTCTTATGTTCTTAATCTCCTTGAGAGTTTAAGATGACTGAAATTTCCTTTCAGACATTTCATAAGCAGGCCATGGCATTTGCTGAAATAATTATGAGAATAATTCATACTTTCCCCATTGAATACAGTTGTTAACAGGATCTTGATATTTCCTGAGCTTCTCCATCCACATCTTGCAGGCATTCTGATCTAGAGGTGCACCTGCATCATTTAGACCAGCACCTTGTAGCTGTTCTTCCTATCTATGATCACAATATTTGGATAGTTGTGATCAGCAGTTCAGTCAGTAAGAAGGGCTGTGCCCCTATTTATCTTGTAGTTGGCATTCTCCAGAACTTGTGCAGGTTGATATTTATAGAATAAAATTTCTTCGTCAGGCAATCCTCTTATCTATGGCAAGATTCTGGTATATAATTTTTGCACCATTATTGTGGGATAGCAAATACTCAGTGTTCACAAGTACAGGACAACTTGAGACAATGTCTGTATTGACTCCAAGATGGTTCCACATAGGTAATACTTATAATAATAATCTTTATTTTTATATAGCACCCCCCTGCCATGGCACTTGGAATGCTTCACAAAGAACTAATTAATAACTTTTAAATCCTCACAAAAGCCCTGTGAGGTAGTCTAGACTGAGAGAATGTGATTGGCCCAAGGTCATCCAGTGAGTTTCTGACTAAGGCAAGACTTGAACCAGGGTTCCACCCCCAGTCCAAACACTGTGCACATAGCCATTACACTACAGTGGCTCTCCAGTGACCGCTAGAGATAATCACTCTCCAGTGATTATCTAAGATATTCTCCTCCAAGATGTGACTCTTGTATTGTTACTATTGTTGTTGTTGCTAAGCTTTGCCAGCTTCCACCTGTGGACACATGGGACTATATAACCATCATAACTGGAGACATTGACAACCATGGAGTCACATTCCAACCACTGGCAATGAGTGAACTGTGTTATGAGCTTTCAAAAAATTCAGAAACTTCGAAAGGACCACTTTTTGAATGACAATGACTGATTACTATTATAAATCATAATCCTACATTTTAATACAGAGAATATTGTGTAGTATTTTTATTTATTTTTTATTTATTATAAAATTTGTATGCTGCCCCCTCCTGCTAAAAGCATCTCAGGGCAGCTTAACAACATATTAAAACACAACAATAATACAGTTAAAAAACCCACAATAAAACAAATTACCCCCTACCCTACCCCACCCTAACCCAACCCATCTAGCCCATCTCCCTCGGGAACAGTCAGGTCTTACATTGTCTATGGAAAGATGGGAGGTTGGTGGTCAGGCGGACCTCCGGCGGGAGGGAATTCCACAGCCGTGGTGCGGCCACAGAGAACGCCCTCCGCAAAGCTGACACCTGAGAAACCTGGGGGATCTCGAGGAAGGCGCCCCCGGCCGACCACAGGGGCCAATCCAGGATCTGGCAGGTGATGTGGTCCTGCAGAGAGGCTGGGCCCAGGCTGTTTAGGGCTTTAAAGGTCAACACCAACACCTTGAATTGGGCTCGGAAGACTATCGGCAGCCAGTGCAGAGAGCGAAGCACCAGCATAATGTGCTCGTGTTGCCTCATCCCTGTTAGGAGACGAGCCGCCGGGTTCTGCGCCAGCTGAAGTCTCCGAACCAGCACCAAGGGTAGCTCCACATAGAGTGCGTTACAGTAGTCCAGTTTTGAGGTAATAAAAGCATGGACGATCATGGCCAGATCCAGGTCTGAGACGTATGGCTGAAGCTGACGCACCAGATGTAATTGGCAAAATTCCCCCTTTGCCACAGCCACCACCTGGACATCCAGGTGGAGCTGCAGGTCCAGAAGCACCCCCAGACTCCGAACCTGAGATACCAGGGCAGGACAAACCCCACCAATGATGGGGGGTCACCACTCCCCTGGCCTTCCTCACAACCATCATCTCCGTTTTGTTGGGATTTAACTTCAGGCAGCTCACCCTCATCCAATCCCCTATAGCTGTCAAACACCAGGTAAGCACTAAGTCTGCCGGGCCTGAGTCGGATGAAAAAGAGAGATTTAGCTGGATGTCATCAGCATATTGATGACACCGTATGACAAACTCTCTAACAACCTCCCCCAAAGGTTGCATATACACATTGAACAAGAGAGAGAACAGGATAGAACCCTGCGGGACTCCACACATGAGACTCCGGGGAAAAGATGAAAAATCATCCAGGACCACACGTTGGGTTCTCCCACCCAGGAAAGGGCATAATGTACTTACATTAATACATAGGGTATTTTCAAACATGACGATGCCACACTTTACCACACTTTACTCCCCCCTCAGAGCTAGACTCACCATCAAGTATGTTCACCAGCAGTCAGATTTTCACCATGCTTTACTCCATTTCCACTCCGGACCATGGCAGCAGAAACCACGGGTTGTGAGGTTGAAAAATCACAGAGAAACATCCCGGAGTAACCGCTGCCACGGTCGGGGCAAAGCGTGGTAAGGTATGCTGTCATGTCAGTTTGCCCAGATCTGACTTGTGGCCAGATAGCTCAGCCTGGAAGGAGCGCGAGCACGCAGAACGTGGTTACTGAGCAACAAAGCAACAGCCCCAGACACCCCACAGGCTCCCACCCAGGAACCAGCCATCCCCTGCCACAGACAAGGAGAAGCCTGGGGCCACCAGGACAGGAGACCCTGTCCTTCATCCAACTTGTGGGGGGGAGAGGATAAGGACACACAAAGGGAGCTAGTAATCTCCCACCAGAATGAGTGGGTGTTTGAAACCATCGCCCGGTGGATGGCTGCAGCTGGCTATGACAGAAACATCAAGGAGTGTTGACTGAAGGCCGAGGAGTTCAGGAGGGGTTATAAGACCATCATGGACAACAGCTACTGGTCCGGGCACAAGACCCGGACTACCCCCTACCACTAGCTCCTTGACTGATTCCTATGTATGCGGTGCTCCATAGTGGCCCCACGTATAGTCGGCACTTCTACCACGGAGGGCCACAGTCAGGTGGATCACCCACCGCCAATGCCACCGGAGCCCGCACCTGCTCGTTCTGCTATTCCCCCTCCCCCTGAGGAAGGGGCTGGCCCATCAGGTACCACCAGCTCCCAGGTGCAGCAGGCATCTGGGAGCTTGCCAGCCTCCAACTCAGGGGAGTTGGACACCGAGACCCACGTGACTCTCACCAGCTGTGCCCCTGACAAGCTCAGACAAGCTACCATGGAGCCGCAGGGGGCAGTGGACACAGGATCTGATTAGAATGGTAAGCAACACCAAGGGGGAGGGAGGGGGAGCACGGCAACGGGGCATGGTCGTTGATAGATAATGCTATGAAAGTTAACACAGCCCTGAAATGTCCCACATCAACAGGTGTCCGGGACAAGGATGACGGAGCACCCAAGAGGCCAGAGAATGTTCTCCTGAGGAGCACGAAGGTAATCAGTGGAAAGGCAACAAGGAATGGAATGAGGAGGTCGAGAGCAGGCTAGCCAGGGGTGGGGACTGCACATGCTGGCCCACAACCCTAATATCTGCAATCCCTTGCACACAGGACACCAACAGCCCCAGGGAGATGTGCCTCAGCCCAGAGTCATCCTCCCTCCTGATGCAAGTAGGAGATGGGAATACATTGGAAAGGAGGCTGTGGGGAGGTGGGAATGGATGTGGAGCACAGATCCTCGTCCCCACATGCCCCCTGACAACAACCACAGCACCCAAGAGGTCCAGAGTAGCATTCACCATACACAGGCCACCAAAGGTGGGAGGGCACATGCCCCATGGCCAGGCAGATGCTCAGGAAAGGGGACACCAGCAGAATGCATGATGCACAGTACAATGGGAAGTCAGGCCCATATAGCTAGGACAAGGTACCATCCCTCTGCCCCCCAGAGTCCAGGAATGTCCGCATACAGTGAGGATGTCCTGACTGATAGAATCTCATGTCTCTTACCCCACAGATCAGCAGTCCCGAGAGCAGAGGGCCCAGCAGGACTGATACGACATGCCAAGTGCATGCGGGAGCACAGTGCCAGGGTGCACCGGTGCAGGGAGGACCTCACCAAGGACCTGCTACAGATGGGGACATGCCAGGGGAATGAGATCAGGAATGCCATCCTGCACATGGAGGTGTCACACGAGTGGTCCATGCTGCAGGTGGCTGCTCACCAGTGCAACCTGCTAGCAGAAATAAGAGCGGACCACGTCCTGGAGAGTTGGGACTGGGACTGGCACCTGTAGCAAGTGGGGAAGTCCCAGAAAGCCATGGAGAGGGGGACCAGCTGATCGAGAGATAATGAGAGAGTCCCTGAACATCGGACGGGCCCTCCTGATTCATGCTGGCACTGTGAGCTCCTCCATCAATGCTGCAGGGCCATCGGGTTCTGGTATTGGACCTCTCCATGTGACACCTCCAGTTGCCCCACCTGATCCTATCCCCCTGGTGCCACTGCAGCAGACCCGGAGCCTACAGATCCGCTGCCCTGTGCCAGGCATGGTGTGGCAGCCTCCCACTGCTGCATCCTCCACCAGCCAGCTGGACACCCAGGGGCCAGCCCTGCCTTCCACACCTGCCCCATCAGGGAGCCAGCAGGAGGGAGGATCGTAACAACAGGGGCCTGAGGCATGGGAATTCTTGCCCTCGGTTCAACCAAGGAAGAGGGGGTGGCCAAAGAAAGTGGAGGGGGGACGGGACAGGGGATGGGGCAAATAGAAGAATGTAAAAACATGTAAATAGAAGTATTGTAAATAGATGTTTGGAATCCTTGTCATCATTATCTGATGCTGAATGCAGACAGGGCGGTCAACAGGAGTCACTGGCTACAAAGCTATGCCAGTGCAATGCCAAACGGCGTTCCAAGGGGCTGTATAGTGGTGTCCTGTCAAGGCCATCAATGGGCCAGCACAGGTACATCGTGTCTGGTTGTGGCAGGGCCAGTGCCCCAACCCACCATGGGTCTCCCGGACAGCCATGCTACCAGACAGATGCCCTATTGCTGTTGCTGTTGACCTACAGGGCAGCTGGCCCATCCCTCCTACATGTCCCAAGTGATGTGCTATGCACTCTCTGAGAGGGACCACATGCTAGGCCCTTCCCACCATACCCAGTGTTTTGGGGTGGCACTGGGGTGGTCTAATGGCACTCCTCACCACTGTGTCCATGGTGTGTGAGGAACAGCAGCACCCAACCACCCACACCTCTCAAGGTGCCCGATGGGAGTCCCCCACTGTTCCCATGGACTACACATGAATCTTTACTACTGTGCCCCATGATGCCTTACCGGGGGTTTCATGGGTCCCAAAGTAGCTCCCCAACCAGCATAGATGGAGATAGAGACAGTGCTCATTTAAAGATGTTGGCATTTGTTGTTGCAACTCCACAATCATGCATGGTGATGCCAAGTGGCCTGGGGAACACCAATCCACTACGCTGCGTTGATTGGCCATGATGGATCTGTTGGGGTAGGGATGTGCCCATGGGATGGTCCTGTAGCTAGACTGCACATTGTCCCTTCATGCCACATACCTGCACAGTGCTGCCCTGATCCTTTTGGCATGCTGGTGCTCCTGGTGGTTGTCATCCAGTCTATACAGGGGCACAGGCCCTGAGGGTTGAACAGGCATGGGTTAATCCAAGGCAGTGTCATCTGTCTCACAATTGTTGTGGAGCACACAAGCTGCTCCTATCATCAAGGCAACTGTCTCCACACTGAAATCCAGGTGGCCAGTGAGGAATCTCCAGTGCTGTTTGAGAGCACTGGAGATCCTGCTTGACTACTGTTTGGGCAGTGCTGATGTGGGTTTTGTAGTGAACCTTGGCTGGGGTGCGGGGCACCGGATACACCTTCATGAGTCAGCAGAGAAGGGGGTAGGCAGGGTCCCCAATGATGAATGGCGGCAAAGTGACCCCTTCGATGAGGGTAATGGTAGGATCACTGATGTCCACCCTGTACATTCAAGTAAATAGGGGGAATATGCTGAGGATCTGGGCATTATGGCTGTGGCTGGAGTGGCTGGTGAACACATCAGTGAAGCAGCCCCTGTCATCCACCACTGTCTGGAGTTGCAGGGAATGGTAACTATGGCAGTTGATGTACTCTGCAGCCTCCTCATGAGGGGGCCACAGGATGTCTATGTGTGTTCCATCGATGGTCCCGATACAGTTAGGGAAGCCTGCTTCCTGGAAGTCCGCCATTACCTGGTCCTGATCCATGAGCTGGACCACTCGATCGAGGAGGCTGGCCTTTATTGTCTTATAGAACTCCAGGATGATGATGGCCACTGTGCTGATCCCAACATCGAAGTGTTGAGCAACAGAACGGCAGGAGTCGGGGGTTGCTGGGCCACATAGCTATGGCCCCTTGCTGGACCACAGGGATGGGTGAATGTATTGGGGTGGTCTGTCACTCAGGTCATGGTTGGAGGCAAGTGCTATCCTCAAAATGAGCCATCTCTCCATCCTAAAGTTGGCTTGCTGTGCAGCCTTGTCTCACGTGTTCAGAACCTTCACCCACCACCGAGCTGCCCTGGGCATGATCCAGAGGTAGCATTGGATGGGCATGACCAGGTAGATGCCATGGGTAGCAACTGCGATGTGCCATGTCTGGCTCCTGGCGAACCTCCTCAGCTGGCTGTTGTTCCGTAACCTGGCTGAGATGATCCTCATCAGGATCCACAGCTGCCCATATGCCCGGTGACCCGCCCTTCGGTGGCGGCGCCTTCAGGTGTCTCTGAAGAGAGAGGCCTGTAGCTCGGCCAAGTAATCCAAGAGCAGATGATAGTTTACTGCTGCTTGCATGATCAACTGGTGCTATCTATACCACTCAGCGATGCAGTTCAAGAAGCGACACTGGGCATTGACCTGCCCCGCATCCATGATGTGGTTGACGGCAAAGAGCAGACAGGCTAACTCGACCACAGGGGTGTTGTAGACCATGTGGCTCTGAGGCAAACCAGTGCTGGATTGCTCCTGCTGTGTGTCTGACCATATAGTCACATGGTCCTGCGTGTTGTGCTGCTGATCGTGACCCCATTGATCATAGCGGGCCTGCCTGTTTGGAACAGGTGCTGGCCATTTCCATGGGTTGGATGGTCCCCTTCCCCCGGGGCAGTATGTGCAGTGAGCGTCCATGGTGTGGCTCATTTGCAGGCATCTGTTTCCCTTTTGTATTGCTTATGGGTTCTGCCCTTGGGTGGGTGACTGGCAGGGAGTGAGGCCTTGCCTGGGGCAGATGTCAGTTCCCCTCCTCGTATCTGTACTCACTGTGTTGTGGGTTCATGTGCCCCTCCTCACTCTGGTGGGAGTAAAAACCTGGGTCACTGTTGCCTCCTCGAGCATCCCATACCCCCACCTTGGTTTTCCCGTCTCCCTCCTTGGCATTGCCTGTGGTGTCTGCATGCCATTGTTATCCTGTGACCTTGGAGCTGATAGGGGAGCCACTGTCTGGTTTCTTTTCACATAGCTGTCTCTAGGGTTCATTACCCATCCCTTCCTTGTTGGTTCGGGCCGTGTTCAGGACTCCTGCTCCTTCCATGCCCCCTACACAGGGAATGTCTGCCCTTGGGGATTGGAGTGGGTGGACTACCATGTGTCTTGTGGATTTATAGCACAGACTGAAGCTATAGTTCAGCAACTATTGGGGTCTCCCGTTACTGCCCCTTCTGACTTTGAGTTTCTGAGTGATCTGCTACAGTGGTTGGGACATCCCGCTAGCTGGCCCGAGTGCTCAGGCTCCAACTGTTTGACAACACTGCACCTCCTCCCATTCATGGTTGGGACTCCATGAGAACCTGTGGAAACCCTGGCGTTATGAGAGATCTGTGGGCTGCCGGACTTTCACCTGTGTCTTGCTACTGTGGGACCGTCTCTGGGGCTGTCATTCATGTGCAGCCTCCTCAGAGCGCATGGCCATGGTTGGCTTGCAAAGACATCTACACACGGCTTGATGCTTAAACCAATTTTACTACAAACACTATGTTTCAACAGTGTACACAGAACCATATAGCCAGCATGCTACAACAACTGGATCGGTCAGGGCAGGCCCCACTCATGTCCCCTTCCCCTGCTCTGACAGGCCCTCTGAGCCCATGCCAGCTTGTGGATCTAGTGGTTGGCCTCCCATACGTCATTGTAGACCTCGACAACCACAGCCATGACACTGCTGTGCTTCATGACTTGGATCTCCCTCAGGTCATGGGCTGCAGTCACCAGGTTATGACCATGTTAGCTACACATGTGGCCAATCCCAGAGCAGCTCCCACATCCATGCCTGCCCCATCGCCATATGTATTGAGGTGGAACATGGCAGGCAATGGCTTTCCAGCTCTCTGTGAAACATGGGATGCAGGGAACCAACTTGGGGAGCACTGCTCATGCTCCAGCGGTGAACCCTGCAACCTACAGGACTTGTTTAACATGATGTCTCATGTTGAATGGATCATGGACACGAGTGCAAGGACAGTGCAGCTGCATTGAGCTATTGCATACTTGCTATCTGGAATGGGAGCAATATATGCCTTGCAATTGGTGGGCAAATCCCCCCACCGTTCTTTCCCTGTTGACGGGATGGTGCCTCTACCATCAATACATTCAAGGAATGGTCCTATGGCTATCATGCCTTACACCACATCGGTGCAACGTGCAACCACCTTAGCACGGTAGTGATGGCATCATCGTTGCACAGGCCAACACCAAGCAACGCACTTCGTATGCCCACCTGTGATCCTCAGATTCCTGCCGACCTGCTGCATTATGGCAGCAAAACAAGCCAGGTCCCTGGCAATGTTCTGGAGCAGCCGGAGGGACTCCAGGAGAACTAGGGAGGGGGACAGTGATCGGACATGAGTGCTCCATTTGGCAAACAGCTGGTGATCGCCCGTTCCTGACTCCAGCCCCCCTGTTGGACCTGCAGACATGTGACCTGTATTGCAGTACTGGATGTATGTGGATGGGGGGTATGGCCTGGCTGGTATTGTTCTGGCCTGCTGGAACAGTGGGGTTTCCTTTGCAGTTACACGGCTAGTATTTGTGAGTACCTGGCCACCATTATCTGTGACCGAGGCAACTGCATTCATCGGCCATGCAATCGTATGCTTTATGGCCTACAACAGCTAGTTGATTGTAGCCTGGAAATGGAGATAAGTGCGTGTGCCCATACTCAGGGCCCCGACTCTCCTGCGGGTCTGTGATTCGCAGATTTCCTGCAGAATCCCCCTCCCCCTGCGGAATCTCCTGCCCCGCTTACCCCAGCGCATAATTTCTAGTCTGCGCTGGGGAGATGCGGGGGAGGAGATTCCACGGGGAAGGGGATTAACAAATCCTCTGGGCTTCCCCTCCCCAGCCTCTGCTGGCTGCCAGGGGCTGCCTCCCAGTTTAGAAATTAAAATTAACTTAGCAGTGACAGCCAGCTGCCCCGCTCAGCGCACTGGTCCCCACCCGGCTCCAGGGCCTCTTCCTGGCCCCTCCCAACGGGGCCTCTCAGGGCGACGCAGCCGGATGATGTCATCTGGCTGTGCTGCTCGGAGAAGCCCTGGAGCTGGGTGGGGATGAGCGCACTGAGGAGAGCGGCTGGCTGTCACTGCTAAGTTAATTTTAATTTCTAAATTGGGAGGCAGCCCCTGGCAGCCAGCGGAGACTGGGGAGGGGAAGCCCCTGCCTTTCACAGCCTGGGGGAAGGATTTACCGGGGGGGGGGGGGGGGGAGTGGAGAGGAGGCAAGCCCTGGCTGGCTGTCCGCCCCTCCCCCCCGCATGGTAAATCAGTGCAGTGAGGTGCAGGATCAAGCCCTGGGCTCCGTGGAATTTTTTTAAAAACTCCACAGGAGAATCAGGGCCCTGCCTATACTCTACCAGGGGCCCTTCCTACAGGACAACTGTGCTGCCAACGCTGCGAGCCTTGTCCCACGGATGAGGGCCCTTATGAACCCCGTGAGCCCTCTGGAACCCAGGGCATGGTACTGTACTGCTCTTGGGGGGGTTTCCGCCCATCACTGCAGGGATCACAGTGGCTGTGTGTGGGCCAGCTCCTGGGCTTCTGTGGTTGGAGCGCACCCACCCCCGGCTGCCATCCTATTCGCTGAATCACACAATTGTACCCCTGTTCATGGGTACAGGGTGTTTGGCGTGTGCACGCTTCCCCTCAGCTACAGAGCATGGCCTAGGGCGCTGTCACTCACTGGGGGATTTTTTGCCTCCATTGTTGTCCATCACTCTAGCCTGCTCTGGCGCTTCGATGGCTGGGAACACGCTAGGGCATGTATGGAGGCATGTGTTCCGTGTGTCTTGGGCCACATGCTCTTGTCCAGGGCAACATTGGAACATCCAGACCTGTGGGCGTGCACTGCCCTGCATCACCCACCCACTGGCCCCTCGAGGGGTATTGTCCCATGGAACCTGCCTGGACCAAATGCCTGAACTGAACCACCTGGTGGTTCCCCCCGTGGGGCCCATTCCAGCGAGGGAGGCATTCCATGGTGGATCCCGGAACTGTTTGTCGGATGTGCCCTCCAGGTGGGGTTGGTCCATGCTGCCTGTCTGCTGTCTGCATAAGTACTGCGGGGAACCAGGGGCCGTGTGCTTCCTTTCCCTCATGTGTCAAGCAACAAGGTTTTCCTTCCTGCCAGCTTCACACCCCCCCCCCCGGGACTTGAACTGTATTGACCCTGTTTAACGCATGGCAGCCATGGGGGCCGGGTCTCACGGGACACCAGTCTCCTCCATGGCCAGAACATTGGGATGGCTTTTGCTGTCCTTCCCTTGTGACTGTGCCCTTCTGTTTGTGGGAGGCAGTGGGGGCCACTTGCGTTTCCCTTATGGTGTGGCCCCACAGATATTTGCCCCATGCCCATCCCCTCTCTGGTGTGCTGGCTCGATCCCGGTTTAGAGATTTTACTTCTGTGTTTATTGTCTATGTTAAATTTTATATTTCTTGTCGATGTACTTGTTGTTATTTAGTACTGTTTATTTTGTATACTTTGTTGTTTCGGCTACGGCGAGAGCTGCTGCCTATTAAACTGACCTAAACTAAGCTGTGCTGGTCCTTGGCTGTGCAGCTGTGACCAGCCTTAATAGCTGGGTCCTCCAGTGCCTGCTGGCAGCCTTCCTTGGCTGGGCCGCTTGCCTGTTGCTCCTTCCTCCCTTGCCTTCACTGAGCCCTGCTGTGGGCAGGCAGGAGTGGTAGCTTTGGCTTCATTTGCCCATAGTCGGTCATGTCTGCATGTAGATGTGGTGGGCGTGGTTCCAGGAGTGGTTTGCCACTGACCGGAGCCATTGTCACAATTATTCCACCGCTGTGGACTGGGGTGGGGGCCTCCCTACTCCCTGGTGGAACTTGGCCCATGTCATGTTTGTTCTGGGCCCCACTCTGGAGCAGGGTGGCGGTCTTTCCCCAGCTCAGATCTAAGTGTGATAGCCCCTTCCCGCCGTCATGTCTGAAAGTACCCAGAAACTTCCAGAAAGTTAAAATTGGGCTGTTACTATATGCTTGAAAATCTGCATATAGTCATAATGACCACTAGAGGGCAGCAAATTGTTAACAGACAAACCAACATATTTCAGCATTAGAAATGCAGGTGATTTGTAAACAGACAAAATATGCTGAGAAGAACTAGTTGGTTGGATACCTTAGAGTGTCATTTTTAGAAATATTTACAAATAACCGCACTGAAACAAAACAACTACCTCCTTACAGCTGGTTTGTGTACTCTTATCCATGGATAACATCTTAGATACCACTCACCAACCTTTTAAGATCTTGATAATTAGGAATCAGGAAACAGCTGCAGAGACATTTTAACTTAGCTTACTCACACAGACACATTGCATTTTCTCTGAAGACAGCCTATGATGGGTGCTGCCATAGTATTGTACATTAACCATCTAAGGAGCAACAATTTTGGAACATCCCTTTATTATATCAGACAGTAGTTGTGCCCATTAAGGGTGAAGCACATAATGTAATCTATGGCTGGAGATGGAGGGCAGGGGAGATTTTGGGCATACACAGGGAGGGAGCTGTATGTGGGAAGCTTTTACCAGCTTGGGGGAGAAGAGAAAGTGTGTTTGCTTCTCTTTTTCTTCCCACCTTTTAAGCTGCTTAGAAGTAGGTGTACAGGAATTTTACAGGACGGGAACTGTACTCTGGAATCCTATGGATAGAAATTCCATGCCTAATGGGGAAATGTATAGTAGTAGGGCTATACTATTGTCCCCCTGACCAGGATAGTGCGACTGACTGAAATGCTAGCAGAGATTAGACAGGCTACTACAGTTGGTAACACAATAATAATGGGTGATTTTAGTTATCCTAATATTGACTGGGTGAATGTCTCCTCTGGGCATGATAGGGAGGTAAAGTTTCTAGGCACCATAAATGACTGCTTCTTGGAGCAGCTGGTCCTGGATCCAACAAGAGGAGGAGCTACTTTAGATCTAGTCCTATGTGGCACGCAGGGCCTGGTGCAAAGGTAATGGTGGTGGAGCCGCTTGGCAATAGTGATAATAATACAATCAAATTTTACATAATTACTGCAGAGAGAATGGTAAATAAAACTACCGCAGTAACGTTTAACTTTTAAAAGGCAGACTATACTAAAATAAGGAAACTAGTTGGAAGGAAACTAAAAGGAGCAGGCAATGATTAAATGTCTGTAACAGGCATGTAGACTATTTAAAAATACCATCTTGGAAACCCAGATTATATGTATTCCACAGGTTAAAAAAGGTAGCAAGGGGACCAAACGTCTGGCAGATTGGCTAAATAGCGAGGTGAAGGAGGCTATTAGAGCAAAAAAGGCATCCTTAAAATTGTTTAAAGCTAGTTCTAATGAAGACAATAGGAAAGGGCATAAACATTGGTAAATCAGAAGTAAAACATTAATAAAACAGGCCAAGAAAGAATTTGAAGAGAGACTTGCTAAAGAGGCAAAAACTATGTGGCCATGAGCGGTTGCTGAGTGGCTCACGGGAGTGTGCATCCTCCTGCACCACCTTCAGATGGGTGCTCAGATGAGTGGCTCCTGGGTGGCCATGGGTGGTAGCATCTCATTTAAAACATGGTTACATGCATTGAGGAATTCTACATGAGTTGTATGCAATTCCTTCAAGTGTATAATTGAGAAAGCTTGGAGCTGCAAGGGAAACATTCTGGTGAAGAGGAATCTGCAAAGCAATATTGCCCTCCAGTCCTTCCTCCCCCGCTGGTGAAATTGATGAGCATGTCAGTTTCACCAGGAGGATTTTTTTTAAATTTTATTTTTTTTACACCTGGGACCAAAGGTTGGGCTGAAAGGGAAACTTGCTGGCTGGCTGCTTGGCTGCTAGTCAGACTCAGGTTGACACTGTGGCAGCAGGGAGAATTTAGTGCATTCCCTTTCAAAGAACAGGGAAATTCTTAGATAAAAAAACCTTTGGTTTAAGGCTGGAGTTAAGGTTCTTACAGCCATGTTCCAAAAAGCATGGAAATTGTTTCCATGATGTGGCTGCACATCACGACAAGGGACAGGATACTGGGAGGGGGGATGGTTTGCGGCACCTATCTGCGTATTACATTTGTTGTGCTAAACCTGTGAGTGGGGGCTGCCGCACAGCGCACGCACATTAATACACGCAGGGGGCTGCATGGACCGAACACAGGAATCCAGTGGGCTATTGTCTTGTTTATAAACAACCTACAACATGTTAATATCAGTGCATTACCTCAAAAAACTTTGTGGAAAAATACTGCTCCAATATTATCCAACCACAGCACAGCCTCAATCTTATAGACTAGGGACGTCACCAGGCCAAAAACTGCGAAGTTAGTCCTGCCTCCTTAAAGTTTCTAATTCCAGTATTTAACTGAGTCTGACCCCAAATATTATAGGGCATTTTCAGACAAGACACTCTCCACCCACTACCCACTACCCACACACTATACATGTTGCAGGGCACCCATAGAGCAACACTGCAGTCCTAAAACATGTATATTGGGTGTGTGGTGTGTGGGTAGTGAGTGGAGAGTGTCTTGTCTAAAAATGCCCATAATCTGGATACAGTTAGCCTCTGCTATCCACATTCTTCCCATTCTCCCTAACCCCAATGACAGCGCATAGGAAAAGCAGGGGAAAAGGGACAGCAAGCTGCCCACTCCCTGTTGCTCTCCCCAGCTTCAGTGTTATCCCCCAACCTGCAGAGGAAGAGGATTGGGGCTGAAAGCCCAAGACAAAGTGTTAATGCATGGAGCCGAAGTTGTAAGCAAGCACAACATGTGAAACTGTCTGACGTCTTTAATGCTTACATGGCACACAAATTAAGGAAGCAGCCTTAACTTACAATTTCCATGCTTTTTGGAGCATGGCTGAATTTGTAAGAGCCTTAACTTCTCCTTTAAATCAAAGTTTTTTTAAATCTGAGAATATTTTTAAAAAGTTAATACATTTAATATTGTAAAAAAACACACCCCATCAATCAAAACTCCATTGAACATGCAAAAATGGTTGAAGTTTAAAACTTGCTACATTTATTTATTTAATTTATTTAATCAGCTTTTATTCTGTCCTTGCCTCAGAGGTTCAGGGAGGCTTACAGAAGTGTATATCATATATAAACATAACATATAAAAACATATGTAAAAACATATAAAAACAATTAAAAAGAAACCTCCAACCCTCTGCCTAACCCCTCTGATCCATTCCACCCAACCCTATCCCAGCCTGCCAAATGCCTGCCCAAACAAAAAGGTCTTACATCTCTTCCAAAAGGCAAGCAGGCTCGGGATTAGGCGGATCTCCAAGGGGAGAGAGTTCCATAAGTGTGACACGGTCGTCAAGGGGATCTTGTTGTCATTGTTTGGCTTGGGGAGGAAAACTGAGAAAGAGAAATGTAATGTGACTGAACAATTCCTTTCAGAGCATGTCTACATCTGGGTGGCTTGAACTGGGTGGAAAACACCTTGAATCAAAATTTCAACAAATTTTAAGATTTTGACTTCAAAAGGTGATACAGGGATCAGGATCGGAGGAGTCCCTGGTCTAGAGTTGTTGCTGTTGAATTCGAGGTCAGTTGGTAATAAATCAACAACGATTTGGGAGCTGATCCTGGATCATTCAGCTGACCTCGTACGTATTACAGAGTCCTGGTTGGACAATGAGTCGAGGTCGATATTGGCTGACCTTGTTCCAGCCGGGTACTCTGTGCAGCACCAGCCTAGATCAGAGGGGTGGGGAGGTGGTGTAGCTGTTGTTTTTAAGGACACTTGGTCTGTGAGGCAGTATCCTGTGCAGACCATCTCGGGCATGGAGGGGGCCCTCCTTGTGTTCGATTTGGCAGGCAACAGATTAGGGCTGCTTTTGGTATACCGTGCACCTACCTGTACTGCAGCATCACTACATGCTCTAGCGGAATTGGTATTGGAAGTGGTCTTGCGATCCCCAAAGACTTTGGTCCTGGGAGATTTCAATATCCATGCTGATGTCAGTCTAGGGGGAGCATAGCGTGACTTCATGGATGCCATGACAACCATGGGACTGTCTCAGAGGGTTAAGGGCCCGACACATGAGGGGGGACATACCCTTGTCTTGATGTTCTGCACCGGCCTTGAGGCGGGGGGTTTGGTGGTGGTGGATGTAACGGCTTTACCCCTGTCGTGGACGGATCATTACCTCCTCCAGACCAGTCTCCTGGAGCATGTCTGCCCCCGGAAAGGTGCAGGGCCAGTTCGTTGGGTTAGTCCCTGGAGACTTACGGAACCAGAAAGGTTCCTGAAGGCTCATGAGGAAATGCCATCCGATTTTGATGATCGCTTACTCGATGACCTCATTGCCTTCTGGGACAGCTTGTTGGCTGAGGCTATGGACCGAACGGCTCCCAAGCATCCACTTCCAGAGAGCCGACGGCGGGGGTCACCATGGTTCATGGAGGGCCTGTGCTGGATGAAGCAGGATGGACAGCGGTTGGAGTGATGGTGGCTCTGAACTCGTGCTGATGCTGACCAATTGGAGCATAAAACTAGTTTAAGAGCTTATGTTGTTGCGGTGCGGGCAGCAAAGAAGGAGTTCTTTGCTGCCCTCATTGCGTCTGCAAAATCACATCCAGTGGAGTTTTTCTGGGTGGTGCAGAGGCTGGTCAGTCCGGCCTCTCTCCGCCTGGAACTGGAATCTTCCAGTGCCTCCTGTGACATGTTTGCTGATTTTTTTGCGGATAAAATCGCCCAGATTCACCATGATCTTGATGCTGCATTTATGACAGTGGATGTATCAGAGGTACAGGAAGTCCCAGTGGCAAGGAAGAAAGAGCCCAAAACTATTCCCCAATTGTTATGTAGATAACCTCAAATCCCAATACGAGATATATACATCAAAGCTTTATTATTGCAAACTACTTAAACCAACAAAAAACCAATTACTGTCAACACAGTTATCAAAAAAATTCATCCAAATACAAAATTCCTTTTAAAAAAAGCACTACGTTACTAAAAACCCAAACGTTGTAACACAAATGTCAACATGATTAACATGCAAATGTACAATGTATAATTGTTTCCTCTTTATCTTCGTTAGTCACATACAAAGTAAGTACGAGAGGGAGCAGAAAGAAAGGTGAAATTTAGCACTTTGCCTCCCTGGGAGAGTACAGCAATAACAAGATTAGCCGAGAGGCGATCAGGAAGTGATACGGGCTCTGCCGCTGCTAGGATTTTTGCAGGTATTTGGCGAGCCTTGGGGCATTTTTGCCAGGTATAACTTTGGGCTCCAGCTCATCCATTTCCTTGTTCACAGGGGCAACATTACAACAGCTGCATATTGGATTTGAGGCAGCAATCACACACAAGTAGGTTGTGTGTGCAGTTCTGCAGCTCCACACATGTCTGGAATTACTGTTTATTGAATGTCCAGTGAATAAGGGGAGGAGTCCCTGAAACGCGTTTGGACCTATCAATTGGATTCATTGCAGTTATTAACTGGATTTATTGTGTGTGTCCTGCATAGGACACAATTATAAATTGTACATTTGCATGTTAATCATGATGACATTTGTGTCACAACATTTGGGTTTTTAGTAACATAGTTCTTTTTTAAAAAGAAAGGAAATTTGTATTTGGTTGAATTTTTTTTGATAACTGTGTTGACATTTTTAGGACAGTAATTGTATGACAATGATTGCATAAACAGAAGGAACATTGTGTCAGTTCCATAACACTGTACAGCTGTTTGTTGTGCACACACATAAATTGGTTTTTTGTTGTTTTAAGTATTTTGCAATAATAAAGATTTGATGTATATATCTCATATTGGGATTTGAGGTTATCTACATAACAATTGGGGAATAGTTTCAGACTCTTTCTTCCTTGCCACCAGTGCTGCACTATCCGTGTGGACAGTGAGAGAGAGTTTTTTACCCTTCCTTTGTGTACAGGAAGCCCCACCATGTCTGTTGTTGTGGGATCAGTTTCAGTGGGTGTCGTCCGTTGCCACGGTGGATGTCCTTGGGACGGTTCAGGGGACCTGTTGTGAATTAGATCTGTGCCCATCCTGGCTGGTGAAGGCCAGCCGAAAGACATTAGGGCCATGGACATTGACTCCTAGCCAGCTATTGGTCAGTCTCTAACCTTCCTTTTTTAGGGAAGGTTATTGAGCGGGTGGTGGCCCGGCAGTTACACAGGCATCTGGACCGGGTTGGTTTTCTTGATCCCTCGCAGTCTGGTTTTCCCCCCGGGTTTGGCACGGAGACTGCATTTGTGGCCTTGGTCGATGACCTGCGCCGTGAATTGGATCAGGGCAGATCCTCAATTTTGATCTTACTGGATCTGTCAGTGGCGTTTGATACCGTTGACCATGAGATGTTGGTGGTGAGGCTGCGAGACTGGGCTGAGGTGAGTGGAATTGTTCTTGAATGGTTCCGCTTATTCCTGGCAGGGAGAACTCAGTGGGTGGTTCTCGGGGAATGTACATCGTCTCCCCGGAATCTCACGTGTGGAGTCCCACAGGGTTCTATTCTGTCCCCTCTCCTGTTCAACGTGTATATGCAACCTTTGGGTGAGGTCATGAGAGGGTTCAGCGTGCGATGTCATCAGTACGCCGATGATACAGAACTTTACTTCTCGTTTTCTTGAGACCCAGGCCCAGGAGTCTCGATGCTTGCCTGGTGCTTGGCAGCTGTGGGGGACTGGATGAGGGCGAGCCGTCTGAGGCTGAATCCCGACAAGACGGAGGTGATGTTGGTGGGTAGGGCTGAGAGGGTGATGGCTCCCATCATTGGCGGGGCCTGTCCCCCTCTGGCTGCTCAGGTTCATAGTCTGGGGGTGCTCCTCGACCCGCAGCTCTGCCTGGATTGTCAGGTGGAGGCTGTGGTGAGGGGAGCATTTCACCAATTACATCTGGTTCGATGACTGCGGCCGTATGTCTCAGACTCAGATCTGGCCATCATCATCCATGCCTTCATTACCTCTCGATTGGACTACTGTAATGCACTCTATGTGGGGCTACCCCTGAGGACAGTCTGGAGGCTCCAGCTGGTGAAGAATGCGGTGGCCTGCCTCCTAACGGGGACGGGCCGCTGTGAGCACATTACACCTGTGCTCCGTACTCTGCACTGGCTGCCTATTGTTTTTCGGGCCCAATTCAAGGTGTTGGTGATGACCTATAAAGCCCTAAATGGCTTGGGTCCTGCTTATCTGTGAGACCGCCTCAGGCCCTGGGTCATTTCACGGCCCTTGCGCTCGACCGAGGGCACCCGACTCCAAGTCCCCCTGGTATCCTGGGTGGCGATGGCAGAGAGGGTGTGCTCTGTGGCCGCGCCTCGGCTATGGAACTCCCTCCTGATGGGGGCCCATCTCTCCCCAGACCTCCCCTCTTTCCGAAGATATTGTCAGACCTGGTTGTTCCGCCGGGCCTTCAGGGAGGGGGTGGGGAGAAGGGTTTTATTTGCTAGCTGTTACTGAATTTTATGTGCCCATTTTATACATTTTATATATTGTAGTTTTTAGAACGTTTTACCGTTATGTTTTTGTGTTGTGTGCCGCCCCGAGCTGCCGAAGTGCAGGAGGGTGCAGGATAAAAGTTTGTGTAATAAATAATAAATAAATAAAATTGCATTTTGCAACTTCAACCCAGCTGTACGGATGAATCAAAATGTAGTTTTGAATGGAAATTTTGACAAATGTAGAAATTTCAGATTAGTAATTTCATGTTGCATATTCAATCATCTCAAGTTTTGTGCTCATCATGATGATATCTGAGCATGTTCAGTGAGCATACGGAATTCTTTTTAACTGAGTCTGTTAGAAGCTTACAGTCTGTGACATCAGGGCAAATGTCCTCTTGCCTGTTGAGACATAAAGAGCTGTTATGGGGGAGGGGAGTGGCAGTCTTATAGATTCCAATGACAGAAGAGACAATTAGGATCCTCTAGTCTTTCCTCCTGCATCACACAGGCCAAAGTAACCTCTAGGAGTCAAGATACTGGGGAAAGGTGTGGGGCTGTTTGCATGGGGAGACTCTGAATAGCTGAAATACACACAACCCCCCTGTATTTCTGCAACTGTATTTCAAAGCAGCTTAGTGAATTATTTATTTATTTATTTATTTATTTATTTATTTCAATTCAATTTCTGCTACAGCAGCTTGGAGCAGCTCACAATTAATTAAAACACATACAAATATAATAAAATAAAATAATAATATAAACATAAATAAGACTAATAAATAAACAGATACAAATATCAATATAAAACCAGTCATAAAACATGCCTCAAGGTGGAGCTAACCCCCCCCCCCCTCCAACCCACCACCCATCTCCCTTGCCAAAACCTGGTGGAACAGCCAGGTCCTTAAATTGTCTTGGGAAAGAGGGGTCTGCAGTCACCAAGAACGCCCCCCTCATCGTCACTACCTGAGATACCCAGGGGACTCTGAGGAAAGCATCCTTGGCTGACCGCAGGGGCTGTTCCAGGACCCAGGAGGTGAGGCAATCCTGCAGGTAGGTAGGACCCAGGCCATTTAGGGCTTTATACGTTAAAACCAACACCTTGAATCGGGCCTGGAAGACTATAGGAAGCCAGTGCAAAGAACAAAGCATTGGAGTAATGTGCTCACGGTGACTCGTCCCTGTAAGGAGATGGGCTGCTGTATTCTGCACCAGCTGCACCTTCCAGACCATCACCAAGGGTAGCCCCACGTAGAGCGCGTTGTGATAGTCGTCTTGAGGTGATGAAAGCATGGATGATGGTGGCTAGATCGGCATCCGAGACATACGGCTGAAGCTGTTGCGCCAGATGTAATTGGCGAAATGCTCCCTTTGCCACCACCGTCACCTGAACATCCAGGTGGAGCTGTGAGTCAAGGAGCACCCCCAGACTGCAAACCTGGGAGACCAATGGAGGGCAAATCCCATCAATGATGGATGCTACCACTCCCCTAGCCCCTCCCACCAGCATCACCTCCGTCTTGTCGGGATGAGAAGAAGACAGAAATAGTCTAAAAAATAAGCATGGGCCCCATGTGTTTCCTGCCTTGCTGTGGTTTTTGCTGCATTTTACAGTCTTGTTCTAAGTTTCTGCTAAGATTCCCCATGTCTCAGGGTGTTTTTAGACAAGCTCCTCCCCACCCATTACCCACCAGTCACCCATGCATCATGCATGTTTCAGGGCTGCATAGGACACCAATGCAGCCTGGCAACATGCATGATGCATGGGTGATGGGTGGGGAGATGCTTGTCTAAAACAGCCTCAGTCTTTCTCTTGCTATGAAGATCCTTCTGTCCAGATGCAAACCAATGTGCTACTGCCCTTCTAACTCTATTTGGCAGAAAGATGTTTCCAATACATCATAAGAATGGCTTAAGCAGGAAGTCTCTGCAGCCTGTTTGTCTCAGTGACCAGTGTGAAGTTCACACCCTACGTGGGACTGTTTCCATGCTAATGTTATCCTTTATCTCGCCTAGCATACATAACAAGGAAATTCTGTACAAAAGAACTTCACAAAACCTAACGTTCAACTTTCTTATTAACGCTCAGATTCCTGACTCTAGGAACAGTGAATGAGCTGTGAAGACAGAGACATGTGCAATGAGGTGGCCTCACTCTCAGATTAGACAAACAAACAAACAAAAAACCACCCCACATATGTGCTACGAAGGACGGGAAGAGGTATATGATGGCTGAAATGACGTCTTCTTGCATTTTCCACCATGACTAAATTGAATTGCTTCAGTTTGTCACCATGCCAAATGAACAGTCTGAGGCATAAATCATGTTCAAAAAGCATGCCTGATCTTATCAGATAGTGATGGCTTATGGCTGAGAGGCAGAAAGCTGCTAGTCTTTTGACCCTTGATATGTGGAGCAGCTGGGAGCGCTGCATTCTGAAAACCACAGCACAAAGCCTGCCAGTATTTGGTGTGACGAGCAGCATGTAAGATAACCTTGAGTGGTGTAAGTAGCATGCTTCCTTTTGGTGCCTACCTCAGGCTCAACAGCTAATATGTGCTCTGCTGCTTTCTGTCTGATACACAGCTACAGGTTGGGGAGGGGGGGCAGAGCTGGCCCGAGGCATGTGCCACCAGTGCCCAGGGGCACATGGCCCCACGGGGGGAGGGGTCACGCGCCACCGTGGGCTAGAGACTGACAGACACCGCCGTTTTTTGTTTTTTCCCCCACTGGGCGTTTCTGAGTCAGTCCTCATATGGGGGGGTGGGGGTATGGCGTAAACTTCCTTGGAATCCCTGGCCAGTTATACGCTGTGGAGCTGAGCTGACACAGTCAAGTTGCAGGTAAGTAACCAGCCGCCCCTCATCCCCTGAACATTTCCACCCCCCCTCCCAATTCTAGCGAGTGCCGGCTGGCCTTTGGGGCCCCGCAGCAAGGCTTGGCACATGGCCCCTGAAACCCTTGGGCCAGCCCTGTGGGGGGGCTGTCTGATAGGTTGGGCAGGCATAACACCCCAGGAAACCACCACATACCCTCCTCTCTCCAGAGATCTGAAGCATACACCATCATCAAGGGAAACCTCATGAAAGTTTTGCAAGCAAAAATGTTGAGAAATGACCCACAAGCAAAGACCTATCTCCCCACTGGATAACAACAGAAGATCTGGAGCTGAAATTCTTGAAGATTTTACCCCATATCTCCATCTCTTTGGAAAGGTCATCTAATTTCCCCTTCTCCAGTAATCTTATGCTGGGGTTTTCCCACAAGCTCATGCTAAGCAGGGGCTTGACCAATACTTGGTTGAGAGCCTTCTAAGTAAGCAATCATCATCACTATAAGGAGGCCATGTGAAGCAGCCTGTTAAGCAGGTAGCACTTTCTCTTCTGAATTACTAGTGTCCAATGGTCCAACATGGGCTAGGGGAATGGTGTTGCTTGAGACACTATTTTACAAGCAAAATGTAAAACACACCTTTGCCCCATCCTCTTTCTGGAGTATTCTTAAGATCCCAGGCTCCCGGGTCCCAGAGTAGGATCCTGGTTGATTCCAAAATGGGCAATTATGTAGGCATTTATATCCCTCTTTGGCCATTTTAAAATGGAACACTGTGTGTGTGTGTGTGTGTGTGTGTGTGTGGCCGGTGGAGCACTGCTGCAGGGGTCATGCATGAGGGGAGGGCGCAGATGGGTGCACACCCATCTCCACCCACCTCCACGCATGGAGCAACCCACCTTTTGACTGATTGTTCCATGAGTGGGTGGTGGATGGAGATGCCTGGGTTGTGGGAGCATGCACCCACGCACCTCCACATTTATACAAGCCACTCCCCTATGCGGACACTGGGTGTCCATGCATGGAGTATCTCGTTAGCCTTTCTCTTAATGCTCCTTGCAGTTTCATTGGACTAGCCTGTTGTGTAGGGTTGTCTTGTGCACTAAACTGCTGTGTGATGTTCCTCTCCAAAGTTGGCTGCATTTCAGCAGTAGCCAAATTAGGTCCTGTGCACAGAGCAGAGTGTGTGAAGCTCTCTGTAATCCCTCAGGGTAAAAAGCACCACAGAAATGTGTGATATTACAATGATTGATTTGACTGAAGAACCAGACATTTTTTTAAGTTTCTGGAGCTAGCACCCAATCTGCAACCCCAACTGGTCTGCAAGGAAAACTGCAGGACAGCAGTATGTCCTCTGTCCATTAGGCAAATGACCCAGTGATTCTGTGCCACATTAATTATTATTTTTTCAAGTTACACTACTAACCAGGTTTCTTAGGTTTACATGCCCTTCATAGTTTTGATAGGCTGCATTGAGGCCATAATGAAGATTTGATTACACATTTATGAATATTTTATAGGCTACATTGAAGCTTTGATGGTATATTTATGAACCTTGTCTCTCTGATATTAGGGATGGGTGAACAGGTTGCAGTTCGGGTTCAGCTGTTCGGTTCGGCCGTTCAGTTGTTCGCTGCGTTCTGGTTCGGCCGTTTGGTTCAGGCGTTCGGAAAAAGGCTCTGTGCGAGGAATGATTGCCCCAGATCCATGACGGTGGGTCCCGGGGCTAAAGTGGCAGCTTAAATATATTGACTACAGCCCTCCCTGCCGGTAACTTGGCCCCAGAACCCTGATGGGGTCCTGGGGCTGAAGTGGCTGTTTCCTGATGCGGTGGAATGACATTGTCTCCGTGTGAGGAATGATGGTCCCAGACCCATGACGGTGGGTCCTGGGGCTACTAGAGTGGCAGCTTCTAGGTACTGGCCACAGCCCTCCCTGCCTGTAACTTGGCCCCAGAACCCTGACAGCGGGTCCTGGGGCTGGAGTGGCTGTTTCTTGATGCGGTGGAATGACATCGCCTCCGTGCAAGGAATGATGGCCCCAGACCCATGACAGTGGGTCCTGGGGCTAGAGTGGCAGCTTCTAGATACATATTGGCCACAGCCCTCCCTGCCTGTAACGGAGGCCCCAGAACCCTGATGGTAGGTCCTGGGGCTGGAGTGGCTGTTTCTTTTTTATATATCTATCTATCTCTACACTAAATCTAACTGCTATTAACTATTCTAAAACCTATCGAACTAAATGAAATATCCTAATAATAAACTACAAAGGTCTTGTCCTACAAACACACTATCTCTATCTATCTCTATAACTAAGCTAACTACTATGTATATCTATTTAGTAACTGTCTATCTAATAACTATCTAATATCTATATATAATATTACACAGGGGAAACACAAAGAACACAGGGAGGGGTACAAAACTGAAATGAAAATCAATCTAATATTCCTACTCTAAATAAATCAAAAACGTAAAACAGGCAAAGGGAATCAGGGATGGAATAAGAGGGAAAGGGAAAAGGATTCAATGGAGGGGGGGGGAGGAATGAAAATTGAACACAGGGAATGCAGGGAGGGGTAAAAACAAAAAATGATACCTAATATAATCTAAATAAATGATAATATGGAGGTAAATGGGTTGGATGGGTGAAATAGGAGGAGGATGGCAATGAATTAGGACTAGGAAGTAACAAGAACTGCTGAGAGAGAGGGAGCCTTCTGAAACGTCTGCTGTCAGGAACAGTGAGTAGCTCAGAAGGTGTTGGGAAGGGGGGAGGCAATCAGTTTTGTTTCTTGCTGCGCCCGCCTCACTGCAAGCCCCATTGGCTCCGTGCAGCCTAGCCCGTGGCCAATCGCAGACTGTGAAGCCAGTGGTCTGAGGCGAAAAGGGATGGTGATTGGGCAGGCTGGCTGCTACTCCAAGCCTCTCCACCCCTGGTGCCTGGAAGTCTGATCCTCAGCCGACTCCTCCTCCCTGTCACGTTCTGCCTTCCAGGGATACGTTTTTGCCACCCGAACTCACCTGAATGTGATCCGAACTGACCAAACTGTTCGGTCATTTCGACGTTCGGAACTGAGTTCGGTTCAGTCACTTCGTGTTTGGATTCGGGTTTGGTTGTCCGAACAGGCTGAGTTCAGGCCGAACTCCGAACCGCGTTTGCCCATCCCTATCTGATATTACATATGATATATTTATAAATACACATTATATATTTTTGGTTTTTTTAGTAGTAGACCTCATTAGTTTGTCATTAGGCAAATGGGGCATATTTTTACACCCCCCTAGTCTGGTACGACAAGCAAGCTGCAATGTGAAATGACAAAGAACAAAGAGATGCAGCACAGACCTAAGTTCTTTTCACTGTTCTCTGCATTTTGGCTCCCACCTAGTAATTTCTGGTATCCTGTTGATAGTTTTCAAAAGAGATGAGCCAGCCAAAGTGCCTGCACCACGTCAGCAGGCGGAAAAGATAATTACGGCACCATTAAAGTTGTCATCTTTTGCTGAAGTCATTACCAGACATCCCCCCCCCCGCCCTCGCCAAAAGAGCTGGTAAGTGACGCCTGATAGAAGGCTCTCTACCCAGCCCAGGCCTTCCTCTACAGTGGGCTGGGGCTGCTGCAGGATTCTGGTGGGAGAAATGGCTTTATTTCTGGGCTCCCCAAGGTTGCGTTCAGCCTCTGCTGATGGGTGCTTTTAGACAAGCACCTCCCCACCCACCATCTACCCACTAGACATGTTGCAGGGCTGCAGTGGTGCCCTATGTGGGCCCTGTAATATGTATAATGGGTTGGAAGTGGGTGGTAGTGGGCGAGGAGGTGCTTGTGTAAAAGTACCCTTTGATGGAAAGATCATCCAGTTAGGACAGAGTGTTGGAGGTGGAGATGGCATTAAGTGAAGCAAAGGAAATGGGTCACTACTTCATGAAGATTCAATTCCCAGACATTGGGTTTCTGAATCAGGTGTCCAAGCAGAGTCTCAGGACAGAGCTCTCCGGTTCCCTGACTGGCAAAAACTAGAGAGATGACAAACTTGGGGTGTTTTCTGACAAGCGCTTCTCCACCCATCAGGCATGCTGCGGGGTTGCTCAGGGCACCAATGCGGCCCTGAATCATGCATGATGGGTAGGTGATGGGTGGGGAGGTGATTGTCTAAAAACACCCCTAAGCACCATGGCAGTGCTATTCTCTGTTCTTGCATCTCAGACTGTTAAGAAACAACATGATAACACCCCACCCCCCCACCCCCCGTGAGTGTTTTGTTTTCATGGTCGTCTATTAGGTGGTCAGGAATGGGATTACCCAATTCATGACCACCACCCAGTGAACACTCACCCATTACCCATGCTGTTGGTTAAGAGGGTGTTAACAAACAAGCAATAGCCTGCTGGGGTCTGGGTTCGGTCCATGCACCCCCTTGCGTGTATTTCTTGTGCGTGTGTGTAGCTCCCACTCACAGGTTTAGCTGAACAAACCTAATACACGGGCAGGTGCTACAGTCCATCTCCCCACTGCTTCCCAGTATCCCGTCCGCTGTCATGAATACAGCCGCGGTGAACTATGGGAAGAAGAAGTCGCCCCAGCTGTTTCTTGCTTCCAGGCTTTTTTTGCAGATTGCTCCATGAGTGGGGGGGGGGGGGGGTGGAGATGGGTGGGAATGAGTAGGTTGCAGGAGTGTGCACTCACACACCTCCACATTTAAATGAGATGCTCCCCCTCGTGGACACGGTGTATCCATGTGTGGGAGTCTCTCATTGGCCTTTCTCTTAATGCCCCTTGCAGTTTCAATGGAATAGCCTGTTGTGTAGGGTTGCCTTGTGCACTAAACTGTTGTGTGATGTTCCAACCTCCTCTCCAGAGGTGGCTGCATTTCAGCAGTAGCCAAATTAGGTCCTGTGTGCACAGCAAAGTTTGTGAAGTTTTTTGTAATCCCTCAGGGTAAAAACCTACTATCCATGCCCATCCACAGGGGTTCATACCTGCCAGCAGTTAGTGACTGGAAGTAACCTTTTGCTATGCACAGAATGCTGAATTTATTAGATTTATATTAGTAGGAAATTTAGCCAGTCACAGTACAAACATCTCTTACTGGCAGCTAGCATACAATTATAAAGATGGAACTTGTGATACAAACAACAAGATGGTGCATGTTCCTCCCTGGGCTGTTAATGAGCTGAAAATGGGCCGAGCAGTCTCTTACTAATGGCTTTTTAGTAGGGGTGGGACTCCAGGCTGATTATCGATTTCAGTTTCTATTGGTGTCAGATCCCCTGTGTTTCAGATCCCCTACCGGTGTCGGTTTTACTGGTGTCGGACCTTTCCCATTGAAACCAATGGGAAAGACTCTGACTCTGAGACACAGGGGGAACCGATGCAGAAAGAAAATGAAAAAGCCCTCCCAAGGCATCCCCCCACCCCGTTCCTGGCCTCGGAGTGTGGGGAGCAATTACACCTAACACCCCTGGAAGGCCTAGTAGCGTGCTGAAGCCGCAGCCACAGACAGTGCTGAAGCCGCCGGATCGCCGCCGCTGCTGCCGCCCAGAGCTCAAGGTAGGCAATGGCATTAATCCCTGGGTGGGGAGGTAGGGTGATCCCTGGGGTGGGGGGGTGTTAAACCAGTACCAGTACACTTACCTGCTGGCTGCTGCAGTGCTGGTGCGGGCTCTGGGTCGCCGGTTGCGGCCTGGAGCCCACACTAGGGGACTTAGGGGAAATTTTTGTTGTTGTTTAAATCCAGGCTGGGCAGGGTGGGTGGGTGGGTGTCCCCCCTTCCAC
>QEPC01015182.1:1717033-1730411 GCA_003113815.1 Sphenodon punctatus
AGGAAGGGGAAGCCAGTGGAGGGAGGAGAGGAGAGGCTGCACATGGTCAAAGCGACGGGCTAGGTGGATGATCCTGGCAGCAGAGTTTTGAACAGAGATGAGGGAACCAAGGTGAGAGCGGGGAAGGCCAGCGAGGAGAAGATTTACAATAGTCAAGGCATGAGATGACTAGGGTGTGGATGAGGGTTTTGGCAGAGGAGACAGAAAGAAAAGGGCGGATCTTAGCAATGTTGTGGAGGGAGAAGCGGCAGGATTTGGCCATGGAGTCAATGTAGGGTTTGAAGATGAGGTGCGAGTCGAAAATGAAGCCCAAGCTACGGGCTTGGGAGACAGGGAGAATGGAGACCCCGTCAATGGCAATTGACATGGAAGAGGGAGAGGAAGGATTGGGAGGGAAGATAAGGAGTTCAGTTTTAGCCATGTTCAATTTAAGTTGGCATTGAGACATCCAGGCGGAGATATCGGAAAGACAGTTGGTGAAACGAGTTTGGACAGAGGGGGAGAGGGAAGGAGTGGAGAGATAAAGTTGAGTGTCATCAGTGTATAGGTGGTATTTGGAAACTGTGGGAAGCAATGAGTTTGCCTAGAGATTGGGTGTAGATAAAGAGGAGAGGGCCAAGGACAGAGCCTTGGGGAACCCTGACCGAGAGGAGCAGGGAGGAGGAGGGTGAGGAGTTAGGAAGAGAAACATTGATGTACAAGCACCAGGGCTGGAGCAAGGATTTTTGCTGGAGCCCAAATGACTGGGCTGCCCCACGATCTGGCACACTGCAGGAGGAGGGGAACACAAGATGTGGGGCTTCTCACACCAGACACAGGGAGCTGGAGAGAAGGAAAGTGGATCTGAGACAGCCCAGGAGCAGAGCAGATCCCTGGGAGCCGCAATAGCTGAGCTGGTCAGGGCCACTCCCTGAGCATCCCCTGTTGCTTTGTGTGCCCGGGAAAGGAGACAGCTGCCCACATTGCTCAGCTCCATGCTAGTGGTAGTCAGAGTAGGTTGAGCTTTGCGCTCAGCACACTGAGTTCTCTGTTTGGCTCACCCCTCACACCAGGCTGAGACATCGCCTGCTGCTGCTGCCCTGGCTCTGGAAAAGGAGATGCTGCAAACGGGGAGGGAAGTGGTTCCCTGGGCTCGAGAAACACTGGCTTCCTTCTTCTTTCCTTACAGGGGTGCATTGAGTCTCATGCTTCCTCTTACCCTGGTCTCCATGCTGGAAGCAAACCCAGCAGCACGCCCGGGACAGCTGGCTACCTGCAGCTCCTAGACCACCTGGGTTACTATGGGCCCCTGCCATTGAGTGCAAGTGCTTCCCACCCCCAGCCTCCAAAGCAGCTTATCACTATGCCAGACCGCCATTCTCCACGCCCCCTATGTTCTTCCCCCCTTCTCTGCACCCCCCTTCTCACCCCTAGCCCCCAAAGCAGCTGGTTGCTATGCCACACCTCTATTCTCTATGGCCCCCTCTTCCCTTCCCATGCCAGCCCCTAAAGTATCTTGACATTGGATTCGCTTGTTCAAACATCTATTAATTATTATTAATTATAGGAAGGTGCAGGTCCTGAGTGCTTGTTGCCGGGGGATTGTTCCATGCCTGTTGCAGTGGCAATCCTGTAGCTAGGCCACAAAGAAAGCCATTAGTTCAGACCTCCCCACTTCCACCTTCCCTGTCTGGTGCTTCAGGCCCTCTGGAGTGACCCAGAGGCTGGGAGAGCGCGATGCGGTGTGAGAGATCGAGTGAGGGGAGCTGTGTTGGGAGTGGCCTGGAGGAAGGGAGGGTGAGGTGGGGGTGCAGAGGCAGGGCCGGGCCCCTCTCTCTGTCTCCCTACCAGCCGGTTCACCTACTGCCCCCACCCACCCTTCCCGCCTGATCTAATGGCTACCCTTTGTGGCCAAGAGGGAATGGTGCCTCTCCTCCCCACTTCCCATGCTTACCGTTTGCATCTGTTGCTGCTGTGTCCTGGGGAGTATCCCGCTGCTCCCTAGGACTCTCCTGGACACCTGTGAACACAGTAAAGAAAAAGTTTATAGAATTATATAGCAATAAGTGGAAGCCTTTATCATGCAGGCCTGAAAATGCAGCCCCTCCCCCCGGTTCATTAGCTTGGCATTCTCCTCCACTTCCTCTATGAACGTTGCTGGCTCCATGGTGGGGGTGGGCATGGCGGGATCTCCGCCAGCTGTTACAGCTTCCGTGGGGAGAGCAGGAGCAGTTGGAGCTGGAGGGGGGGAGGGGGGGCTCCTTGCATCTTAGCAGCGCTGGGGTGCCAACCCCTGGGGGGCAGGTTAGGAAGGCAAAGCTCAGACTCAGATCTCACCCGCCTGAGTCCTCCTGGCACAGCTCTGTGTCATTCGCAGCATCCGTACAGGCAATTCAGGCAGCTCTTCCCACGGTGAGGATGCCTGGCCACCCCACTGCTCACCAGAAGGGACCTGACCCAGCCTGGGAGGTAAGCAATGGGCATGTGCTGCAAACCAGGATGAGCTGGGACAACACATTTGAATTTGGTGCACATAGGGCTTTTAAGGTTCCAGAGCAGAGAGAGGAGGCCGGGAAGCAGATGCTGTTCAGAGTGCTCTAGGCTTTTCACCCATGACGCTATGGTGCTGGCGGGCCTGGACATGAGGAGGCTGCACACAACTTAATAGACAAGACGCAAGCACATGGGTGCACATTAGCCCAGATTTGTCCACATGGTGGGCCATGATGTCCCTGGACCACGCTGTGAGTGGGTGGTTGGTGATGGCCATGTGGCAGGTGGGCTAACATCTGGCGAACACTTAATAAACAGGAAGTAAACACCTACTAAACAGAACACCCACCTAGTGTGGGCTATCTTGTTTGTTTTTACCTGAGATGTTAGCCCACGTTAACCCACACCAGGTGGGTGTCTACTTGCCTGTCTATTAGGTGTCTCCACCCCCCCCCGGTCACATGACCACCACCCACTGGACTCACAACCTCCACTCACGGTGGGGCCTTGGAGAATGTGGAGCACCACGCAGGCTAATTCAGCTAATGTGCCTCTGCACGTAAAGGGCCACTCAGCACCACAGAGTTGCGGGTAAAAATCCTAGCGCATCCAAAGAGCGACCAGTTTTCTATCCACTCTCACTGGTGCTGCTGCCAGTGGGGGCTGCCTGCAAGCAAGTGGTGTAGCTACATTGGAATGGGTTCAGGGGCCAGAAATGGAGATGGCCTTCCAACCCCCAATCTGCTACCACCCCATACCCTGCCCGATCACTGCTCACCCGCCACCCCCCAGCTTTGTTCCCCATTGCAGAACACAGTCAGCTTTCCTGTGCCTGGATCTGGACCCTAGATCCAGTTCCAACCCCAACCAGTGGAAGACTGAACTCAAGGGAAGGGAGCAGAGATGAGGGTGTGCACACAAGGATAGGAAACAGATCCGTGGCACAGATGCATAAACTAGATCCTCCTCTTTCTGAGTGCGCTCCTTAAGCACCCCCTGCTTCTACCTTGTATGCAGCCCTCAGAGTTCATACTCATTTTCAAAGTGGCTCCTGGGAGGGACAAGTCCCCCCGCCCCTAAATAGTGATAAAGCCCACTATCACTTGATATCCAGTTGGGCTTACTTACAAACACACCAAACACACGGGGAGAAGCCTCTGCTGTGGAAGCCCCATTCTCCATGCCCTCCCTGGGGCTCTCAGAAGTCAGTCCCTCCTTGTGCCCAGCCAGACCACCCCCCAGGACACACTGCCCCTGCCACCCAACTCCCAGGTATCGGGTAAAGAAGCATGCTGGCTCTGCCATCTTCCTGCGGCTCCCGTGCCATCTGTCCCTGTCTCTGTCCGCTTTTAGACGAGCAGCGGTCTGTTTCGTGTCGGCGGCGCGCATATTTTGAAACTTCCGCCTGGTCTAATTAGATGAGACGGAAGTGGCTTAATATGCGCATATTATGGCGGAGGTGCATTTTTTAAGTGCGCAAATTAAATACCTCGATTATGAGGTATTTAATTTGCACACTTAAAAAATGCGCCTCCGCCGTAATATGCGCATATTAAGCCACTTCCGTCTCGTCTAATTAGACCAGGCGGAAGTTTCAAAATATGCGCGCCGCCGACACAAAACAGAGCGCTGCTCGTCTAAAAGCGGCCTCTGTCTGTCTGTCTGTCTGTCTCTCTCTCTCTCACACACACACACGCATGCATGCATGCACACACACACACTGGGATGAGCTTGGGGGTAGCTCTAGGGTGGCCACTGACGCGTCGCCAGAATAGAGGACAACAATTTGCATTAAAAAATTGCATATGCTAATTTATATTCATTTATGCAAATTTACTATAATTAAAAATAAAAATGACTGTACAACTCACCATATTGGGGGAAGATTGTGACCAGGTCACCTGTGCCTGCTCAGTTCACTATAAGGTGCTGTTAAAGGGAGCCAACAGGACAGCCGTGGGGAGAGGTGGAGGCACACGGGGAGAGGGGACAGCCATGTGAGGGAGGAGGGGGCATGGTGCAGGAGAGGGAGCAACTCTCTCTCACACACACACACACACACTCTCACATAGGTACACATACATAGACATTCACACACTCTTACACACACACTCTGAACTCTCACACACACATACAGTCTCTCTCTCACACACAGACACAAACACACACACACACACACACACACTATCTGATCTCGATCTCTCACTCAGACACACTTTCTCTCACATAGACACATACACTGTATTACACACACTCTCTGATTTCTCTTTCACACACAGACAGACACACAATCCTTCTCACATACAGACACACACAAACACACTCTTACACACTCTCTCTGATATCTCTCTCACGCAGACACACACACTCTCTCACATGCAAACACACCCTCCCTCCCTCTCTCTCTCTCTGTCACACACACACACCTATTCAAACTCACATACCCATTTAAACAAACTCTCTCTCACACACACATTCACTCAGTCACTACTTATACACATTTCGGCCTGGCCGGCAGTCCCCTGCCCATGTACCTGCTGCTGCCACCTGTCATGGTCTCCTAGCTGTTTGGAAGTCCTGCCATGCGCCTCTGCACCATACGCATGCCAGGACCACCAGCTATTTCCTGAACCTGGTGGCTAGCACTACGTTTCCCAGCATGCCATATTCAGGAAATGGCTTAACCCAGGTGCACAACAGCAAATTTCAAGCTGTGGCTGGTGGTGCTGGTGGCGTATGGGGAGCAGTGCTGCGGTGGGTAGCAGGGCCCAGGGCACCCTAGGAGGTGGGCAGAGGGGGGTGGTGGAAGTTCCTCCCCCTGTGTCCCCCACCCAGGCTGCTTCTGAGGGCAGGGACTCAGGCAGGCTGGTGGCTGGTTCTTTAAAAGTTACAGCAGCTCAGGTGCTGTCTGAGAAGGCAGCGCAGACGGGGACAGAGCAATTCTGGACAGCACACGTTCCGGTTCCTGGCCCATCCCAGACAGCCCAAATTGTCAGGAAAAGAGGACAAATGGCCACCCTAGGTAGCTCGCTTAGGGTGCATTGCCTGCTGCATAGTGCCTGGCTATGGGAGGGGGCGGTCTGGGGCTACTCCTCTGGCCAGTCCTGCTGCAGAGGGGAGAACCGGTGCTGCCCACACTGCTGCTTGAGAACCCCTCCCATTCCTTGCACACCCCCACCCCACCCAGTGCCTGCTCTATGGGCTCCTCTCCAACTCAGAACCACATGAGTGCAGCTTCTCCCTCCCGCCTCACTGTCTCTATTGGGGAAGAGACTGGCCAGTCAGGGATTCCATGGGTTTGGGGCCTGCTGGGGATACACTCACCCACCCTGATGCAGCTGCCCTGGGGATTTGTGCCACACCCACACAAAAAAAATCCCAGGGCTCATTGACAGCTGCGGTGCACCTGCTGTCCCTATGATAAGGAGGCCTCTTCTGCAAGTGCATGAAATACACGCAGAGTGAGCTGCCTGTTTATTAGGTTGGACATGCTAAATGTATGAGTGGGGGCTGCCCAGACTGAACCCAGTCCCAGACTGCAGAGGGCTATGGTCTCATCTGAATGTTGAGTCCGCTGTGTGGACTAATATGAGCAAATGCGAGCCTACATATTGGCATGCCGTCTAGTAGATTGCGGAGAAGTTGGTGTGTGTTTGGGGGTTGTAGCTGCTACTATAGGAAGTGGGTGGATGGAGAGGAAGGTGCATTTGTTTGTTTCAGAGTTCACAGCACTTGGCTGAGTGCAACATGTGTACTTACAGCATCCCAGCATGCTTCCTGTGGGTGTTAACCAAGACAATAGCCTGCTAGAGTCTGGGTTCGGTCCATGCAGCTCCCAAACAGTTGTTAGCATATAGAACCTTATAAACAGGCAGCCCCTTGCATGGAGGAATTGTACATCCATTCCATGCAGCCCTCACGCACAGGTTTAGTATGACCAGCCTAAGAAATAGGCAGGCGCTCTTCCCAGCTACGCTCCCCCCTCCAGCTCTCCCCGTCTCAGTATCCTGCTCCCCGTCATGACTCATAGTCATGGCAAATGATGGGATTTAGAAGAAGCCGCCACAGCTGATTCTTTCTTCTGGGCTATTACACCGGGAAGTGAACACATTTTAAATTATTTTTGTTATATCAATAAAGGTTTGAAAAATATTTCTTGTCTGTCACTGTATTTCCCTCTGGCCAATCCACCTCCCCCTTTGCTCCTGGCCAGTAGCTTTTCCATGTGCGTTCCCAATTGGCACTCTTATAGTAGCCAGCTGCAAGCCTCTCCCTGTGTGTTCCCTATTGACATTTGCAGATTAGCTGGATGCAGGACTCGGCCTCTGCATTTCGTATTGTCATTCAAAGGCTAGTGGGTCTGGGAATGGCAACAGGAAGCGCAGAGGCACAGGCATGCACGTGGCTACTAGCTCCGCAGCACCTAGCGTTTGCCTGTGGCTTTCCTACAGCAATCCCTTTTGCACCCAGGAGGAGGCTTTTCCCATTGGGGTACTATGGCCCTTCCCCAAGCCCCTCCCACCCACAAGTGCATGGCCAGAAGCCTCCCCCCACCCCCCAGCTGTACCCCCCTTCCTTTCCAGTCCCTAGCCCCCAAATGGCATATTGCTATGCAATACTGCCGTTCTCCATGCTCCTCTCAACATCCAAAGCAGCACAGAAAGCATGGATTATGAAAAATAAAAGAACTTTATTATTTATTTATTTTTTAAAAATAAACTATTTCTTCTTCTTGCGCCTGCTCCTTTTGGGGGCAGCTTGGTGCAATCGCTTGGCTGGTGGGATGAGCAGGAGGAGATTATCCTGATCTTCTTGCCATGAATCTGGCTGCTGTGGAGTGTTCATGGAATGGGTGCAGGAACAATTGGCAGAGGGGGGGGCTTGCCCAGGATCTGGCTGTGGTGGATTGACAAGTGGTGGTAGTGGTGCTGGTTGTTGCCTGGATGTTGGTTTGAGCCACGGCCCTGGCAATGGTAATCCTCTAGAAGTCGTTACGGAGAATGCAACGACTGGGAAAGAGAACGTGCTGGGCATGTACTGCCAGCCAGGAAGAGCTGGGAGAATGCATATTTGAAAATAGCACATTGGGCTTTTAAGGTGCCCTTTACATGCGCACCAGTGAGAGTGAGAGGGGCTGGAGAAGATCCTGCAGATTGTGTAAAGTCAGAGCCAATTCATGCTGCAGTTAAAGCTCCTTCATCATCCAGGGAGTTAATCATCTCTTATTATTATCCTTATACCCCAATAAAAGGGTTTGGAGGGGTACAGTTACTGCATAGATGCTAGTAACATCCTAATGCAGTAGCTGCTCCTCTCTGCCGCTGCTGATTGGTGTAGAGCAGTGGGCCTGCTTCTGCAGACCATGCCAACCAGTGGATCAGCTATGAGCCAAGGAGCCATGTCTGCAATGAGCCACTGCATCCATGTTCCTGTCAAAAGCGAGGAGGATCAAGCTCCTAACCAATCTAGGTGAGGAGATGTGTGCCAGGCTGTTCTCTTTTTGAGAGGAGCACTGAGAAAACTGGGAAGGCTGCACCTTGGTTAGTGCTGCCCTGAAGTGTAGCATATCTGCTTCCATACTTCTCCTTTCTTGTTCCTCTCCCCCCGCATATGGACAAATGAACAGGGAGATGTTATTTTCTCTCTCCCATAATACTAGAACAAGGGGACACCCAGTGAAACTAACAGAAAGCAGATTTAAAATAAAATAGTACTTTTTTGCTCAACATATAATTAACCTGTGGAACTCATTGCTAGAGGATGTTGTGAAGGCCAATAACATAGAATCATAGAATTTTAGGGCTGGAAGGGACTTGAAGGGTCATTTAGTCCAATCTCTTGCTCCATGGCAGAATATTCCTGTCTACAGTATTATGGACAGATGCCTGTCCGGCTTTGAAAACCTCCAAGGAAGGAACTTCTATAACCTCCCTGGGCAGCTTATTCCATTGCCCAACAGTTCTCACTGTAAGGACATTTTTCCTAATATTTAACCAAAATCCACATAGTAGGATAAACTTCCTAACTGTGAGAACTCTCATAACTGGATACAAAAGGATTAGATGAGTTCTTAGAGGGTAGGTTCATCAGTGGCTATTAGTCAAGATGGTCAGGGGAGGAGACCTCAGACTGTTGCAAGGTGGGAGTGAATAGCTGGAAGTGGATCACCCCATTGTCATAGTATTGTAGGTTGGAAGGTACCTCAAGGATAATCTAGTCCTGCTCCAAGGCAGGCTACCCTCTGCCTACAGCATTGCAGACAGATGCTTGCCCTGCTGGGTTTTGAAAACATCCAAGGAAGGAAATTCCACAGCTGATTCTGCATTGCTGCAATTTAAGCCCATTCCCTCTTATTCTGCCTTCTGTGACAGCAGAGAACAAGCATTCACCATTCTTTTCGTGGCATCCTTTTATAGATTTGTAAACTGCTATCATGTCTCCCCTTAGTCTTCCTTTCACTAAGCTAAATGTATACCCAATTCTTTCAGCCTTTCCTAGTCTTCCAGAGCCTTTTATCATCTTAGTTGCTCTCCTCTGACTCTTCTCCTATTTGTAAAGCTCCTTGAAGTGCAGTGTCCCAACCTAGTAGTAGTAGTTTATTGATGGCTCTGGCTCTTGCCGTGGCCCAGACAAACAACATATAAATACATATACATGAATACATTTATAATAATACTACATAGTGCTTCCTAAGATTACAGAAAAGAAAAGAACTAGGCAGTGAATATTATCAGCTGAAAATCACGAGTTAATCTCTCTCAAACCTAGGTCTGCCAAATTCTATTGGAATAATGCATCACCTGCCTAATCAGAGGGCATTGGCATTTATACTTATTTCCAAAAGTCAGTTATAGGCATCAAAAATGCGTGTCCAGGACCATTGTCCACATACCTATTATCCCAAGTCATCGATTGATTAATGGGAATCAAGATGACAAAAGGCCTTGGTTCGTAAATTAATATATCTTCGTCTTTTAATAACAAGCCCAATAAAGATTGCAACCGCTGTCAGATCACTTACTGTAGAAAGATTACTAAGGAATTTGAGCATGGTTCCCTCTGCCTTCTTGCTTGCCGTTTTCAATAGTGGGGCTAACCATGTATTCCGCAGTCTATGGTAATATGGGCACCTTAGGACAAGGTGTTCAATCGAGTCAATCTCCTGAAGGGAGCAGGTACAGCAACGCAAATTGTAACTGATCTTAGCAAATCTCCCTTCTAAGAGTGCCGTCTGTAATAGTTGGAATCGGAGAAGCATGTAATTTCTCCTTGACACCTTATTAGCTAAAATATCGAGGTAAGGCTCAGCGGTAAAGCTAGCATTACCAAAACCAGGTGCAACCTTCCAACTACTAATCATAGCAAGATCTTGTTGCATGGCAATGTCCTTTGATCTATGGTCTATTTCTTGTTTAATAGCCGGGATAGACTTCCCCTGAAAGTAGAGAAAAGAAAACCCCAACTGTCTCAAAATATACACAGGGGTAAGGTCTAGGACAAAAATGAGCTAGCTGCTTCATTAGACATTGGGCTGGCAGAGCAGATGGCTGCAAACTTAACAACTTTAACCAGAATCTGATCAAAGCCATTCTTCCAAAATGCTCGATAGCCAAGATGCCTGTTTCTGCTCGAACTACAGCACCAGGAGCACTGCTGCTAACATGCAGCAGCCCATTCAGAAAATGATTCTGTATCCTTTCTAAAACGATGTTAATAGGGAATGAGATAATTTCTAACCCAAAGGTCACCGTGGCGTGGACTTTTAGTTGGTATGTTTGTAGCAAGGTTGAGATGGAAATACCTTTAGAAACATTCGCAGCCTTCAACAGGCAGCGGGCTGACTTAGATGCTAAAGTGGCTCTATTCTTAATAGGAGATGCCCACATGCCTCTGGAAGTAAACATAACTCCCACATATATAACAGAATTTGCTGTTTGGAAGTATATCTCATTAATCTTCCATTTAAAGGTAGAGGCCTTGCCCACCACCACCATAATGTTAGATTTCCTGTTGTTAATCTCAAGATCATTTAAAGCACAATACTTCATTAACCCCGCAACTGAGCTTTCAAGTCCCTTTTTGTTCTGGGAAAATAACACCAAATAATCTGTGTATTGCAGTGCGTATAAGGTATCAGATTGGATTTCAGGCGGATGGTGATTAAATGGTTTTATGAAGTCCACTAGATCTGCAACAAATAGATTAAAAAGCAGAGGTGCTAACACGCAACCCTGTTGGACCCCTCTTTGAATAGAGATAGGGGCAGTCAGAGTAATGTCTGGACCACCTTTTATCCTTGCGGAGTTGTTAGTACATAATTGAATCAGGAGGGATAATAATTTGTCATCTAGGCCCATTAGCTTCAATTTAGCCCAAAGTCTAGCTTGTGGAACAGAATCAAACGCTTTTGTAAAGTCAATAAAAGCTAAATAAAGTGTCCCAATCTGAGCACAGCAGGCCACACCAGCATTAAGTAAAGTGGCACCACTACCTCTCGTGTCTTGGATACAATGCAATAATCATGACCTGTTGTGCACATTTCTGAAGCAACCAAAGCTGCCCGTTGCCAGAGACAGAATGCTAAACTTGCTGGACTATTGGTCTGACCCAGTACAGTACTTCCTATGTTGTTATCTTCCTCCCTTTCTGTGCATGTACCTCTCTCACCTCTCAACCACTGACAAAATTTAGAGACCCCTGGGTAAGGGAAGTTGAAGCGCAGTTGGAGGAGATGGGAACTTCCACGGTGTATCTTAAGCACAAACTCCCGGATTCCGTCAGGACTGAGGTTCTTACGAGGGTTAGAGATATAGGGCGTCAAACGGAACTTGCTAAAATAAGATCCTCGCCCCATATTCGTGAGTATCTATACTATGTCCCGCCCATGGGTCAGATGGCTTCTTACTTAATCGCCCCTATATCCGGTAGAGCTAAACAACTGATAGCTAGTGCCCGGTTCAATGCGTTCCCTTCTCGAGTCCTGGAAGGGAGGATCCAGGGCATACCATTTCTTGACAGATTATGCCCCTTTGACAATGCTACGACAGAGACTGTAGGGCACATAATGTTACACTGTCATTTATATGACGAGCCACGCCATGACCTTCTTGAACCAATAAGGGATCAGTATCCAGGGAGGGATGATCCTGTGATTATGGCAGTTTTGCTGGATAGTTCCGAAAGAGATATAATTCGGAGGGTAGCCCTCTTTTTGCTGAGGGCTGTCCATCTCAGATCACAGATTATAAGTACCCATTAAGCGAGCCAATCCTAACCATCACCCACTAGGAATCAGAGGGAGGTATTTGGTTTTCATTTTATTGTACAATGCTTTTGAAGCAAGCTGTTATGTGTTTGTCTTGCCTGTAGATGTTTGTATTGTTTTACAATGATCATAGATCACGTAATAAATGATGATGATGACAAAATTGTTAGCAGTTGCTACGTTCTGTGAACTGAAGCTGCTGCTATCCCAACCACAGTTTTAACACTAGCTCTCCAAAACCCCACACTCACCCCCAACCCACTCCACAGATGCACTCAAACAAATTTTCAAAGCATACTTTAAACTGATTGAGTTTGCCATATTCAAATAGCATTCCAGGTCTCGGTTAAAAGATAGTTTTCAGAATTCCCCTTGGATGATTGTATTTGTTCTTCATCTATTCTGTTTATTATTCATATTATGTTAATTATTTCTTTATTGGTCTGTGTTCACCCACTGTCAGGCTCCGGGGTACGGATCCGGGGAGAACGAGGAGGGAGGAAACAGAAAGCCAGGGTATAGGGAGAAAAGGGGTGTCCACAAGGCTACTCTCTAAAGCCTCTCAGTCACTCTCCACTACCCGGGAGACTACGCGCTCAGCATATCTACCAGCCAAGCTGGTCTAAGAGAGCATACGACTCATCAATGAGGCCAGGGGTCCAGGAGCCGGAAGGAGGGACCCACCACAAGGGAGTGGAAGAAAACCCCAATGGAAAGGAAGCTGGTAAGGGGGATCTGCTACAGAGAACAACGGGAATAGACCAGCAGCGCAGAGCGCTGGCAGGGATAGTCAAAGGCAGGGGAGTTGGCAGAGCTAACTAGTGGCCGAGGAGCTGGAGGGGAAACCAGCAATAGGGAAGCTGGAGACAGGGCTAAGCAGATCCAGAGGAGCTGGTGGGGAAGGCCAGCTACGGAGGCACTGGGGGGGAAACGAAACAGGACACACAGCACACTTCCAGGAAGGGATCAACACAGGAGTTGTAAGGGAGGCAGGGAGGTAAGGGGACAAACAGTATACAATCCACAGTACACGTCGAAGAGGGGATCACACAGGAGTTGTAAGGGAGACAGGGAGGTAAGGGCAAGGCCGGCCTGAGACATGTGCCACCGGCGCCCAGGCACATGGCCCCGCGGCGGTCTCCGAGGGAGGGGTCCTGTGCCGCCGTCACAGGTTGGAGACAGATGGAGTCAGGTCCGCTTCCCCCACCCCTGCTGTCAACTTCTACCTCCTGCACCCTGTCTCCACGGCACCGAGGAGCGCGCCGCACCGCCCGTGTGCCCAGCTGCTCCGGGCAACTGACGGGTCAGCAGCTGGGATCCGGCTGGAGAGGGAGGGAGCGGCAGTTCAAGGGATGTGGGAGCGAGTGTCTGTTCACCCTGCTCGCCTCCATGCATGCTGCTGCCAGCCCGGCGCCCCCCCCCCACTAGCCCAGGCTAGCCCTGGGAGGAATCCTCGCTCGCTCTCTGCTCGGTGCTACAGTCTCCCTGTCTCGAACTCAGTGCCCTGGCTGCCGTTCCTGTCCCCTCCTATCCCCTGCTCACTCTCGCTCTGGTGCTGCTGCTCTCTCTCCAGCTCACCCGTCCATTCTCTGTTTAAGCCGCACGCAGGTAAGTAAGTCCCCCCCACATCCTGGTGTGTCC
>QEPC01015182.1:1755086-1767291 GCA_003113815.1 Sphenodon punctatus
CTGTCCCCTCTCCTTGTCTCCCCCTCCTTGTCTTTTAGATTGTAAGCCACAGGTAGGGACCGCAGCTGATTATATGTTCTGTACAGCGCCAGGTTGTTACTGGCGCTTTATAAATGTTTAATAATAATAATAATAATAATAATAGGAAGACTCTTATTTGTAGCTGTCTGTGTCTTTGTGTCTTGATTAGATTGTAAGCTCCATGGAGCAGGGACTGTCTTTATGTTGTGTGTATCTGTACAGTGCTGTGTACAACTAGTAGCACTATAGAAATGATTAGTAGTACTAGTAGTAGTAGTAGTGAAGCTCTTGGTTGGGAATGTAGTGAGAAACAAGTGCAGAGAGATAGAGAGGAGCAAGGTCTTGAGCTGCCTTGGAGGTAGAAAAACGGGGGAGAGGGAATGGAGGGAAGATAAGGGGAAGATGAACATGATCAGAGCACTGTGTGAGGTCGATGACATTTGTGGTGGAGTGTCAAACAGAAGTGAGAGTGAGAGTCAAGGTGGGGGGGAGGGAGGCAAGTAAGAAGCAGGTTGCAGTAGTCAAGGTGAGAGATGGCATGCAGGCCACCCTAGTGAGCCAACTAGTTGACATGCAGGGCAGCAGATCTCCAGACTGAAAAGGTCAAGGTCCCTAGAGACCCAGGAGCCTGGTATGACCCTTCGCTCTTTCCATGCTACTCTCTAAGCAGTTCCCATAGGGCTTCAAAGAGGAGCACCCTGTGTATATTCAGCGTAACCCTTGTGGCAAGGGTATTTGCACCCTTTCCTGCCTGACAGTCATAATAAAGGGCTCTTTCTCTATTAGGTTTGGCCACGAGTCTTTATTAGTCACCCACATGACATTAGAACCCATGATCCCAATGTCTGAAACAGCCCGAGTTTCTAGAGCCTTGTCTTATAACCAGGCTTTCCCTGGGGTCAATGCACCATGACACAGAAGGCTCTCCAGCTGGGGAGGATGGTTGCAACATACTGGAGATGAGAGCAGTCATGGGGAAAGTAGGGACAGACATCCATGTGTCTGAAAAGACAGCTCTCTGTGGAGACAGCACTCCGGAAATGGCAGGAACTTCAGAGAAAGCTGATTCCTATGTTCTGGAGAAGCAATACTTGTAGCAGTGAAATGGGCTCACCAAAGATTAGAGAAATACCTTTGTGGGATTGTTCTCCCCAGCCACTTCCCCTCCCCCCCACCATCTTCCACCTCAGGGAGATAAAAGTGAGGAGAGAAGTCAAATTACTTACAGTGTCAGCGGAAGTAACATGCAGAGGCTGCAGGAGAACTTCATGATTTTCAGCTTTGTGCTGGTTTCCTGTCTGGCTTTCCGTTGGCTGGGGAATTAGTTTAGTTGTTGTACTGCTCTGTTGTAGGGCTGCCGCATGAGTGCAGAGGGTGAAGGCACAGTTTATCATTAGGAACTGGGAAGAGCAAACCAATTTGGAAAGAAGTAAAACTGACACAGGACAAAACACCAGAATCCTGAACCACCTGAACATACAACAAATAGACAAAACAAAGTTTTTTTTCACTCAGCGTACAATTAGGTTGTGGAATTTACTGCCAGGGGAGGTGGTCAAGGCCAGCAGTATAGTGGCGTTTTAAAGAGGTTTGGACAAGTTTCTGGAAGATAGTTCCATTAGCAGCTATTAGCCAGTTAGGATTGGGGAACAAAACCCTTTACTGTCGGGAGCCTGGGGATGACCCACAGGGCATGGATAGCATGGTGACTTGTTGGGTGCTTCTCCCAAGCCCCCGTGACTGGCCACTGTCGGAGATAGGATGCTGGGCTCGATGGAGCATTGGTCTGACCCAGTATGGCACTTCTTATGTTCTTATGTTAAATGCAAAATAATGGAACAATATAAAATAGAAATAATTAAAATTAATTAAAATAAACAATCACAGGGCCAGACTAAAATACCACCACCACCACCCAAAAAAAACCCATCCCCCCATCCATTACCAGTCTCCCTCGCCAAAAGCCTGGTGGAACAGCCAGGTCTTACAGGATTTATGAAAAGAGGGGAGATTTGGGGAAAGGTGGATCTCCAATGTGAGGGAGTTCTACAGCCAGGGAGCGACCACTGAGAACGCCCTCTCAGAGGTCGCCACCTGGAATACCCGGGGAAGCTCCAAGAGGACACCCCTGGATAACCACAGGGGCTGCTCCAGGACACGGAGGTTGAGAAGGCCCCATAGGGCCTTAAAGGTCAACACCAACACCTTGAATTGGGCCCAGTAGACTATAGGCAGCCAGTGCAGAGAATGGCGCACCAGTGTTATATGCTCCTGACGGTTCAACCCTGTTAGGAGACGGGCTGCCGCATTCTGCACCAGCAGCAGTCTCCGGGACGTCACCAAGGGTAACCCCACATAGAGTGCATTGCAGTAGTCTACTCTCGAGGTGATAAATGTATGGATGATGGTGGCCAGGTCGGGGCTGGAAATATATGGCCGAAGACAACAGATCAGATGTAATTTACAAAAAGCGTTCATTGCCACAGCCACCACCTAGGCATCCAGATGGAGCTATGCATCGAGGAGCACTCCTAGGCTCTGGACCTGGGATACCAGGAAGGGACGCAACCCATCAATGATGGGGGCCTCCACTCCTTCACCACCAGCATCAGCTCCGTCTTATTGGGATTCAACCTCAGACGGCTTAACCTCATTCAATCCCCCACTGCAGCCAGGCAATGGGTAAACATTGAGATTGTCAGGCCTGAGTCAGATGAAAATGAGAGGTAAAACTGGGTGTCATCAGCATACTGATGGCACCCAACCTCAAGCCCTCTCACGATCTCACACAGAGGCTGCATGTACATGTTGAACAGCTGAGCCACCACCTGTTCAAAAACCTTCCCTAAAAAAGGAAGGTTAGAGACTGGCCGATAACTGGCAGGGGTGCATCCCCCGCATCTGAGGGCGACACCTCCCGAAACTCATCCCATAAAACAGGACAAGAAGGGGCTTCTACTGACCCGTTCCCTGCTAAAAATGTTGCATCAAAATTGTGGTGAATTTGAGTGATTTTATCTGCAAAAAAGTCTGCAAACAATCACAGTGAGCATTTGATGGTTCTACGTCCAGGTGGAGGGAAGCCGGACTGACCAGCCCCCTCCCCACCCAGAACAGCTCAGCCGAGTGGGACTTAAGGGGGCAGCAAAGAAAACCTTCTTTGCTGTCCACACCGCAACGGCATAGGTACGTAATGAGATTCTATGCCGCAATGTCAACTTCAGCACACGAATGACACCACCATCGCTCTAACTGCCGCCCTTCCTGCTTAATCTGCCGCAGCTCCCCAGTATACCACGGGGAGCTGCGTTGCCGGCAATTCTAGAGTGGATGCCTGGGAGCTACACAGTTGATGGCCTCCGTTAGCACAATATTCCACCTGGACACGAGGCCATCAAGTGAGCGCCCATCGAGGTCAGAGGAAACATCCCCATGGGCTATCTGGAACCTTTCAGGTTCCATAAGCCTGGGGGCAAACCAACCTAACTGGTTCCACACCCTCCCGGGGGCCTACATGTGCCAGGATATCCACCCAAAGGAGATGATGATCTGTCCACGACAAGGGCACTGTTGATACCTCCCCCACCAATGGATCCCCCACCTCAAGGCCTGTGCAAAATATCATGTCCAGAGGAACCATAACACCCCCGGGCCATCAAGAACTTTATGGCTGTTGGCTCCCCCGCACATGGCTGCCTCGCCCGGCCAATGAGGGAGACCCGCACCCTCCATAATTTCCCCACACACACCCCTCACACGGGGGGTGGGGGCTGTAACCCTCTCCCCTTTCCAGGGACAGGTTCTTCTCAGCTTATTTGAAACAAATTTGATAAGGCAAAATTGATAGCTGTATTCATTTGTTCATATCATTTCAGCCCTTCATGACATGACTCTCACTCTGACCATGCCCTCTTACCTCCCACTGGACCAAAGCCACACTTTGACACAGTTCCGGAGAAGCAAAGGACCACACTGATTTACACCACCTGAGGTGGTGACTGCCATTCCCTCGGTCTCTCTCTGCATCTCTGTATTAGTAAATTCCCTTCTCAAAAGAAAGGAGCTATGAGAAGACTGGGATGGGACACTCTTGGGTAGGGATGGGAATTTCAGTTTCGGATAAAAACAAAAGTACCCAAAAATGGTTATTTCAGATTAATCAGAAATTTCATTTCTTTTTCGGTTTCGGTACTATCGGATCTTTTGCATTGATTTTTGTACCGGATTTTTAACGTTGCAGTTTGTCCCCCATTGAAAAACTGCAATGTTTAAAATCCAGTACAAAAGTCAATGCAAAAGATCCGATAGTACCAAAACCGAAAAAGAACCGAAATTCATGAGAACTGAAACAGAAATTGACCCAAACCGAAATTTTGCCCAGAGTCCCATCTCTACTCTTGGATGCCTTGAGTGAAACTGAGACATGAAGAATGCTAGGAATCAAGTCCAAGTAGAATGGGACAGGGCAACCAGATTTACTCCTCTTTAGCAGCCTCTTGTACCTACCTACCCACTGGGATGAGATGGCCTCCTCAAGCCACACTTTCCTGCAGGAGCCTAAGTCACTTGCACAGCCAAGGTTCCTCAGTGAAACTGCTTTATTCACCCTGTTCCACCACCAAATAGTTTCAGGAGAGCTGAACCCAACAGGTCAGTACAATTTACAGACATGCCCTGTAAATGAAGTGAGCCCCTGTCAGGGCTCCCAGCATAATGCTTTTTGTAGCAAGCCCCTCTTTGGGCTCCTGGTCAGTTCTGGCTAGCTCCTCCCTCAGCTCTAAACCAGCTTCAGGCTTCTCACCACCTTTTCTGGACTGTCTGACATAGAGTTACCACCTCGGGATCTCCTAAATAAGGAACAGAAGCTCCAGTCCCAGTAACCTTAGGCAGGGGAGCTGCACTGCACCGTGGGAACAGGACATTTAACAAAATAAAGAACAATGGCTTTTCATATTAACTTGAAGCAGAATACTACATTTTAATATGGTATGGTTCCTTAAAATACGGAACGGGTGGCAAGCCTACCTGACCTATTCCCAGACTTCTAGTTCCCAGTGCAGGTACTTTTAAGGCAGACCTTCTCCCCAGCTGCGCTCAGTCCCAGCACAGGGCAGTGGGGCGGGAAACCGGTAGAATCCGGTATCCGATAATGCCGGTACCGGGCGTACCGGCATTATCGGATTCGACCCGGTAATCCGGTCCGGGTACCGGATTCCGGGTACCGGATTTTTTTACATTGCAGCCATTTAAAAATGGCTGCAATGTAAAAAACTTAAAGCCCCAGCAAAAAAGTTTAAAAAAACAAACCCTCCCCGATTCCAGGCTGCGCGGGTGGAAGGGGGGACACCCCCCACCCACCCTGCCCAGCCTGGATTTTTGTTTAAAAAAAGACTCAGAGGCGAGCCCACCCCCCAGCACCAGCGGCCGCGGCGTCCCCGCAGCCGCCGGTAAGTATGACCCGATCCCTGGGGGGGGTGTTTAACACCCCCCCAACCCCCCAGGGATCACCCCTACTAAAGTTGACAGTGCTGTACCTTTGCGGAGCTCGGGGCTGCGGCGGCGGCGGGCGGTCCGGCGGCCTCAGCGCCGGCTGTGGCTGCCGGCGTCAGAGACGCTCTAGGCCTTCCGGGGAACTTCCGGGTTTCCCCGGAAGGCCTAGAGCGTCTCTGACGCCGGCAGCCACAGCCGGCGCTGAGGCCGCCGGACCGCCCGCCGCCGCCGCCGGAGCTCCGCAAGGTAAGCGCACTGAACTTTAGTAGGGGTGATCCCTGGGGGCTTGGGGGGGTGTTAAACCCCCCCCCCAGGGATCGGGTCATACTTACCGGCGGCTGCGGGGACGCCGCGGCCGCTGGTGCTGGGGGGTGGGCTCGCCTCGCCTCGCCTCTGGGTCTTTTCTTTACTCTTTTTTAAAACAAAAATCCAGGCTGGGCAGGGTGGGTGGGGGGTGTCCCCCCTCGCAGCCTGGGAGGGGGAGGGGGAGGGAATTAATTTATTTCATTGGTTTCAATGGGGACACAGCGCCCCATTGAAATCAATGAAATAAATCCGGTACCAGCATACCGGATTTAATCCGGGAATCCGGTTTTCGCAGAACCGGTAACCGGTAAATCCGGTAGCCGGTAATGGGCCCGGGGTCCCACCACTCACTTGCCTCTCCCTGGAGGTCCACTTTTCTGAGCTCCAGCTCAGCCTTTTATCTCTTGCCCCTCAGCTGACTTGCAGTTTCCTGCCACACTGAAAAAAATGTCTCTTCTTTCCAAACAACCCCAGCTCTCCAAAGCTTCCTAAAACAAAGACACCACAAGGCAATTTCCTGGCATTTGGCATCTAGGTCATATGTCAACCAGGACACCAGACGGAGATTCCCAGACTGTGCAGGTGAATACTGGATGTGTGGCAACTTAGCCGGTCACCTTGTCATTTGCTGAGGGGCAATGCATGCTACGTGGTTAGGGTTACCAGACCTCCCCTTTAAAAGAGGATGCTTATAAAAAATACATAGCACGGGGCTGTGTTGGTTCCAGTGCAGGGCTGCATTGGCTCCAGTGCAGCCCTGCGACATGTATTTTTCATAAGTATCCTCTTTAAAAAGGGAGGAATGGTAACCTTATACATGGTGGTCAAAGCAGCTGTAGAGACAGCCAGGGATGCAGCTGCTTCATGGCCTATGTCAGTTCGGGTCACTCTAAAGCTGTAGGCCAGATGTGCTAAAGCACCATAGCGTCATTGCCAGGCAAGGCTAGAGAAATATTTGGAAACAGGTTATCTGTTCTCATCTCTGTAGTTCGGGTGTGCTGCAGGATAAGGGCATCTGCTGCAGAATGTGGCTGAAGCCTCAGACTTTGGCATCCAGTTCACATGCCAACTTGGATACTGGACAAAGAACCCCAAATGCCAGACTGTGAAAGCCAGTTGCAGCCTGCAGGCTTTACTCCACCTCCAGCAGCAATACATTATTATTATAATAATGCCCAGAGCTCCTCCTTCGAGCTGTGATTTACAGCCTAGTCATATGTGACTCTTCCATCCTGGTAACTTCTAGTGCCTCTGGTTCAGTAGTTCCTAGAAACTCTTTCCTTGTAGCACCAGGTCCAGAGCTGCTCCTTTCCATTGCTGGTTTTAGGCTGGCCTGGAAGGGGAGTGGCTGTTAACTTTGCTGGTTGTTGCTTGGGCTGGTTGGACCTCTCCCACGCCTGTGTTTCTGCTTTGCCCCACCTCCCAGGTAATTACTATAAGAGGGTGCTGCTGCCCAGCGGGCAGTGCCCCATTGGCAGGCCATTGTGGCAGCGGCAGCCAAAGCCTTTCATCTGAATCCTATATCCCCTATGTGATAGGCATAATTTTGCATGATGGGAAGTGGTTTTTACCCATACTAGTACAGTAGAATTAATATGAGAACGTAGAATTCTAAACTCTTCAGGAATGTTTATTCAGAGGGTTGAGAACACACTTGCAAGGGCTATATTATGCTCTACATGTCAGGGCTGTGGGCTGGCCCTGCAGCGGAGGGCTCCCCGGGCGTCACGCGCTCGTCTGCTGATGAGCCCAACTGCCAGGATCAAACCCCACTGCCTTGCCACTGAGGCCCCCGGCGGCAGCGCAGCCACAGCAAGAGGTTGCCACGGCAACCCCCTGACAAGATCGCTGCGATATAAGATGCGGGGGCGGAGCCACCAGCGCCACGCCGCTCAGCACGCCTCTGAGCACACCAGGAGGGCATGGCAAGCCCTTTAAACACCGGTGCTGCAGAGCACACAGCGCCGGTGATCGGATAGACTGTTTGTTGTGTGTTGGTGTTTGATGTGCTCGTGTCCTGCATCTTGCTGCTCCTTCCTCCTTCCGTGTTTACCTGTTGACCCCTGTGCTGTGTGCCGTGTGCTGAGCGCTGTGGAAGGTGAATGGCTGTTCCCTTGTCCTCTTGTTCCCTGGGTGCAGTGTGAGAGTGAAAGGCGGTGCGAGTGGGTGTGAGCCCCTTCCCCCTCCCCTAGTGGGGGCACCCCTGGTTTCCGCAGTGTGGGTGCTACTCCCGTCATCCCCGTCACTCTCCTGGCTCCCTTGCCCTCCTGCTTCTCACTACCAGCACAGTCCTTTCCTCGCCCAGTGAGGTGTGTTAACGGTGTGTGTTTGGTGTGGGATACTAGGGAGACCTATAGTGATATCCGCTCGGCCCCCTATGATGAGAGAAGCCTAGACTCTTGCAGTCATATTGGCCACCACTTTAACCTGACGGGCCTTGTGGGGGGGGAGCTTGGGACGGCCTGGCTTGGGACGGCCTGGCTTGGGGGGCCTGGGCTGGGCTGGGGAGGGCTTGGGGGGGCCTGGCTTGGGGGGCCTGGGCGGGCTTGTTGGGGCCTGGCTTGGGGGGCCTGGGCTGGCCTGGGGGCTTGTGGGGGCCTGGATGCACTCAGGATTAGCTTATTTAATAATGTAGATATTGGAAGTCTGGTATCAATTCTCCCCTTAGTCTTCTCTTTGCTAAGCTAAACCTGAGTGGTAGGAATTCTGGTATCAATTCTCCCCTTAGTCTTCTCTTTGCTAAGCTAATCCTGAGTGGTAGGAATGTTGTGTGAGAAGGCAGCTGTGCGTTAGCAGAAAGGGTTGATATTCAATATTAATTTTCAATAATGTAGATATTGGAAGTCTGGTATCAATTCTCCCCTTAGTCTTCTCTTTGCTAAACTAATCCTGAGTGGCAGGAATGTTGTGAGTGGTAGGAATTCTGGTAGGAATTCTGAGTGGTGGGAATTCTGGTATCAGTTCTCCCCTTAGTCTTCACTTTGCTAAGCTAAACCTGAGTGGTAGGCATTCTGGTATCAATTCTCCCCTTAGTCTTCTCTTTGCTAAGCTAATCCTGAGTGGTAGGAATGTTGTGTGAGAAGGCAGCTGTGCGTTAGCAGAAAGGGTGTATTACTTCAAGGCTGTCCCTTAATTGTGTTCCAGTGCAGCATTACTACAGGTGCAAGGAATGACGCCTTAATATACAATAATGTAGATATTGGAAGTCTGGTATGAAGTCTCCCCTTAGTCTTCTCTTTGCTAAGCTAAACATAGGGCCTGTGGAATACTAGTGCAGCTGGTGTAGGAATGAAGAAGCCTTACTGTAGGATGCATAGCAAGGGACAGAGTGATTTTCGGTTGGGGGCCAATGAGCACTGAAATGGAGTGATTTGTGGAACCAGAGCACTGAAATGAGGGCCAGTACCCCCACCAGTGGCAGTCTCCCCCCTGCCAGCCCCCCATAATCTCCCACTCACCCCTGCCAGGCTGCTGAGTCTGGGGACTCAGCTCTGATAGGCCCCAAATCTGGTGCACTCTGCCCGCCCCCAAGCCCCGCCCCCGTGGCCCATTTCCAGCACCTCGGTGGCTTTGCCGCCAGCACAGGGCCACTAAGAATATATTTTCCCGGGTCACTTTGATTTCCCAATCCGCCCCTGCTCCTGGTGCACCACAATCTGGTAATCTTTAATGGTCGCACTGAAGGGAATCCATTTGGTGATTTTATTTTTGAATCGTCAATAGGAGCAAGTGTTATAGATCTCCTTATTGTCCCTATATTTGCTATTTCTATCTTTTCCAACTTTAAAGTTATCCCTAGGCCAGAGAGTACCCATCACCCTTTAAGGGGATGGCTCCTTTTCAAGCTTTGGGAACTAAATTTGAGGGGAAAGATATAGATCGTCTTTGCATCTGACAGCTCAAGTGGACAGCTGAAACTTACATGAAAGCTGCAGATTTGATACTAAGGCCGGATATAATTAATATGAATGCAAAAATAATTGAGAATGATTGTAAAGATACCCCTTTAGCAGCATATGTGGGAGTTAATGGGGGAGTTGGAAACAGCTGTGACCAGAGTTGGATTCAAATCTAGGTCATGTATATTTCCATTTGTAGGCTACTGACTTGATGAGGACTGCAGGAAGGTGAAGTACCATCTCAGGCATCTTAGGAAAGCCTGAAAAACAAGTAGGCACGTGCATCTGTGGGTTGAGTTTATGGAAGCTAAACGATCTTATAAGAAATTGCTGCTAGACAAAAAGAAGCTTAGACAAAATAATATATGGGCGGATTTACAAGTAGCATCCGCCTTGAAGGATTTGTCTAAATTCTGGAATTTTATAAATAGTGTAGTAAATGTAAGAGGACAAAATACCCAAGCACCAATAAGTGAGGAGACATGGGTGCGTTATTATGAAAGTATTTCTATTATGAATCCAAATATATCATCTGAAGCAGCTCTCATTCCTCTGTCAATTGATGTGATTGAAAACATAGAGCCCTCACTTTTAGTAGTTACAGAAGACCAGATTTTGAATTGTATTTCAGCTTTGAAAAGAGGAAAAGCACCTGGGTTAGATCATAAGCCCCCAGAAATATTTAAAGATTTTGCTGATTGGTGGGCACCAATTCTATCCAGATTTTTTATATCATTCAATAGGTATAAATGCCTACCTGAATCCTGGAGTACCGCAATTATAGTTCCTGTTTATAAACAGGGAAGCAGATCAGACCCTTCATGCTATAAGCTTATATGTTTATTGCCTGTAGCTGGTAACATTTATTCAAGGTGTATATTAGACCACCTGCTTACATGGGTTAAATGAGAATGGTTTGTTAGCTGAGGAGCAGGCGGGCTATAGGCAGGGACGCTCCATTCTTGATCACTGTTTTACGCTAGCTCATTTAGTGGATAGGTACACAGTGTTTAGAGGGGACCATTTGTTTGTTGCTTTTATCGATTTCTTGAAAGACTTTGATGTAGTAGATAAAATTATTCTTTGGAGCAAATTGGCCAGGATGGATTTAAATAAAGACTTGCTGGACTTGGTTATAAGAATACATGCAAACACGAAAGCTAAAATCAAATTAGACTTTGAGGGTACTCTCTAAAGTTCTTTTTCGATCCATTCAGGGGTTCATCAAGGCTGCTTGTTAGCCCCCATATTATTTAATTTATTTATAAATGATCTAGTGGATTTGATTTCAAGAACAAGAAAAACGCCTCCGAAAGTACAGGATCGAGCTGTGGCATGCTTAATGTATGCATATGATGTGCTTATACTTTCTCAAACCAGAAATGGACTGCAAGACAGTCTTCATCAATTGCAAAACTACAGTGTGGAAAATAAAATGATGATTAATGCATCTAAGTCACAGGTTGTTTCCTTTGGACATTCCCAGAGGAAGTATACTTAGAGATTTGGGACATTTTGGTTCCCCCAGGTCACTCATTATACTTATCTTTATGCCATCCATCTAAGGTCAAAGATAAATCTTTGACTGCCCTGATGTATGCAGACGATATCATACTGCTGTCGCAAACCAAAAAGGGACTTTGTAAAGCATTAGAGCATTTAGTTGAATATTGCACAGCAAATGAGTTGAAGATTAACCCACATAAATCTCAGATTATGGTTGTGGGGAAAAAGAAGGCTTGCAAGTATAAATGGTTTATCAAAGGCGAGCAGCTCTCGCAAGTCAACTCGTATGTATATCTGGGCATTGCCATATCTGATAACACTTTATGGGGCCGTCACCATAAGTTGATAGAACTGAAAGCTAGGGCAGCCTCTAATGGAATTTTAAGGCTAGCTGCGCGCTCAGAGGGAATAGACACTTCAACTATCCTGGATGTATTCAGAGCAAAGGTACAATCTTTATTGACCTTTGACTCAGAAATTACTTTAGGGTCTGATCCGCAAACCCTCGAAGTAGTCAAGAATATCTTCCTAAGGAAGATTCTAAGAGTGCCACAATGTGTTCCAGCTGCAGTAGTCTGGGCCGAGACGGTATGTTACCTATTGGCTGCTAATATAGACAAGCGGCGCATAATTATTGGCTTAAACTAACTAATCGGACTGAGTCCTCCTTGCCTGTTCTTTGTCTGAAAGAGGAACTGGAATATGATGGGATGCCAGCCTACTCCTGACTTTCCCAAATAGCACTTTCTTTAAAGTGTGCAGGTCTATCTTTTTCATGTTTTGGGGGGAAGGATGCAACCATGCAAAAACTTTTGATGACACAAAGATTAAGTGACATCTCAAGGCATGAAGACATGGCCGTGTTGGCTTTGGCTTCTTCTTCTTATTATTAACAAACATTTATATAGCGCCAGCAGTGTACATGGCACTTTACAAAGTAATAAAATAGACACGGTCCCTGCCCCTAGGGCTTACAATCTGAG
>QEPC01015182.1:1768829-1780749 GCA_003113815.1 Sphenodon punctatus
GGGGGGGGGGGGGGGGGAGTTTATGTCTGAAAGTGGCCATATCCGTATGTTAGTAACTAAAACTACAGATGTTACAGCTGGTATTCTTAGGTTATTTAGGTTAACAGAAAGGTCCTCGGTTATACCAGCAACAATACAGGTTTTCAAAACTAACGTCTTACCACAACGTATGTACAAAGCACAGATTGCCCCAAACAGGCATCCAAAAATTTGGAAATTGTCCAAAACAAAAATTTTATTTTATATCTTATTTTATTTTATATTAAAATGTATATGCCACTGCCTCCTGCCACAGGCATCTCAGGGCAGCTAACAACATTTAAAAAACATATTAAAATACATAACAATAAACCTACAATTAAAACAGCCTAAAATCCCAAGGCAAAACAATGTATACCCACCCACCCCATCTCCCTTGGTAAAGGCCCGGCAGAACAGCCAGGTCTTACACTATCTGAGGAAAGAGGGAAGGTCGGTGGTCAAGCGGACCTCCAACGGGAGGGAGTTCCATAGCCGTGGCCAACCACAGAGAATGCCCTCCTCCTGGTTGACACCCGGGAAACCCGGGGGACCCCGAGGAGGGTGCCCCCGGTTGACCGCATGGACCAATCCAGGACCCGGAGGGTGAAGCAGTTCTGCAGGTAGGTGGGGCCCAAGCTGTTTAGGGCTTTAAAGGCCAACTGCAACACCTTGAATTAGGGCTGAAAGACTATTGGCAGCCAGGGCAGAGAGCGAAGCACTGGTGTAATGTGCTCGCGTTGGCCCGTCCCAGTCAGGAGACAGGCTGCCGCCTTCTGCACTGCAGTCTCCAAACCAGCACCAAGGGTAGCCCCACAAAGAGCGTGTTACAGTAGTCCAGTCTCGAGGTAATAACTCATGGATGATTGCGGCCAGATCCGAGTCCGAGACATATGGCCTAAGCTGACGTAGTAGATGTAACTGGCGAAATGCCCCCTTCGCCACAGTCACCACCTCGACATCCAAGCAGAGCTGAGGGTCCAGGAGCACCCCCAGACTCTGGACCTGAGAAACCAGGGGAGGACGGAACCCATCAATGATGGGGGCCATCACTCCCTCGGCTTTCCCCACAACCATCATCTCTGTCTTGTCAGGATTTAATTTCAGGCGGCTCACCCTCACTTCATCCAATTCCCCACAGCTGACAAACACCAGGTAAGCACCGAGACTGCCAGACCTGGGTCAGATGAAAATGAGAGAGATAGCTGGGTGTCATCAGCATATTAATGACACCTCACCTTAAACTCCCTGACAACCTCCCCCAAAGGCTGCATATTCACGTTGAACAAGAGAGGGGATTTATTAGAGGAATTTTAGCGGTGCCTATATGTGCGCCCATAGAAATTTTGCATGCAGAATCAGGAATGCATTCAGTCCATTCTTTGCCAATGTCTCAAACTTTATGTTACTGGAATAAGATTCGTTGCCTTGGGGCAACGAGGATCCCTTACCTATGTTGGCAGGAGCATGACGGAAGTAGAAAGTATAAGTGGTGGAGTGAGATATTTAGGGCTTTGAATTATTTGGGTTTTTCATCAGAGATTTGTGCAACAATAAATGTTTCACAGTTGCATAAAATGCTGAAAGAGAGAATCTTAGATATATCTGCTCAGGAGGAGATGGCTAAGCTAGAAACAGTTAAAATGGCACCCTGGTATTTCAAGGTGATGTTTACTTTTTATCTAGAACCGTATCTATATCTCCTGACAGATCATCGATTAAGGAGAATGATAACGCTGATATGGATTCAATTATTTGATTCAGCCGTGAAGAAAGGTCAGATGGAGAAAACTGCGTTTGCAGATAGAATCTGTTTATGCACTTGTCAAGTAGAGACCTTGGAGCATGTTATTTATATAGCTGCTCTCTGTATACAGATCTTAGATCTACATGGGTACTTCCTCTCTTCCCTGATAAACATCTGCCACTTGCAACACAGGGTATAGTTAGTTTACTAACTTTAGACACCATCGATAGTCTAAAAGCCTTGGCCCTTTTATTTTAATCTCAGTTCAGCGCCGTAGAAGTACTATTGTTGACTCACCATCCAGGGTTTTATGCCTGCATCTAAATGCTAGAACCAATGCCAGATACTTATAGTATTGTTAAAATAGATGAGCCCCATTGGAACTCCTCTGCACTTTATGCGGAGCTGATACTATATTGAGCGTTTTATTATAGCTAATAACAATAGTGGCTGAGAATAACTCTTATTGTTTATTAGTTCCTCTTAGTTCCTGACTGGAAGAGATTATGACATTAGGATAGAATTGTTTTATGCTTTTTACTTTTTTTTAAGCTGGACTGAGCTATTAAGATGGCTCATGATACTTGAATTTTTTTGTGTACCATAGTTCAGTTTTATGATCATGAACTTTGTCTGTATTTGTATTGTTTCTGGTTTATTTTGTATCTCTTTTGTATTTCTATTTCTTTTCTTTTATTGTCATTGGCTATGGAGAAAGCTAACTGCCTGAATAAAATTTTGTACTTGTACTTTGTTATTGCTGGTTTTAGGGTTTTTAAATCCCAGTGACAGCCTTTCAAATAAAACACTACAATAATTGAAATCTCCAAAGAGGTTATTTTGAACCATCACTGCAGTAGAATGTAGTACTATTTGCTAAAGGAAGCCATGCAAGATCAATAGGCTGTTGTCTTTCACCAAGTAGATTGATAGATTAAAAGTAACAAGTCAGAAGGAACTCAAATATGAAATTGTAGAACTGCTACCAGTGATATGTAACCTACTGCTAAAATCTGCCCGTGTACCTGATGATTGGAAGTTATCAAAGGTAATGCCAATTTTCAAAAAGGATTTGTAGGCCATTGTGACAAGTAAAATTTTTAAGCATTTTGACAAACATGAAGCGATGGGGAAGAAACAATGGTTTTTTTGCCAAAGAAAGTCATGCCTCACCAGTCTACTAGAATTCTTTGAGGGTGTCAACAAAATAGGTGATCCAGTCAATACAATGCATTTGAATTTTCAGAACGCATTCAATAATATTCCACATCAAAGACTTTAGAGAAAACAAAGTAGTCATGGGATAAAAGGAAGGGTCCTCTCAGGGATCAGTAATTGATTAAAAGTTAGAAAAAAAGGTATGAATAAAGGGTCGGTTTTCACAATGGAGAGAAATAAACAGTGCCTGGGGGGCACTGTTTATTTCTCTCCATTGTGAAAACCGACCCTTTATTCATACCCTTTGGGGAGGGGGGGAGGGCTTTGCTGGGACCGGTGCTGTTTAACATATTCAGTAACATGGATTTCTTTCCATTGTATGGGCAGAAGACTTGCTTTTGCCAAACCATATGCTGTTTCCTGTTCCTGTAAATTGATTTTCTAGCTATAGAAAAGACTATGGTATTGCCCATTTTGAGTGTCATTTGGTATGTTGCTTAGCAGTGTCAAACACAACACATCAAGGGTTCCACAAGGAAAAATTCTCCAGGCGTAGCTATCCCTTGCTTACAGCACTGTCTAACTTCCTGTTCTTGTGGCCAGTCAAGGGGGCATTCATCTAACCAACTCAGAAACATCAGCCACCTCAGAATCCTACATATCCAGTCAAGAACAAAGGTGATTTCACCAGTTGGCTCATGTCAACAAAAATGTAGCCTGTTTGGCCAGCCATACCCCACATGTCTCAAGTTGCACGTTCCCTTGATTGCCAAGAGAATGGCTGTGAGCTCTGGGGGTCTATGCAGAGTGTTCGAAAGTCAAGCTGCATAACAAAAATAAAGTGCTTCTGTCAGCCATCCTGGCAGATTAGCCAGGCCTGTGTCATGTCAGGCCCACATTTAGCTTGAGGTAAGCTCACAGTGCTCCTGGTCTAGGCATTTTATCAGTTCTGTTGCCAAGTTTATTCCCTGCCATGGCTGTGTTGCTCGTATCTGTCCCTGGCAACAGACGTTTTGCCTGAATTATGTGGGCACTGGGTTTAGGCCAGGCAGGAAGGGGTGGGAGATTTTTAGTGTCTTCAGCACCTCTCCAGTGATACTTTCCTTCTCTGCAGCCTGCCTTCGAGATTTGCTAGAGCAGCAAGAAAGGTGCTTTATTGAATGGTGTCCAAACCACAAGGGGTGAAATCGCATGTAACGCTCCTAGAATCCTATGTTCGCGGGACCACAGAAATTGTGTAATGAGTCCCAGATCGCTGTTGCATGTGGAGGAGACAATCTGAGTTCCAGCCCTGTGTTAAAGTCAGGTCTGACAATTAGATCTGATCTAATCGTCAGATCAGAGTTTAAAGTGGGTCTGGCCCAGTATAGTATGGCACTTCTTATGTTCTTATGAAACACCCGTGTGCTAGCACCCTGCTCAGACTGTAAGTGATTTATGGGAAGCTTTTCAGGAGAGGTTCCTATGCTCTGAACCACTTCCTACCAATTGGCAACTCCTTGAAGGACCAGAGGGAAACTGACAGTTGATGGACCTTCTCCATCTTTCACCAAATAAGTCCTCCAAGCTTAAACATGAGGGAAGGATAATAATTAGTAGGTTTTTTTTAATCTCACTTCCTCTGGAACTGATGGAGATGTGGGGGCTAAAGACAGGAACGTTACAGGGAAAAAAATGTGACTTGCAGGTTCACTTCTCAAGCTGGACAAAACTGGCAGGGGATGGTTATATTTTTTTCCAAAAATGTTTATATTTTCCAACTTGCTTTGCACTTCTGTGTGACCACAAGTTGTTCCAATGCTCTGATAAAACGGATAGAACCAATTTCACCCTTCTCCTCTGTGCGTGATAAAAAAGAGAAATGCTACAAAGGAGGAGGAAGTGCAAGGGCTGTGCCTGTGCTGCCATGAGCTGCCTGTTCATAACCTATCTTCTCTCTTACCAGAAGCACTTTCCTTAGACAGAGTGTGGAAATATGGGTTGGAAAATGAATCTTAGGGGGACTGTTCTGACCAGCTATGTGGTGATTTTATTCTGTCTGAAAGGTGAGTTTGCCTACTACCCTTCTTTCTCTCTCAATTTAGCTCTGCATAAAATTGTGTTTCAAGACTTTAAAACAAGGGTGGAAGGGGAGTCAATAACCTTTCTTTGCATCTGGGCAAAGATGCTAAGCCTCTAAACTGGATAGGTGGATTAGGCTTCACCTGAACTTCAACCACTGAAATGTATTCAGATAGACTCCATTAGTATATAGCTAAAATATGCAGGGTAGATGGGACATAATCTCTGTAACTGTAGTAAATCCATGTGCTTCAACTGGTTAATGAGGATAGAGGGAAGGCTTGGGCTACACTGCAAATTTCAACCTTCTTGTAAAACAGGCCTCCGCTGCAGCGGATGAGCAAGTTGTCTCCAGCATATTACAGGTATAAAGTTTCTAGCATAAAAGCTCCCCCCCCTCCCCCAGCAAAGTTAAATATGACTGAGACCATCTCTACCAAGCAACTTCTGCTTTGAGCAAAATAAGAAAGTTGGAGGAAGCATGGTTGATTTGAGAGAGATGGGGATTTTCTAGCTTAGATATTACGTAAAGATTATGGGGCAGATTCTTCCCTGGTCTAACACCATGGAAATCACTGGATTGACACCAGAATGAACTTGGTCCTTAGAGAATGGATTGCTGCTATTGCCAAGTCAACTAATTGGCCATTGTAAAACAACTAAGATCAGGTACCTGGGAGCAAAGTGGGCACTGGGACTCTTGATGTATGATCCAAAGTTCCTTGAATGCTCTGGAAAGACTCCCATTGACTTAAGTGGGCTCTGAATTAGGCCATTACAAATTGGTCAATGGCTTGACCCTTCCCAATCTGTAAAATTGAGATAACAACGGCACTTACCATGCTGTGTAATGAGTTTTGAGATCTCCTGATAAAATGGTCTACACAAACTGTTTATTATAATTCTTAGCCTTCACTCAGTTTCTGGGTTTCCAATGAGTTTTAGTAATAAAAATAATTTGTAAGCAGCTCTACCTTAGACGAGTTTGGCACACTCATGCGACTTTTAAGAATCCCGTGGGCGGGGATTAGAGGAGACATTTTGCGTGTTAAAGCTGGCCGTGCATTCTTTTAAAACCGCGAACTAGATACCTTGATGTCAGGGTATTTAGTTTGCGGTTTTAAAAGAATGCGTGACCGGCTTTAATGTGCAAAATGTCTTTTCTAATCCCCGCCTGTGGGATTTTTAAAAGTTGCGTGAGTCTGCGCCATACTCGTCTAAAAGTGGCCTTAGTTAACGATCTTTTCTGTGATGTATAGAATTATAGGTGTCAGCATGGAGTTCTTTTTACCTCCCACCCCAAATGGAAGTTGTTCTGGATTGCAGTCAAAAGGCACAATAACATGCTGAATTCAGTGGCAATACACCCATTGATTTTAGTGGACAAGGATTGCACCCTGTGCCCAGGAACAAAAGTATTTTTGCTGCTCTGGGCAGATCCGGCTCCTCTCGCCCCTCCTGCCCCTCACCCCCAAATCCTGTTGTGGAGCTTACCAGAGACAGGGGTGGCTGCAGTTTTTGCCACCCTCTTCAACTTGTCACCTTAGGTGCTGCCTGTGCCACCTCCATAAAGCTCCACCGTGCCACGTACTGCATAGATTCACTGCTCTTCTATTATTTCTGACTTTTCATTAAAGAGAAAAAGAGCTCTTGACAGGATGAGGTATTTTCTTTTCTAAGTATTAGCAGAAAGGGTGATGGAAAAGATCCCAGAGATAGAGACAAAGTAGTTCAAATGATACCTTTTATTGGGCCAACTATTGTGGGTGGAAATGTGCAAGCTTTCGGACCTCACAGGGTCCTTCCTCAGGCAAGTAGGAGTTGGAATTGAAGATCTGAACAAAGTACAGTGGTTATACATTGTGTAGCAGAGAAGGGTGGGGAGAGAATGGTGATAAATGAACCATAGTAACACAGAAGGTGAGAACAGGGGGAGATAAGCAATACAAAGGGGAAGAGTGCAAAGGGAGGGTGGGGTATCCCAGGATACAGCAGACTTCTGTAGCACATGTTACAAATATAAATACAAGAAGTTACACTTACTACAGTGGCTTTAAAGCTCTGACCTGTATCTTAGTTTAGATGTGAAATCAGACTAGAACTGGTACAATGGACAGAGTGCACAATGATCGTTCATGGTTTTATTCCTGTCTTTCCATGACCGATGATTTGGGTGGCTGTTTTTAGTGTTCTGAGTGTACAGTAACCTCCCCTCCCCCAACATCATCATCCCAGGATTATAGTCTTTCTGTTGACCAAAAATAGGGTTATTTCCTTAAAAGTGGCAATTTCAAACACTTGAAATCTTAAAGTTGGAGGATTCTTTTCTTAAGTAACTGCTTTTACTGACAATGGGGTTGCTTTTCAGCTCACTGCCCATCATTCAGTTCACCCTCCTTGTTACTACAGTTGGGCTACTTTCTGCAAAATTAGCACTGAACTCTTTGCAGAGCAGTTCAGTCAGCACCAGAAAAATGTGGCTTCTTGATCTACATAGTAAGTAAGTAATATTTATTAATGGTCGTTGACCAAAACTACAGTATCAAATTTCCTTTAACATAAAACTCCAACATTGGGTATTTATAGACATAACAAACATAATTCCAGCATTCACATTACCATATTTCTACAGTTCTTTATACAATTTGTGAGCGGCTAGGATATAAATTTGCCAAAGCATATAATATTCCCATAGAACTAGCCTGCAGGATCCAGATGATCTTTTCAAAGTTATTAAAATATTGGATCTTTCCAACCAGGGGTAATAAGTATTTCTCCCTCAAATGACCCAACAGAGAGCAATGCTATAAAAAATGTACCAGGTCACCTACCTCCCCTGAAGCACATGGACACAATCTCTGACTATATGGGATTCTTGCCCATCTTCCCTTTTGTACTACCGTAGCTATGAGGTCAAATCTTAATTTAGCGATTGCCTCCCTATGCTGGAAATAAGTAACTGAGGGGCTATATGGAGCTTGTCCTGTCTCACTCAGTACATATTGATACAACGGAGCACACTTAATTGCTCTAATCACAGCCATGTCTTCTTGCCTTGCAATATTCTGAAACCTTTGAGCAATACAGGATTGCTCACCCGGAAGCGGGAGTAAATCCACACTTGTCCATCTATTAGCACTGAACTACTTGCAGAGCAGCTGAGTTATCACCAGAAAAATGTAGCTTCTTGGTCTATATAGATAGTTGTGTTCTGTATGTCTGAAATGGTCAGATTCTTTTCCAGCGATTCTGGAGATTGTGTACATTTCTAAAGTCATATCAGGATTGTCTGTCAGTTGGAATAAAACTGAACTTTTCTAGAGGAACATTTTGATCAACTTTTTCCTGATACCCAATTGCAAATTATAAAATACTCAAATTAATGTTTCTAAAATTGATTTCATAGTATTACTATTCAGTTAAAATGACAAATAGCCTGAAATACACAGGCAATATTTAAGTTATGAAAACTCCTTAGGATGTAAATATTCCAACATAAAAGTCAATAGGAGGCCTGAGCTATCATCTTTAATGGATGGAAGACGACACTTGTAATTAATTTCTTGAAGATTCTAGATGCCTGTATGTCCCAGCTTTCTTTATTGAGTATCTTGCTGCAGAGACATAATATTTTAATTTTTTTGACTGGCTCCAACATTGCTAGTTCCATGGAGCAACAATTACCTTTCAGTTTCTTTTGCTGTCATGTACTTTATTTTTGTATCCTAGCCATAGCGAACGCTGTATAATTAAGGATTAAAATAAAAGATGTATAAGCATGGAGTTTCTCTCTGGAGGGGGGAAAAACAGTATAAAACATGTATAAAACAAATTACCAGTCTGGCTACATGCTGTAGATTGGATGGTAAATGAATTTTAAAAATGGGAGACTGGATAATCCCTGGTTAGGAAGGACTACTTAGCTGCTAATGATTTAAATTAATCTGTAGATTGTAAACATAAACATGCACTTAGCCTACTTGGGTCAGTTAGTTTCACTATTAATTATCTGCTTGATTATGCAATAGATACTAAAATGCCACCATTGAGTCCGTTCCTCATTGGAAGTGGGCAGAGAGAGACAAAGTGTCGGGGGAGGGGGAGGGGGGGAGGGAGAGCTCCATATCCTCTTTGTAGGGATAGGAGCAGAACATCTTCCATTTGCTTTGTGTCAAAACTAGCCCTTAGCACGGATGTGAAGCAGGAGGAGGGTTGGTCGGTTAGTATGGAAAGGCTGTGATGCAGCAATGAGACAATCTGACATTAAATGGTGAAAGCATGCAGGATGGGGCAGGTGGGTCATACAGGAACAATAGGATTAGTGTTCAAAAGCTTTTCACTTCCTTTCCTGTATTAGCTGTTGTTATTTATTTATTTATTTATCATGTATACAGTACCAGCAATGTACCTGGCACTGAACAATAATTAATTAGAGACTGCAGTCTAATTATAATTAGACTGTAATTGTAGGCAGGCCTCTGCCCTGGGAGGCTTACAATCTAAGAAAAACAAGGGATGGGGGTCAAGGGAGAGGGGAAAATAAGAAAAGATAGGAATACATTCATGAAACTGAGACATTGCAGGTGCATATGATTAGTTACAGGCAGGGACCCACGTTCATACCCCATTGCTGCTAATGGAAAAAATGCTGTGAACACGGCTCCCTGCTTGCAGGGGGGAAGGGGGCCTTGAACATCAGTGATCCGGCTTGAGGAGCTAGCAGAAGCCTGGTGGAAGTTTAACTCTTCCAGCAGGTGTTTGCTACTGAATCCTCACAGCAGTTATTGTTATTAGGGGTGTGCATTCAGGTTTGGATAACGCACACAAAAAAGCCTTTTGGGCTTCTGTATTTGAAACACAAAAAATGCCCTACAGTATTCAGGTATGTCTTAGGGTGCTTTGTGCCTCTCAGTTCCACTTCTAATTTGATGTTTTGTCTAACAGTTTGAGTAACTTTCAAGTTTCATAGTATGTTATCATGATCAGGGGGGAGTTTAGTTCCAACAACAGTGATCTAAAGGAGTGAACTGTGCTTTCATTTAGGTTTACTTTTTATCTTTTTGAGTGCTTTGTAACCCAGGTGCAGGGGCCTGGCCTGTTTCCACAGGCAGCTGGAGCTGGAACTGCACCCGTCCCAGGGAGCCAGATAGGATGGGGCAACGGCACGAGATTCTGTTGCCTGATCCTCTAGAGCTCATAGATACCTGGGCCCTTTGCTGTGTATTGTAGGGTCACCACCCGCACTGTGTGCACATGAGCATGTATGTGTGCATGCGCACACGGGGCACTTACTTTCTTCCCAACCAAATGTAGCAGGTCCCAATATTTTGAGACACGAGACACAAAAAACACGAAAGTGGCACTAAAACCTCAAACCAGAGTAGAAATCAGAAATATAAAATCCCACCCCTTGCACACCTGTAATTATTGTCCATTTGGGAATTGAGATGCAGGGTGACTTGTAAATGGCAGAAGTTATTTTATGATGTATCAAGGCGGCATTCAGGATCAGGATGAATTTATTTCCCTTCTTGACATTACATTAGAAATTGCAGCTTAAGTGCTTATCTACAGTGATTTCATTTGGGGGTATTTTCACACAAGACACTCTCCACCCACTAGATATGTTGCAGGGCTGCAGTGTTGCCCTGTGGGTGCCTTGTGTGTGAAAATGCCCTTAGGAGGTGAATTTAAAATCAGTTCAGCTGAGTTAGTGCAAAACATTGTGTGGACCTTCCTTGTCCCTGTGTTATGGGCCTTTTTAGGTTTGGCTCAAGTCAAACTAGCTACTCTTAAACTTGATTGAAGCAGTTTAATTAAACCATTGTAAGCCAAGCTTTCAGCTCAAGTTTCCAGAAGCTTCTGCTTATTTTGAGTGCCTCATCTTTGCAGGAATCAACCTTGGCACACTTACCCTGGGGCCTGGAGTGCAGAGGTGTGGAGCTCCTGGCTGTCAACCACCTCCAAATGTCAGGACTTGCAGTGTGCTTCTTAAGATGGATATTGCCAAAACTCAGGCATCCAGAGCACTGGGAATGCTTTGGAAATTTGACCTTTAGCCCTTATGTACGTCTGGGGTGTTTCAAGACTTTACTAATCAGTGTCTTTCATTTGTCTTGATAGCTTCATATAGAAGGAGCCATATATCTGGGATTTAGAGGGAAATGTGAGGATTTTAACTCCAGCCCATAAGCTATGGAATGTTGCAGCATTTAGGCACTTGGGATGTACATTAACAAAGGCTGTGTTGTTCTTCCTCCATCTATAGGCGCTGCAGCCAGTAATCGTAACATTCATGGTGTTCTGGGGGGATCTGCTTTCCTGGATATTGCCAACTTAAAAGAACAACAACAAATCCTGAAATGGCTCTTAGGAAAAACATTAATCGCTCGTATGAAGATGTCTGACTCTAAACCTACATATAGTCTTCCATGCATGTGTGAGCTGTACCCCAATGGAACCTTGCGGCTAGATAACCTGACACAGAAACAAGATGGCCAATACACTGTAGAAATGCATGATAGTGAAGGAAATGTATTGACCGAGGATATTAATCTGCACATCCTGGGTGAGTCTCCACACCAACATCTCTCCCAGAGAGAACTTGTTCTCTTTGTCCCTGTTTTCTCCTCCTGCTGAATGGGTCTCTGCTTCCCTACCCTAAATCCACAGCTTCTCTCTTTTTTGTTTGCAATGCTGGCTCTGCATGATGGGCAAATCTTGGGCTTCACCTACTGCCAGGGGAATCATCCTGTTCCACTCTCTTTTTAACTGGGCGCAGCGCTTTGGGGAGCTTCGGGGCCACAGGGGGTGGCGGGGGGGGACATTGTTTTTTGTGGGCCCCTTTTCTTTCAGGGCTAGGGAGGTACGGTGGGGGTGTAGGAGGGGCGGGTAAGTAGGGGGGAGGTTTTTCCCAGTGGCTGCCCCTGGTGGCAG
>QEPC01015182.1:1786478-1799424 GCA_003113815.1 Sphenodon punctatus
TGCGGTCAGCCGGGGGTGCCTTCTTGGAGGTTCCCCACGTAAAGTGGGGGGCCACAATGGAGAGGGCATTCTCAGTGGTCAGGCTGCGCCTTTGGAACTCCCTTCTGGAGGAAGCCCGCCTGGCCCCAAGCCTATTGTCATTCCGGCGGTGTTGTAAGACCTGGCTGTTCACCCAGGCCTTTGGGGGTGGGGGGTGGACTGGGGCTATGGGTTACCCCCCCCACCCTGTTTTATTGTTTTAACCTTCGTGCCCTGTTTTAAATATTGTTGATTGTTTTAAACTGTTCTTATAATGTATTTATGTATTGTTGAATTGGAAGTGTTGGAAGCTGCCCCGAGCTGGTTACAGGAGGGTACGGGGTATAAATCATTGAAATAAATAAATAAATAAATAAATAAAACTGCTGGGTGCATCCTTTTGCCCTCTTCGCTCTAAGCGCAAGCTTATATTCCATTGACTTCCCTGGAACTACTTCTGTAGGACTCAATCTAAAAAGGGATGAACTAAAGCATACACGTATGAAAAATATCTGAACCAGGTTTTCCAACACACTACTTTTTTTGCATTAATAGAATAGCCATACCATAGAATCTACTATATATATTAATAGCCACTGGTGTTCCCTGTATAAGATTTTTTTGAGTACTTCCAACTGCATAACCTAGACGTATATCAGATTAAAGCTGAGTTGTAGATTTGCCAATTAATCAATCAAATGCCATCAATCATATACAAATTCAATAAAATCAAACAGAAAAGTAATACAAAGTCAAAAGTGCTAATGTTTTTGGATGAAAGTGCTAACACTTTTTAACTGTATGAAAGCAGCACATGCAGCACATGCACAAGCAGAGCTTTTAAGCAGTGACCCTGACTTGCTAAAAGCAATGGCGCACTCCAGTCTCTCTGCAGATTGCAGAGTGCAGATGTTATGATTAGACAATGTTGAAATTTATCTCCCAGTGCTGGTGCTCTCACATGGACAAGTGCAGCAGACGTGAGAGCAAGGACCCTTCCCAAGCATGGTAGGACATATACTAAATCGCTCTTTTCAGAGATGTGTTATAGCATTTACTGTAATGTATCCTGCGTATTGACTAGTATAGTAACCACTGGAAACTTACTGTATATGAATGCCACATTAAGATTATAGGAGTTGGGAACCACAAAAGTTATGGTTTTCATGGCAGCATAGCCCATTTTACAAAGCACATGGCAACCTAGCCAGCCAATGTCCAGCCTCATGATAATATCCAACAACATTATAAATCACTCCGTCCCAATAGAGATGCAAGTAATGCCCATGTAATAGGGCACCCTCAGGGCTCATTGCCACATCATTTCCCCTAGTAACATGGAATGCAGCCTGTGCCGGCTTTCCCCATGGTGGGAATTGTGTGAAGCAGGTTTGTGGAACAAGCAAACCTGCAGCGCTGAACAACCCCAACAACACAAAGCTGATTGACACAGGTTCTGCAAACCTGCTTCACGTAACACCCCTGCACGCAGCCAACATGGGCTTATTCCATGTTTCCCCATTGTGGAATTTTGTGTGAATGAGACCTAACGATAACAGGATGAGGCCTTGAGAGGAGGGATAGGTCATTGCAGGAGGCAGACCCTTCAGAAGGCATGACAAGGAGCACCTGTGGGTAACTGGCCCAGCTGGAGCAGGGAGGAAGTTGCTGACCAGTTGATAGCAAAGGGTCTATATATGCCTGAGCCTAAACCTTATTGGGCAGACTATAAGGGTTCACCCTGAACGTAGCTGTCGATTTCAGCTGTAGATCTTCCAGGGGTGGGCCGTGACTCAGGTAGTAGAGTCCATTTTTTGTATGTATAAAGGTCCCAAGTTCAGTCCCCAGCATCTCCGATTCAGGATCTCTGGTAGCACGCCTGGGTGAGGCCTCTGCTGGAGAGCCGGTTTTGAAACCCTGATGCCATGTCAGGCTCTGACAATACTGGGCTAAGATGGATCATTGGTCTGACTCAGTTAGGCAGCTGCTTGTACATCAGGGCATGACTGAGAGTCACCTGGACTGGGAAAGACTCCTGGAAGAGAGGCTGAGGGCATGCGAAAGGGATGAGGTGGCTTGGGAGTATGGATTGTGCACACGTTATAACTTAAACGTATCACGAGCTGCACATTTTGTAGATGTGGTCCTGGCAAGTATTTGAAGTCAGGACAGGGCTTCTCTGTTACAGATAGGATAGCGGACAATACCATAAGCCAGCCCAGAGACAAAAGCAAATACTAGAGTAAGTAACCCCTCACATATTTATTTATTTATAAAATCAGTTGCTACCCCGTCCCTTCTGCTCCAAGCAGCCTGGGGTGGCTTACAATGTTAAAACACATAAAAATCAATAAAACCAAGCAATACAATAAAAAAAAGGCACAGAACCAACCCACCAACCCCCTATCCTAACCTACACCCCATCTCCCTCACCAAAAGCCAGGTGGAAAAGCCAGGTTTTACAGATACGATGGAAAGATGGGAGATCCAGGGCCACCCGGGCCTCCACTGAGGGGAGTGCCACAGCCTAGTTGCGGCCACCAAGAACACCCTCTCCATAGTGGCCCTCTGTGCCACACGGGGAACCTTGAGAAGGGCGCTCCCAGTGGACTGCAGAGGCTACTCCAGAGAGGAGAGCGAGGCAGTCCAGCAGGTAAGTCAGAACAAGGCCGTATAGGGCTTTATAGGTCAAAACCAATACCTTGAATTGGGCCTGGAAGACTATAGGCAGCCAGTGCAGAGCCTATAATGTGCTGGCGTAATGTGCTCACGGTGACCCGTCTCTGTATGGAGACGGGCTACTGCATTCTGTACTAGCTGCTGTTTCTGGACCATCACCATAGGTAGCCCCATGTAGAGTGCATCGCAATAGTCCAATCTTGAGGTAATGAAAGCATGGATATAAAACTGTGCTATATATATATTTATTTATTTTATTTATTGGCCGCCCCCTCATGCCTACGGCATCCCGGGGCGGCTCACAACAATAAAAACAATAATAAAATACATAAAACATCATTAATGTAAGTAATTAAAAACTACCCTCCCACCCCAAAAGTTCCCCCCCTCCCTACCCTACCCTCCCACCTTCCCCTCCGAAGGCCTGAGCGAACAGCCAGGTCTTACAAGCTCGGCGAAAAGCCATCAGACCCGGGGTCAGGCGAGCTTCCTCCGGGAGGGAGTTCCAGAGCCACGGCCCGGCCACCGAGAACGCCCTCTCCATCGTGGCCCCCCGTTTAACACGGGGGACCTCCAGGAAGGCCCCCCCGGCAGACCTCAGGGGCCACGCTGGGGCACGGAAGGCGAGGCGGTCCCCAAGGTATGAGGGGCCCAGACCGTATAGGACTCTGTAGATCAACACCAACACCTTGAATCTGGCTTGGTACGCTATAGGCAGTCAGTGCAGAGTGCGGAGCACAGGCGTAATATGCTCCTGTTGCCTCATCCCTGTAAGGAGACGGGCTGCCGCATTCTGCACCAGCTGCAGCCTCCAAACCAGAACCAAGGGAAGCCCCACATAGAGCGCGTTGCAGTAGTCTAGCCTCGAGGTGATGATGGCGTAAATAAGAGTGGCCAGGTCGGGCCCGGAAATGTATGGGCACAGCCTCTGCACCAGATACAGCTGGCAAAAGGCGGCTTTAGCCACTGCCTCCACCTGCCAATCCAGACGGAGGCCTGAATCCAAAACCCGCTGGGCTATGGGAGGGCAGACCCCCCCACCAGAGGGGTCGGTACCTCCCTTGCCCTACCCACCACCATCACCTCTGTCTTACCAGGATTGAGCCTCAGTCTGCCACATCCAACCTGCCACAGCCTCCAAACATTGAGAAAGCAACAAGACAGCGGGACCTGGGTCCGTCAAAAACGAGAGGTACAGCTGAGTATCATCAGCATATTGGTGACATCGCACCCCGAACCCTCTCACGATCTCCCCCAGGGGCTGCATATACACATTAAACAAAAGTGGAGACAGAATCGAACCCTGCGGAATGCCACAGGTCAAGGCCCGGGGGCTCGATGTTTCAGCTCCCAGCACCACCCGTTGGCTTCTTCCTGAAAGGAATGAGCGGAACCACCCAAGGACAATCCTGTCCAGACCTCCCAGGTCTCGCAGCCATCTCAGCAGCAGCCCATGGTCCACGGTATCAAAAGCGGCCGAGAGCTGGCGGAGATCGTCCACCAAAGCCACCATCGCCGTCTCAGTACCATATACCATACCGCATTATATAAAGCATATAATACTGTGCTACATTGCACAGAGCCTGTGTTATTGAAATGATTGCACCATTTACTTTACCAGCTCTCCCTTGGGATCTAGCTGCCTTTCCCACAGTTTTATCCCATTATCATCTATTCTGTTTTTTCTTCCAGAAACGGAATAATCTCTAATCTGTTGTCTTCTGTCCCTGTCTTGGTTGCTTTCAGAGGGTGGTGTAGGCTGGATTCCTAATTCCTTCTGTGCTTTCAGGAGTTCAAGTTGATGCTGTTGACTCTCTTTTTCTCTTTGCTGTTTTAGTTTCTCATGTTCAAGTTCCTTTTCTTTCTCTTTCTCTTGTTGCTTTTGCTTTTGTAGTTCGAGCTCCTTCTCTTGTTTCAGTCTTTTAAGTTCAAGCTCTCTCTCTTTCTCGTTTCAGTCTTTCAAGTTCATGTTCTCTCTCTTTGTTGCTTTAGCTTTTGTAGTTCGAGCTCCTTCTCTTGACCTTTCTCTTGTTGTTTTAGCTTTTGTAGTTCAAGCTCCTTTTCCAGTCGCATTTGCTCAAATTTGAACTGCTCCAATTTGAGCTGCATGTTAATTTTTGCCAGCTCGATCTCTGTGTTTGAGCCATGTCCCTAGTTGTCTCCAGGTCCTCCATCTCCTGGTTGTTGGTCAGGTGGAGGGGGATTTTGAGAGGGGTTTGGCAAACCAGCTCCATTCTGATTTTGGTCCATCCCCTCAAATTCTAGTATAAGCTGCTTACGTTGCGGTTTAGTTTTTCCCTCTGTTTGGAGTGGTCTGTCTTGTGCCTCCTTTATCAATTCTACCTTCGGGAGCCTGGAGAAACCCTTTGGCAGCCCTATTTTGATAACTGGCCCTGACACTCGAAATGAAAAAGAAAACAACAAACACAGCACTCAGGTATAGTCTCTTGCCTGCTTCTCTTGCTTCAAATCTAACAGCTGAGTTCCAGAAATAGCTGGCAACTCCCTCTTCAGTTCCTACGCATTGATACACAGTTCTGGGATTTATTCCCTTTGGTTGGGCGCCACTGTCATGGGATTGAGGGCTCATTACCCCACTCTAGGCTGTCATGACTCAGTTTCCCTGGCTTGCAGCTCCCACTGGATCAGTGCTCTCTCTAGAACGAATTCAGCCTGCAACGGGGGAACCTTCTTGTCACTTTTTCAGCCACAGAGTTTCCCAGCACAGACTCTTTCTCTCTAGGTTCGCCTGTGTTTGTAAACACAGAATTAACCCTAAACTGTGTCCTGCCAATGTTAGGATTAGCAATTCCACTGGACCATACGAAGTTCAGTAAAAAGAAGTTTAATGAATAAACCATGAATAAGCATGCAGTACAAGATTATACTCGAGAGTGCAAAATCAAAATAACAACCAATAATGCATTCCTATCTGTACTTGGATTCTTCTGATTTAGGCTTACCCTAATCCAGGTCCAAGGGTATTTCAGTTCATGTCACAGCCAGCGATGGAAATCTTGGAAAGCTTGGCCGGGTACCAGTCTTAGGGCGGATTCAGACATGTCTTTAAATTGCACAGAATCCTCAGTGGCAAAGTGCGATTTAAAAAAACCCGCACTTCCGGGCTGGTGTGAATGCGCTGAGCGCGCACATTTCCACTTAGCCCGAATGTTTGGAGCGCGGATTGAAAAGCTGCTCCGAGCAGCTTTTCAAACCTCGCTCCAAACATTCGGGCTAGGTGCAAATGTACGCGCTCAGCGCATTCACACCAGCCCGGAAGTGCGGGTTTTTTTAAAATCGCACTTTGCCGCCGAGGCTTCTGTGCGCTTTAAAGACACGTCTGAATCCGCCCTTAGTTTCCAAAAGGCCTTACTTCATAGTTCCTTTGGTGTAGCCCTTCTGTGGCTGGACAGATATGATGATGCAGATTAGCTGAACAAGTTGATCTCAATCAACTGAAAGAGATAGAAAGAGCCTTCCTTTTCTTGTCTCCACCCCTTACGTACCTTTCCAGGGTCCTTTGTTTGATTTTCCCGCCAACTAACTCTGTGCTTTCAGTCACGTCCACAGGAAGAAATCAATTTGCAACTCAATGGTCTATGTGTCTGTGGAGGTGTTTAGGCTTTTTCTGAATACACACGTGACATGACTTTGCATTTCTCCATTGCGTGAAGTGAGTTTCCAGTTCTCAGCTTTCACATTACATACATGTTTAACCTTTACATATTTGTTAGACTTGTAGTCTACATGTAGCCCAATGTCTCCTTATGACACTGTAACTGTTTTAAATATTTCCCATTTGGGGGAATAGTCCAGCTGCTGATGTAGCCCAGATCCTTCTATGGGGTGCATTTTCCAGCTCAGCTGCATGCTTGATGGGGTCCTCCTGGCACATTAGCACCAACACGCACTATAGCAGCAGTCGGTCCGAAGCATACCACATAAGGGGAGCTGGACCACTGCTATGCCACATACGTGCCAGGTATAGGATAGGGGGGATGCTGAGGAGGGGGCTCAGCAGGGATGTCTTGAGACTGGGTGGTGGGGAGGCATAGCTCCATACACCCAATCCTCACCCTGCCACGTCCCCTTTGCCCCTCCTATTTCTTGCAGGCGCGCACACACACACGTGCACATGCACACACAGCTATGCTGGAGAATAGCCTGGTATCGATAGCCAAACTCGGTTCTGTGGCAGACATGTGGAGCTATATATTTGGCAATCTATGCCAAGGAGTGGGTGGGGAGTTTAGAAATTGCATTAGGAATAGTATAGCCCCTCTGCTCAGGGTACAGCTTCTTGTATCACCAGGAGGACTGACACTGCAGTCTGGATTAGGGCTGAAATAAGCAGCGATTTTGCTGCTGCTGAAAATGCTCACAATTAGGAGTATGGGAACAGAGATATTGCTGAGATCTCAGTCCTGCTCGGCAATTTCTCTTCAAGCAGTTAAAAAAAGGGTCACGGGGAGGGAGAGTACTTGTAGGTTTTAAAGGCCAGCTGTGCACTTTCTCCCCCCTCTCCTCCCCTCCCCCTGGCCAGACAGCTGTTGGGCAGTATTAGGGATGGGCGAACAGATCGTGGTTCGAGTTCGTCCGTTCGTTTCGGCTGCGTTCGTTTCGTCCGTTCAGTTCAGTTCGTCAGTTTGAATGTTTGGCTGTTTAGTGGTTCAGGTCGAATTTTGAGTTCAGATTCGGTATTCGGTTTGGTCGGGATCGGTTTGGTCTTTAGTTTGGTGCAATCAAAAACAGAAAATGACATTTAGTTTTTGAAATAAAAGGAAAAAACTAAAAAACATATTTCTGGCCATAACATTTTTGTTTCTTATTATTTTTTGATAAAAATTTAGGGAGATTGTACCCCCAATGGAGGGCACCAAGTGTACCAAAATTTGGAACGATTAGATAAAGGGAACCGATTTCAGAAGCAATTGAATGTTGTGATTTTAAGAAAAGCTCCATACACATTCATGACTACAACTTCTTTATCTTGCATCCAATGTTCATGAAACTTGTGCATATTACATCCCTCCATATGCTTAATATTTCTACCAATTTTAGGAAAGAGTGGATAAAGGGTCCCAAGGGTATAAGACATTAACCTGAAAATACATTTCCAGCTGTTACATTTTGATATTCCATTCTGTTTACAGGATATTTGACAGGAATGTATCAAATACCGTTCCTGCTATTTCAGCAAATGTACAGGAGATTTTGATAAAGGGAACCACTTCTGTTGGCCAATTTGCATCACAAACCGATCTTATACCACAGTGACATAAGAGAATCCCAGGCATAGGCCCCTTCTCTACATTTGTTGTACAGGCATATAAAATTGAGACCCTTTATAATATCTCTCTGATATTTGGCAGAGATGATCATGAAAGTGAAATATATAGTCCTGCCAAATTTCATGTACACTGGTTGGACTACAAAGATGTTATAGTCAGACATACATTTATTTGTTAATTGCTTATACCACCAAGGCCTTTTGTCCAATCCTTCTGAAATTTGGCAAAAATAGTTATTATGGGAAGGGGTATAAACTGAACACGTTTCACCTACATTAGATGTAAGGCAAAGAAGTTACAGCTAAGAATGTATATGTAGAATATTGCAAAATACAATAATTCAACTGCTTCTAAAATCGGATTTCTTTATCCAATTGTTTTGAAATTCGGTACACATAATGAGTTCATTTGGAGGTAGAGGCATCCTAAATGTCGGCCACATAGCTTAAAAAACAAAAAAGTTACAGCCATTAATGTGTTTTCCATTGAAACCAATGGAAATTCAATTCCGAACTCACCGAACACATCCGAACTGAACGTTCGAGTTCAAGTTCGGTTCGAACGTTCGGTTCGGTTGACTGAATTGTTCGAGTTCCGTTCGAACTCTGAACTTCCGAATTCGAGTTCGGTTTGAACGTTTGGTTCGGTCGACCGAACTATTCGAGTTCGGTCCGAACTCTGAACTTCCGAACTGCGTTCGCCCATCCCTAGGCATACCGTGAAATGTGTGTGAAATGGCCTTTGAACGCTACCTGATGGGTTGCTTGAAGGTGCTCTCCCCCTCCCACCCCGCTAGGGTTGCCACCTATGCACGCCCTGCAGCATGTATCTTTCATAAGTGGCCTGGAAAAATATACATAAGTGGCAACCCTACCCCACAGTGCTTCTCGTCTGCACTCCCCAGACTGACTCACCTCCCCGCCGGGCTAGGGCTCCTACTCTCATTGTCGCTGCTGGCTGCACCCTGTTCCCTCTTCACTTGCCTGAAGGCTGCCTGCTCCCTCCCCCACCCCAAGGAAGCCTGGGGACTTTCCTGCTCAGCTTTCTCTGAGAGGGGAGGAGGTTTCTTCCCACCTGTCTGCAACCCCCTAATGTGTCCCTGTTCCCAGGGGGACCAATGTCAGTGGCTTGCACAGGTCTTGTGTGCACCCTTCTACTGTTTGGTGTGAGTGTGAGTGTGAGAGTGAGAGTGAGAGGGAAAAAAAAAGAAGCAGGCTTTGAAATTGACAAGAGCCAGCTAAGAGCACTTGGGAGGGCTCCTGCCCGGTGCCTAGTGCTTGTCCATGCTATTTTATTTTATTTTATTTAAACTTGTTTTTGTGCTCACTAAGAACTTGGTGAGCACATCCTGGTACTGTAAAGATAACAAACCAGCGATTAACTATGGAAAATCTCAGATACTAATAATGGGTAAAACCACCTCTAAATATAAATGGCACATAGATGACAGAGAGATCTCAGTAAACTACTATGTATATTTAGGTATCCTTTTTTCCAGCTCTGGGTTCTGGAAGAAACATAAGCAGAAAGCAAAGACTACGTGCTCTTTAATGGAATTTTGAAATTTATGAATTCCTCTGATAGACTGAAAATTTCCTTGATTTTGAAAGTTTTTGAAGCTGCTGTTGGCGAAAATGAGCAAGCTTTCAGGCCACATAGGACCCTTCTTCAGGCATGTAGCATAGCCTGAAGATACTGCCTCAGAGTAGTCTATAGCCTCTATGCTTACATGCCTGGGGAAGGGCCCTGTGTGGCCCAAAAGCTTGCTCATTTTCACCAACAGCAGCTGAACTCATAAAACATCGTTAAGGCAAAAGCTTTCCATAAATTTAAATTCCTCAAGGTGGCTAAATAAGACATTGCTACAGGTAATGGATTCATAATAGAATAATAAACAGTCGTTAACGAAGAGCTAATTATAGTTATGTCAGCCTGGTGGGCCACATCTAATAATCATTGTCTAACTACTTTTCTCGATCCCTTGTACCCCAGAGAGAACAAAAACTTAGAGAAAAAAGCTAAGGACTGAACTTTGGCTTGAACTAAAGACAGCCAGGGACAGGGCTTTTTATCTTGCAAGACTAGCAGAGATATGGGAAAAACTAGGGAGAATAACAAGTGTAACCAATATGAGATAGTCAGACACCACACCCTGGCTACAACTGGAGGGAAGCCACATTCTAAATGCAAAACTAGGTTTGGTACTCAGCGGGGGGGCTAACAACAGGGCCCTAAGGAATTTAGATTGAACAGGTTCTAGAACATCAGCGTTTCCCAGGGCCTATAGCTGCGCTCCAAACAGTAGCTGAGATATACACTTAGCCCTAAAAAATTTAAAGGTCTGCGTAACCAAATTCCTTCCTCTAGTCCTAAAGAAGTATACAATAGCACAGGCACTTTTATTAGCCTGGTCGATATTAGCCTGTATGTGTACCGACCAGTCAGTGGCAACCGGTGGGTTCTAAGACTGGTGGGGCAGGGGGCGGAGCCAGAATTGGGCAGCGTCAGTGCAATGGTGGGCGGTGCCAATGTGGATATCTGAAAAAAAGTTAGATTTTGTCCTCTCAGTAAATGGACTTGATCATTCTCGTACAGTGAACGCAAATGTCTGTAAAAAACCAAATACCAAATTGAATCTATGCCTTGACGACACAGAAAACTATGGATTGACCTGTTCAATTTTCGAATTGCTTTCCAAAGCCTGCTAAGTCCTGCTTCTTGCTGAAAGTATCTATTCTCTGATCTTTCAATCAAATCAGAGAACAGTATCTTGCAGTTGGGAAAGGATCGTATGATGTCTGACAGCTCAGTTTTCATCAGATCAAAACCTCTGGTGCAACTCACGTCATTCCCACCGCAGTGGATCACGATTCCAGAAGGAGCTGGAACAGATTTTAAGAGATTCTCCATACACATTCATGGCTACAACTTCTTTATCTTCCATCCAATGTGCACGAAACCTGTGCATATTATGTCCCCCCACAAGCTTAAAAGTCTTGCCAATTTTTAGAAAGGTTGGAGAAAGGGTCCTGATGGTATAGGACATTAACTTGAAAATACATTTCCAGCTGTAACATTTTTATATTCCATTCTGTTTACAAGACATTTGGCAGAAATGTATCACATACCTTCCCTGTCATCTCTGTCAAACTACAGGACAATTTGATAAAGGGACCCAATTTTATAAGCAATTGAAGTTGTCCTCTTGAAGGTCATTATTCAGATAAATAGCAGCCCATGCAGTGCCAGTCAAAGGCAGGCACCTGGCATGGTAGGGGGAGAGAGGCTGTAGGAGGGAGGATGTGGAGCAACCCAAAAGACTGACAGACACATTCACTGGCCAATTACTGCATGATTCCAGCTTTACAGGACCAATCAGTAGTGGCTTTGAGGTGGGCACAGGGGGCGGCCCTCAGGCAGGCGTAGAAGGGACATAACTAGGACTTTGGGGATAGCATCCCAGAAATCAGGAGACATAGTTTACACATCCAGACTGGTCAATTATCATCACAATCACATCCTGCAGCACTGTGCCAGAGGACATAAGAGAATCTCTATTGGCTCTTTCCTAAACAGATACTTCTGACTTTTCAGTAACAAGTGAGGGAGAGATGTTGGGATGGTCACATCACAGAATGAGGATATTTGGTTGAAATTTCTGCTGGCCAATTGGCATCACAAACTGATCTTACACCACAGTGACACGTACGAGAATCCCTGGCATAGGCTCCTTCTCTGCATATGCTGTACAGGCATATAAAATTGGGATCCTTTATCACATCTTTCTGATATTTGGCAGAGGTAATAGTGAAAGTGTGATATACAGCCCTGCCAAATTTCATGTACGCTGGTAGACTACAAAGATATTATAGTCAGACATACATTTATAAGTTAATTGCTTATACCAGCAGGACCCATCATCCAATCCTTCTGAAAGTTGGTGTAAATAGTAAATATGGGAAGGGATAGAAACTTGCCAAATTTCATCTACATTAAATGTGAGACAAAGAAGGTATATGAAGATTTTTTTGCAAAATAATATAATTAAACTTCTTATAAAATTGGATTCCTTTATCCAATCTTTTTGGAATTTGGTACACATAATGCCTTCCATTGGAAGTACAGTACTTCCAAGTGTCCGCCAAATATAATGCAAAACAAAAAAGATACAGCTGAAAATGTGTTTTCCATTGAAACCAATGGAAAATGAAAGCAAAAACAAAAATGGAAAATTTGATGTTTATGAAAACAAAAATGACATATTTAGACAATGAAAACAAAAACAACATGGTGCACACTTCTAAAGTTTGGTTGTAAGAGGAAAAGTCAAGCCTCTCTTCCCTGACAAACTGCTGCAATCATCTAACCTACAAATCTCCAATAACCCAGATTACTTTCTCCATACTTTCTTAGTGATGATGATGATGCAATCCTATTTGTAATTAGTTTGCCACAACAGTTCGCACTCAGATAGACAAAGGTGTTCTATAGAGGCATTATGAGGAGGTCAGAATACCTCTATACAAATCAATGGCGCGACCGCACCTCGTATATTGTGTGCAGTTCTGGTCACCCCATCTCAAAAAAGACATAGCTGAACTAGAAAAGGTGCAGAGAAGGGCAACAAAAATGATCAAGGGCATGGAAGGGTTCCCATATGAGGAGAGACTTGGTAGCTTGGGGCTCTTCAGTTTGGAGAAGAGATGACTGAGAGGAGATATGATAGAGGTTCATAAAATCATGAGTGGTGTGGAACTAATAAACAAGGAGCAGTTATTTACCCTCTCAGCTAGTACTAGAACTAGGGGACGCTCCATGAAACTCATGGGTGACAAGTTTAAAACAAATAAAAGAAAATATTTTTTTACTCCGTGTATAATTGGGTTGTGGAATCTACTGCCAGAGGCTGTGGTAAGGGCCAGTACTATAGCTGAGTTTAAAAGAGGTTTGGACAAGTT
>QEPC01015182.1:1807144-1817653 GCA_003113815.1 Sphenodon punctatus
CTTCACTGGCTTCCCCTTCCTGAACGAATCCTGCACAAGCTCCTAGTCTTCACCTATAAAGCTCTTCACAACCTTGCTCCCCCCTGCCTCTCTGTGCTAATTTTCCTCCGTACTCCAGTCCGTGGACTCCGCTCCTCCTCTGTCCCCTCTCGCCCTCCCATGCTTCCCCTGCTCCCCTAACCGCCTTCATCCCTTCTCCCTACCTGCCCCCCATGCCTGGAACTCCTTCCTGCCCACATCCACCTCACCCCCTCCCTTCATACCTTCAGATCCCACCTCAAGACCCACCTCTTCCTCTCTGCCCTCCCCAACTCCTCGTTCCCTTCACCTAACTCCTGCTGATACCTTCCATCCAGTACAATCTGTTACCTGAGGTCTGTGTACTCATATCCTCACCACATGGACCAACCAGCCATCATTCTTGATGTAACCAAGCCAAGCGCATGCACCTGGGACCTTACATCTTCATGAATGTTACGCTCCTTGTCTCTCCCTCTGTTCCCCTTCCTTTGTCTCCCCCTTCGTCCCCCCTCCCCCCCATCTCTCAGTTTGTAAACCCTAGGGCAGGAACCAGGTCTATTCAATTGCTTTTAAAAGCGCCAGGTACTTTGCTTGTGCTATAAAAATGTTTGCTAATAATAATAATAATAACCCAAATCTATGCAAGATCTTGCCCAGCAGCCTTAGATACCCATTGAACAGGAGAGGAGGGGAGACAGATAGAACCCTATAACAATTCACAGGATTGGGGGTGGGAGGCCGATGAACAATCACCCTTCACCACCTGCTGGAACCTCCTCTAAAGGAATGAGCAGAACCACTCAAAAGTCATCCCATCCATGGATCCATGCCAGGTCCCGCAGTCATGACACCAACACCTCATGATCAATTGTATCAAAGGCCGCTGAAATGTCATAAGAACATAATAGTGTTCTGGGGCTGTTAGGACCTCTTCTTGTGAACTTAACCCACACCCGTCCTGGCTGGTCAAGCACAGCCATGAAACATTGGGGCCGTTGCTGACCAGGGTAGTCAATGCCTCTCTACGGGGGGGCAGAGTACCGGACCGTCTCAAGGAGGAGGTGGTGTGGCCTCTGCTCAAAAAACCATTACTTGACGTTGACTCCCTGGCCAGCTACCGGCCAGTCTCTAACCTTCCATTTTTAGGGAAGGTTATTGAGCGGGTTATGGCCCAGCAGCTGCAGGAGATTCCTAGATCCCTTGCAGTCCGGTTTTTGCCCAGGATATGGCACCGAGACTGTGCTTGTGGCACTGGTGGACGACCTCTGCTGTGACATTATATTATATTATTATTATTATTATAAGCATTTATATAGTGCCAGCAATGTACCACATGGATCAGGGGCAGTCGTCTCTCCTGATCCTTTTAGATCTGTCAGCGGCCTTTGATACCGTTGACCATGAGATGTTAGTGGCTCATTTGCGGGACCGAGCTGGGGTGGGTGGAACTGTTCTTGAATGGTTCTGCTCTTTCCTGACCGGAAGAACTCAGCGGGTGGTGCTAGGGGATAGTTTTTCATTCCCTCATGTGTGGAGTCCCACAAGGTTCTATTCTGTCCCCTCTCCCGTTCAACGTGTATATGCAGCCACTGTGTGAGGTCATGAGAAGGTTTGGTGTTCAGTCTCTCATTTTCATCAGATCCTGGCCCAGCAGTCTCAGTGCTTACTCAGTGTCTGGTGGCTGTCAGGGACTGGTTGAGGGTGAGCCGTCTGAGGCTGAATCCCGATAAGACGGAGGTGATGCTGGTAGGCAGGGGCATGTGGGTCGAGGCCCCCCATCATTGATGGGGTGTGTTCCCACCCCCCTTGTCTCTCAGTTCTGTAGTCAAGGCATGCTCCTTGATCACCAGCTCCACCTGGATGCCCAGGTGGATGCTGTGGTGAGGGCCGTGTTTCGCCAAGTACATCTAGTGCATTGGCTTCGTCTGTATGTCTCGAAGGTGGACCTGGCTACCATCATCCATGTGTTTGTTACCTCAAGTCTTGACTACTGCAATGCGCTCTACATAGGGCTACTCATGGTGACAGCTCGGAAGCTGAAGCTGGTGCAGAATGCTGCAGCCTGTCTCCTTACTGGGACGGGTCGCTGAGAGCCCATAACGCCAGTACTCTGTTCTCTGCACTGGCTGCCTGTAGTCTTCCGGGCTTGATTCACAGTGTTGGTGTTGACCTATAAAGTCCTACACAGTCTAGGTCCCACTTACCTGCAAGACTGCCTCACTCCCCGGGCTCTGGACCAGCTCTGTGGTCATCAGGGGGCGCCATCCTGGAGGTCCACCGGGTATTTCGGGGCCACGATGGAGAGGGCGTTCTCTGTGGCCGCACTGCGGCTATGGAACTCCCTGTTGGCGGAGGCCCGGGTGGCCTCGGGCCTCCCTGCGCTTCAATGCCAGTATAAAACCTGGTTGTTTCACCTGGCTTTTGGCGAGGTAGGGGGGTAGATGTGGTGGTGGAGGTTTGGGAAGGCGGTGGTTGGGTTGATTTTTTATTCCATTTGGGTTGTTATAAATTATATTTTATTGTTTCATTGTGATGATTATTGCATGTTTTGTGAATTTGTGAGTCACCCTGAGCTGCATAGTCAGGATAGGATGGGATTCATCCTGTCTCCACCAGTGGCCAATCTCAGTCACTTGGGAGAAGTACCCAATCGAGTCACTCACAATGGGTAATCCATTCTCTGTTGTCCACTCCCAGCTCCTAACAGTAAGAAATTACATCCCCTAAACCTACTTGGCTAACAGCTGTTAATGGACCTATTCTCCAAGAACTTATCCAATCCCTTTTTAGCCCAGCTATATTACTAGCCTTGACCACATCCTCTGTCTAACAGGATCAGCAGGGTAGAATTTCCCCAGTCCATCTCTCAGCATAGATCATTGACCAAGGCCACAAGTGCAGTTTCAGTACCATACCCTGGACAAATGCCAGACTGACATGGGCCCAGGAATCCCAAAGCCTTGAGATGCCTCTCAAGGCAACCTCCTGCTCAATACCTGCTCTAAAAAAGGGGGGTTAGAGATGGGGCAATGGCCATCCAGGGTGTTGGNAGGTCTATTCAATTGCTTTTAAAAGCGCCAGGTACTTTGCTTGTGCTATAAAAATGTTTGCTAATAATAATAATAATAACCCAAATCTATGCAAGATCTTGCCCAGCAGCCTTAGATACCCATTGAACAGGAGAGGAGGGGAGACAGATAGAACCCTATAACAATTCACAGGATTGGGGGTGGGAGGCCGATGAACAATCACCCTTCACCACCTGCTGGAACCTCCTCTAAAGGAATGAGCAGAACCACTCAAAAGTCATCCCATCCATGGATCCATGCCAGGTCCCGCAGTCATGACACCAACACCTCATGATCAATTGTATCAAAGGCCGCTGAAATGTCATAAGAACATAATAGTGTTCTGGGGCTGTTAGGACCTCTTCTTGTGAACTTAACCCACACCCGTCCTGGCTGGTCAAGCACAGCCATGAAACATTGGGGCCGTTGCTGACCAGGGTAGTCAATGCCTCTCTACGGGGGGGCAGAGTACCGGACCGTCTCAAGGAGGAGGTGGTGTGGCCTCTGCTCAAAAAACCATTACTTGACGTTGACTCCCTGGCCAGCTACCGGCCAGTCTCTAACCTTCCATTTTTAGGGAAGGTTATTGAGCGGGTTATGGCCCAGCAGCTGCAGGAGATTCCTAGATCCCTTGCAGTCCGGTTTTTGCCCAGGATATGGCACCGAGACTGTGCTTGTGGCACTGGTGGACGACCTCTGCTGTGACATTATATTATATTATTATTATTATTATAAGCATTTATATAGTGCCAGCAATGTACCACATGGATCAGGGGCAGTCGTCTCTCCTGATCCTTTTAGATCTGTCAGCGGCCTTTGATACCGTTGACCATGAGATGTTAGTGGCTCATTTGCGGGACCGAGCTGGGGTGGGTGGAACTGTTCTTGAATGGTTCTGCTCTTTCCTGACCGGAAGAACTCAGCGGGTGGTGCTAGGGGATAGTTTTTCATTCCCTCATGTGTGGAGTCCCACAAGGTTCTATTCTGTCCCCTCTCCCGTTCAACGTGTATATGCAGCCACTGTGTGAGGTCATGAGAAGGTTTGGTGTTCAGTCTCTCATTTTCATCAGATCCTGGCCCAGCAGTCTCAGTGCTTACTCAGTGTCTGGTGGCTGTCAGGGACTGGTTGAGGGTGAGCCGTCTGAGGCTGAATCCCGATAAGACGGAGGTGATGCTGGTAGGCAGGGGCATGTGGGTCGAGGCCCCCCATCATTGATGGGGTGTGTTCCCACCCCCCTTGTCTCTCAGTTCTGTAGTCAAGGCATGCTCCTTGATCCCCAGCTCCACCTGGATGCCCAGGTGGATGCTGTGGTGAGGGCCGTGTTTCGCCAAGTACATCTAGTGCATTGGCTTCGTCTGTATGTCTCGAAGGTGGACCTGGCTACCATCATCCATGTGTTTGTTAACTCAAGTCTTGACTACTGCAATGCGCTCTACATAGGGCTACTCATGGTGACAGCTCGGAAGCTGAAGCTGGTGCAGAATGCTGCAGCCTGTCTCCTTACTGGGACGGGTCGCTGAGAGCCCATAACGCCAGTACTCTGTTCTCTGCACTGGCTGCCTGTAGTCTTCCGGGCTTGATTCACAGTGTTGGTGTTGACCTATAAAGTCCTACACAGTCTAGGTCCCACTTACCTGCAAGACTGCCTCACTCCCCGGGCTCTGGACCAGCTCTGTGGTCATCAGGGGGCGCCATCCTGGAGGTCCACCGGGTATTTCGGGGCCACGATGGAGAGGGCGTTCTCTGTGGCCGCACTGCGGCTATGGAACTCCCTGTTGGCGGAGGCCCGGGTGGCCTCGGGCCTCCCTGAGCTTCAATGCCAGTATAAAACCTGGTTGTTTCACCTGGCTTTTGGCGAGGTAGGGGGGTAGATGTGGTGGTGGAGGTTTGGGAAGGCGGTGGTTGGGTTGATTTTTTATTCCATTTGGGTTGTTATAAATTATATTTTATTGTTTCATTGTGATGATTATTGCATGTTTTGTGAATTTGTGAGTCACCCTGAGCTGCATAGTCAGGATAGGATGGGATTCATCCTGTCTCCACCAGTGGCCAATCTCAGTCACTTGGGAGAAGTACCCAATCGAGTCACTCACAATGGGCAATCCATTCCCTGTTGTCCACTCCCAGCTCCTAACAGTAAGAAACTACATCCCCTAAACCTACTTGGCTAACAGCTGTTAATGGACCTATTCTCCAAGAACTTATCCAATCCCTTTTTAGCCCAGCTATATTACTAGCCTTGACCACATCCTCTGTCTAACAGGATCAGCAGGGTAGAATTTCCCCAGTCCATCTCTCAGCATAGATCATTGACCAAGGCCACAAGTGCAGTTTCAGTACCATACCCTGGACAAATGCCAGACTGACATGGGCCCAGGAATCCCAAAGCCTTGAGATGCCTCTCAAGGCAACCTCCTGCTCAATACCTGCTCTAAAAAAGGGGGGTTAGAGATGGGGCAATGGCCATCCAGGGTGTTGGGATCAAGCAATGGTTTTTTGAGCAAGGGGCTGGACAACTGCCATTTTAAGGGCATCCAGTACCCTGCCCTCTTGTAGGAAGGTGCTGACAACCCCAGACAGCAGAGGTCTCTGTCTCTCCTGGCTGGGTTTCACCACCCAGGATGGGCATGGATCCAATTTACAACTGGTTACCTCATCAGTGGGCGACACCAACTGAAACTGATCCAAATATACAGGACAAGGCTGAGCCTTCACAACCTCAAACTCTGACTCTGCCATCAAACTAGCAGCTCCCAAGTTGTGGTGAATAGGAGTGATTTTTGTCTGCAAAGTGAATGATAAATTCTTCACAGTGAGCAGCAGATGGCACAACCTCTGGGAAGAGGTTACTTATAAACTGGTAAATGACTTACCAGGCTGTTTACTGGAACATCTTGGCTGGATGAGACTTTGCTGATGCTATGGTAGCATGCCATAGTCCTTCAAAATTAATCTATGGTGCAATCTGTCAGCTTCAGCCTGAGTCAAGCGCCATCTGCACTCTAACTTTCTTGCCCCCTGTTTCCTTTGCCTCAGGTCCCCTGTACACCAGGAGGACACATTCCGAGACTGCACACATTCACTGGCCAATTACTGCATGCTTCCAGCTTTACAGGACCAATCAGTAGTGGCTTTGAGGTGGGCATAGGGGGTGGCCCTCAGGCGGGCATAGAAGGGACATAACTAGGACTTTGGGGATAGCATCCCAGCAATCAGGAGACATAGTTTACACATCCAGGCTGGTCAGTTATCACCACAATCACATCCTGCAGCACTGTGACAGAGGACATAAAAGAATCTCTATTGGCTCTTTCCTAAACAGATGCGTCTGACTTTCTAGTAACAACTGGGGGAGAGACGTTGTGATGGTCACAGTACAGAATGAGTATATTTAGTTGACATTTCTGCTGGCTGCTTGGCATCACAAACCGCTCTTATACCACAGTGACACATAAGAGAATCCCTGGCATAGACTCCTTCTCTGCATATGCTGTGCAGGCATATAAAATTGGGACCCTTTATAAAATATTTCTGATATTTGGCAGAGATGATCCTGCAGATGTGATATACAGCCCTGCCAAACTTCATGTACACTGGTTGGACTACAAAGATGTTACAGTCAGACATACATTTATAAGTTAATTGCTTATACCACCAGGACCCTTTATCAATCCTTCTGAAAGTTGGCATAAATAGTAAATATAGGAAGGGGTATAAACTTGCCAAGTTTCATCTATATTATATGTGAGACAAAGAAGTTACAGTTAAGAATGTATATGAAGATTTTTGCAAAATAATATAATTAAACTGTTTCTAAAATTGTACTTCTTTATCCAATCTTTCTGGAATTTGGTACATTTAATGCCTTCCATTGGCGGTATACTCCCTCCATGATGCAGTCAAATATTATGAAAAACAAAAGGTTACAGCTGAAAATGTGTTTTCCATTGAAACCAACAGAAAATAAAAACGAAAGCAAAAACGAAAATGACAATTTGATATTTATGAAAATGAAAACAACATATTTAAATAACAAAAATGAAAAAACAAAAACATGGGCCCCTGGTGCACATCTCTAGGGTGCAGCTGTATCTATGGCCTTGGTCAACATTCTATTTCACAGTTTTACCAGGCCATCAACAGAGCAGCTGTCTCAGTCAGTGGGTGTATCCCCCAAAGCGTTCTGGAATACAATTGGCTACATTCACCTCTGAGGGTGGATCAACCTAACTGGCCCACCACCCCAATGGGGGCACAGGACAGCAGGGATGCAGTAATGATCCAGCCATGACAATGGTGTCTTTAGGACACCCCCAATAATCCAATCCCTGTTCTAGGCCAGTGCAAAACATCAAGTCCAACATGTGTCCCACCTCATGCACTGGGCCAGATATGATCTAAGAGAAGCCCATGGTTGTGAAATGGAGGCCATGAAATCACACTTTGGCCCTGAAAGATTAGCTTCAGCGTGAATGATGCCTGGCAGGAGGGGCGGGGTATACATTTTAAAAATAAAGTAATTATATATATATATATATTTGAAATTGTCCAAGACAATGTCTGAGCATCCTTAACACCACCTCTGAGACCTACAGAGCTAGATCGGTCAGGGAATCCATTGTGCAGAGTCGTGGTTGGTAGTGGTACACCAATAGAATCCCCAATCCTTCCTGGACCTCGAACACAAAGTGGACATGCTTTGAGTTGACCAGGTTAGGCACTGGATACCTTCTATAGGCCAGATTTTCCTTACAGATCACTGCCACTTCACCCCAATGACCTCCAATTTGAGATTTATGCTGTACAGAGTACCCAGCTGCCACCAGCTGAGTCAATACAGGCCTGGCTGCCCCTGGCTGCACCATCTGCACAGAGATCCAGCCAGATCTCTGTAATACACGTGAGGTCAGTGGCTGGAGAGGGACAGGGGAACAGGCACTACTTCCCTTTCTTTGTAACCATAATAACTTTTTCTCCACCCCCTGCCATACCTCCCTCTGCCAAACACAACCCCAATAGGTTGCTCACTAACTCCCAACCCTGAGGNCCCACATTACAATGAGCACACACACAAACAGGATACTTGGATCCATACATGGTAAGCTGCTTTGTTATTCAATTGTATGAAATAGCAGAATAGTAACTCACTCCTATTATACTTGCCATTGGCTGCAGGCAGCCAGCAAACATGCACACACTGTTTAGCGTATTTTTTTTCTTTTTGAGGATATTTTTGACCCAGGAAATTCTGCTAGCATGGGGCAATTTGGGCTTAAATTAGAGAGGAAGGAATAAATGCAGATCTCTTCTTCAGCTAATGAAGGCACCACATTAACAACTTATTCCTCAAAGTGCTCTACCAGGGCAAGCCCCATTCACCTGAACGGGGCTTGCTGTGTGATCAAAGAATTTGAGGACTGAGTTGCAAAGAGAAGAGGGAGCCTGTAAACAGTCTATTATACTGATATACTGAAAAGGTGCTGAAAACCATGGGACAACTGCTGAAAATTGTTGTAAATATCGCTAAAACTGCCATAACTGCCATAAATTGCCATGAACTATCATAAATGCCATAAAAGGTACGTACACTCCCATAAATTTCGCGACTGCCGTAAACTACCATAAAGTTTTGAAAACTGCCGTAAATTGCCATGAATTATCATAAATTGCTGTTTGTTGCCGTTGGCCCGGTAGCAAACAAGCTGAAAAAGCAGCAGCTGAAAAAGCAGCAGCCCAAAGCAGAATGGCAAACAATGCTGCCACTTCAGGCCTAATCCTGAGGGCCCTTATTTAATAGAACCTCTTCTTTATCAGCCAAGGGGGTAATTTTACTGGACTGGACGACCATTACCAGCTCAGGCCTTGGATAACTCAGGAGTTCTCCTTTAACTACAGTCTCCATATGCAATTCCATCTTGTGAGTACCCAGTGTTCCTACTTGCTCTAGGTTTCCTGTGACCCTTTTAAAGACCTTACGTCTTTTCTTTTTTGTTTCACCCCAATCCCTTTCTGTAGAGCCAGTTCAATTTCTTCTTGATGAAGTCCCTCCCTAAGACCACTAGGACTCTTTTTCCATTTCCACTCCATAAAAGAACTAGATGCATAGCTTCTGACTCTGATTCTGACCTTCCTTGTGTCCTCTTCTATCACTTAGGCCCTGGACTACTCCTTTCCTTAAATCCAGCCAATCCTGCTCTCCAACTTCGGCAGAGTCCTGATAGCCAGGATCAATATGCGTTCATTACCTTGAGATTGGACTACTGGTACACACTCTACATGGGGCTATCCATGGTGATGGCTCAGAGACTTCAGCTAGTGCAGAATGCAGCAGCCCATCTCCTTATGGGGGTGGGCTGCCATGAACACATTACACCGGTGCTCTGGGATCTACACTGGCTGCCTATAGTCTTCTGGGCCAGATTCAAGGTGTTGGTGCTGACCTTTGAAGTCCTATATTATATTATTATTATTATTATTATTATTATTAACAAACATTTATATAGTGCCAGAAGTGTACCTGGCACTTTACAAAGTAATCAAATAGATAAGGTCCCTGCCCCTAGGGCTTACAATCTGAGAGACAGGAGCTGGGGGAGAGACTTAGGAAGGGGAACAGAGGGAGAAACAAGGGGTCTAACATTCATGAAGATGCGAGGTATACAGCCTCAGTCCCACCTATCTGAGGGACCGCCTCAGCCCCCGTTGTCTGGATTGGTGCCAGAAATGCCTTTCTTTAAGTCCCCCAAGTTGTCTGGGAGGGGGTGACTATGGAGAGGGCGTTCTTTGTGGCTACCCATTGGCTGTGGAACTCCCTCCTGGTGGAGGCCTGGGCAACCCCGGACCTCCCCTCCTTCCATCGTCAATGTGAGACTTGGCTGTTCATCTATCTTCTTCACCAAAAGTGTGGCGGAAGGGTGGGGTTTGGGGAGGGGGTTTGATTTTTTACGTCCCCCATTATGGATGTGTTTATTTATATATGTGTTATTTTTTATATTTATACTATTTCAAACTTTTTATTGTAAGCTGTCTAAAGCTTCTTGGGCAGGGGGAGTGGGGTAGAAGTTATTTAAATAAATAAATATCCCCTTGCAGGCCATCAGATTCTCTTTTGTCGCTTCTCCCTCCATAACTTTGCTAAGATTTGCCCTTTTCTCTCTGTCTCCTCTGCCAAAACCCTTATTCATGCCCTGGTCATCTCTCGCCTCAATTTCTGTAATCTCCTTCTCACTGGCCTCCCCTGCTCTCCCCTTATCTCCATCCAAAACTCTGCTGCCAGGGTCATCTACCTTGTCCGTCGCTGCGGCCACGTGCAGCCCCATCTCTCCTCTCTTCACTGGCTCCCCCTTCCTGAACGAATCCTGCACAAGCTCCTAGTTTTCATCTATAAAGCTCTTCACAACCTTGCTCCCCCCTGCCTCT
>QEPC01015182.1:1823801-1845174 GCA_003113815.1 Sphenodon punctatus
CCCCCCCCCCCCACTCCCATGCGTGTGCGTCTCACACGAGAAAGTACCCTCCCGCCCCCAGCCTGTACCCCTCCCTTTCACAGAGAGGTTGTGGCAAACCTCTCAACAAAAACTACCTCAAGGCCATTCTTGGCACCCCCTCTGGCACCACCAAAGGGCAGCAACAAAGGGCACCCTTTGGTATCACTCTTTGGTGGCACCCACCCAGGGCACCTGCCCCCACGGCCAGCCTGGGAGCTTTTTATCCTGTGGCAGAGGCAGGCTGGGTCTGGGGATGATTACAGTGGTCAGAGGCCATGGAGGGGGTCAGGAGAGCAGGAGGAGGAAAACAGAACCCCCCCTCATAGTTTTCACTCAAATGCAGAGTAATTACTCATGAGGAGGCTAGCCTCAGGTTAAATGGTCATGTGAACAGTCAGGGATTTAGGTGTTAACTAACGTAACATAAAATCCTATGCATAGCATGCTGAATTTCTCTGTTTGCATGATTTCTTATCCTCTGTGAAGTATGTGTGGAGAGTCAAGAGGGAGCCCAAACCACCATTTCACATGTGGCCCCAATTTCCTGCATCTGGCATCAAGTGCTGCAGGTGTCACCAGAGACTGACAAGGAGGGACGCAGACTTCCTTCATCCATGACATAATGCCTCCTATCCCCACCTTCACAACCCACAAGTCAGACTTGACATAGACTTTCTTACAAACCAACTGGACTATATCTGTTCTCTCTCAACTACAGACCAGATGGACATCTCTATCTATTTGGATTGGGCTGACTGTCTCTTCAAGACCCTCTGTATGCAGATCTCTCCTGTTGTGTGTAGAAGGGAGGTGTTGCTGTCTGTCTCTCTGGGAAGTTGTGGATGGGAAAATGGTTGGAGCAGTTGTTGATGTTCTGCTCTTATTGGGTTTGACCTGTGTTCAGAGCTCAGGTTTCCACACAGAAATTCAGAATGACGTATCAAGTTTTGGAGTTGTATTCAGGGCTGCCCAAAAAGGGGGGCCAAAAAGGAGCAATTTGACCCAGGCTTCATGCACATGAGGGCTCTACAATGAAACTGGGATATAGATTTCAGCATAGCAGATGGTGAAGGTAAGGGGACCCTATGTGGCTTTCTACCCCAGGCCTCCAAGAGCCTCTGGGTGGTCCAGGCTGACTATGCCACTTGAGGCCCACTCCATGGCTGCTGCTATTGAGTAAGCATGGAGAATTCCCTCTCAGCTCCAGAAATAGCCCTATGGTGACACAGTGAGGGAGTCCCAGTGAAGTGTGAAACATCTCTACTTGCTGGCCCTTGCTGTTGAATGGAACCAGGAGCTCTTAGCTGTAGAAGTCTGAGATCAGATGACTTGGAAGGAAACGTAGCTGCCAAATCCACAATCTCTTCCACGGATTCTTCCTGTCATGGAATCTGACGAAGCATTTTCATTCCCCATTGTGCTGTGTTTGAAGCAGAGCAATCTGGCCTACTGGGTTTCAGATCTAAAGGGTCTGAATTCTCTGTACACGAATCAGCAATGAAACCATAGTACGGGTGGGCAGCAGGCACATCATCGTTTATTTGTTTGTTTCATTTACAAAAAAAACCTGTGGTTCCAGGGGTTTGTAAATAAAACCATTCATCTTTGGGGAGTAGTTTCTGTTTAATTGTTATTTAAAATAATTTTTAATTTGTTGGGGGGAAAGAAATCACTGCGTATGTGCAAAATAGTCACTGGACCATTCTGTGCATGTGCAGCCCTTTTCCAAAATAGCTCCGGCATTTGTTTTTTGTTTTGATTTAATTTTATTTTTTAAAAAAATCACTATACATGTGCAAAATGGTCCAGTGGCTATTTTGTGCATGCAGAGTGATTTTTTTTTTAAAAAATAAGCAACATTTAAAAAATAAAATTAAGGGTAAGTGCAAAATGACCACCAGGGCCATTCTGCAGATGCGTGTCCTTTTCCAAAATGGCACAGACGCTGTCAGCCCCATTTTGGAGAAGGGCGTGCATGCACAGAGTGGCCCCAGCAGCCATTGCACGCATGAACAGTGATTTTTTATTTTTACAACAAAAATGGATTTTCCTTAATTTTGTCTGTTTTTGTTACCTTTTGTCATTTGCTGTCATATTTTAATTACTAAAACAAATGAGACGTTGTTCTTTTTAGTCATTAAAAAAAAAAAAGAGAGACAAAAATGAATGTCACACCCCTCATTGGAAATTATTCTGTGAGGAAATACACTACAGAGCTCGAGAGAGAAAATTGGGAGAAAAGAAGAAAGGGATTTAGACTCATAACGCAAGTGCCACGAACAATATTGGGATACCTCAGGAGATGCTTTCTTGGGACATTGATAACTGGCTTTTTGTGGTTGTATCACATATCAAATTCAGGATTAAGCTTGTTCTCCACTCTTGCCTCTGTCTCCTTTATACATCCCAAGGTTCCTACTATATTATTGGATATCTGTGTTCCACATTACTTCCCTCGTATCTACCAACTTTTATTAAGATGCAGAATCTCATTTTATTTATTTAAATTCAATACCCTATCCTTCCTCTAAGGCTCGGGGCAGCTTACAACACAAAAATACATTTAAAATCTTTTTTAAAAATCCACCCTCACCCAGCCCCTATCATTTCCTGACAAACGCTTTGCCAAAAAGTTGATAATGGTTTGCTCATGTGCAGTGGCATCAGGTTCTTTAGTATCATTCTGGGGTTATTTCCGGAATGATGACGAGCTATTTTATAAAAGCAATTCTGAAAGCCTGACTGCCTCCTCTTTGTTCTTTCAGAAAACATCTCTCAACCACGGATCAAATGGACATGCAGCACGAAAACCGTGACGTGCGAGGTGAAGCGTCAGAAAAAACCAACTTTTCAGTTGTCTCAAAATACTGAAGGGGGCAAAATGAAAGAACCCAAATTTGTAAATGACACGTGGACGGCTGAATGGAGGGTGAAAAACATCTCTGGGAAGTTCAAATGTATTGTGAGTGAAGAAGTGCTAAAGAGGACTACTGAGCAGCAAGTCAATTGTTCAGGTACAAGTCTATAGTGAAAAGAAGCCTCCCAATCAGAGCAGGAAAAAACTTACAAACTTGCCGGGACCTATAGTGCTCACAGTCCCAGAGACACATCAGTTCAATATACTACTACTGCTGCTTGCTACTAAAATATTACTACTTCTTCTCCTCCTCCTCTTACAAATGCTTCGGTCTCAATTAAAGCTAGACTTGCCACAGAGATTTTCCCCAAGATCTCTAGGGATGGTGGGCAATAGTATTAATCCTCATCACCATCATAGTAGAAGTTAGTGGGTGATTCTTACTCTTCAGTAGTTGCTTATCAATGCAGCTCAGCACCTTGCCTGGGACTGTGAGTAGGGGGAGGCCTGAAGCGGCAGGTGGCACAAGTGACACATAAGGGAGAAATTATTAGGCCCAAGAATTTTATTCTCCCCCCCCCTTGTATCCACAAAGTCTGTGAAAATGCACCAGGATATGCACCAATTCTTTTTGGAGAAACAAATAATCCTGCTCTTCATCTAGTAGAAGTTTTTGTCCCATTGAAAGCTATGGGACTATGTTGCCTTACATCAGTTGAGGATCTATGGCCCTTTTCACACAGACACGCCAACAATGATAAAATGGGTGCTACGTTTTATTATGCAAGTTGCAGGGCTACAGGTGTGCTCTATGGGTGCCCTGCAACATGCATAATAAAATGTAAAACCCAATTTATCAGTGTTAGTGTGTCTGTGTGAAAAGGGCCTACCTCCTAATTATTCTTCAATGTGGCCTGGCAAGTGAATTCTACATAGATACAGTGAACTGTGCTTTCTTGGGACATTGATAACTGCGATAGTCAAGTTGACAGAATTCTGAGAAAGGTTGTTCCCAATGCTATCATTGCGATGATGATCATCTCTTTTTTAAAACTGGGGCAATTTGGGATATTTTTACATCTCCTGAGGTGTCCCAATAAAGAGGCTTTTACTGGACTAGAAGCGTGGCTATTTTGAAATAACAGGACACTCTAGAACCCAGGAATCAATGCTGTGTTTCCTTTCTGTATAATCAACCACTGAAGAAAGAATTTGTTGGCGCATCCTGAGACAGGAGGACACCAAAGCTGGGGTTTTAAATGACCGCACTCTTTATTATGCCAAATCTTAATTAGAATAGGTGCGGGAAATTGCCTAATGTGATTCGGGTCCAGTACTTAACCTAACTGTCAACAAACTAACCCCAGGGGTGGTTTTGATATACCCTCAATTACCATCCCATTATTGAACACGTCTCCCACCCCTCCTGTGGCGCCGGCCACAGGTGAGGGGGACCAAAGTCCTTCCGGACTCAAGTAAGAAGGAAGGTGCCTTCAGGCTGGGGACCATACCAGTCCCTACCACCCTAGCTGGTCACCCCTCCCAGGGAGGCTACCCGCTGCTTGCCGTATCCTGCTTTTGCGGTAGGTGTGGCCTCCCCATCTCTTAAAGAGAGGACTCCCACTTATGCTAATCCTAATATATGATCTCAAATTGCAGTACCGGACCCCTGCAAGAGTGCGACAAAGTTAGAAAGAGCAACACAAAAAGCCCAGCCCTCAAACCTAGAAAAAGTGTGTGTGTGGGGAGGGGGGGGGGGGGCAAATTGAATCAGTTACCCTACACTGTGAGGAAGGTGAAAAATGGGAAACCTCCCTCAAAAATTTCTTCCTGGCCCCAACTTGGTGACCGGTGAGACCCACAGTGCTTGGGGAGGGCGGTTGGGCACTGCTTGATTCGGCTCCAGCCCACAACTGAGGCTGGAGCCCGTGTAGAGTTGGATTCTGCCCCAGGCCGGGCTAGGCTTTCCCGCCCTAGCAATGCCCAGTTTTTCCTACCGTGCTGGGGAGGAATCTTTTCCTGTCCTGTCCTGTCCCCTGCTCCTGAAGGGGAGTGCAACAAGGGCCCTGTTGCCCCCTCAGTTTTTGGGAAGGGAGGCAAAGACCATTGTCAGTGTAGTTTTTAAAATACAATCATAGCAGGGCGTCAGGTTGTGAGAAACACATAAACCATATGCTACCTTGCTTCATGCATAGGCTAGAAAAACAGAGGCTGGGTTGTTGGCTTCTGCTCTCAAACATCCTGGTGTCTCCTTTTGTATTACCCTCTTCCAACTTTGTTGCCCTGCTTGAATATCTTGTGTTCATCAGGCTATTTACAAGTGCCACTTCACAATAATATAGAAGGGGACAACCCTTTTGAAGAATTTTTTTTTTTTTTTTTAAATACACCAATATGGAACTTCACTACAAATGAACCCAAATATTCTTTACATAGCTGCATGAAATGACCTTTTAGTATCACTATTTACAAATTTTATACAGTTGGCACTTTCAGTTACAAGCCAGAGCTGGAGGAGGAAACTGAAATGCCAGGAGACAACCTGTTCTCACATTTACGGCCCAGTAGAAGGCTCTCCTGAAAAAAACAACTTGATTTCAATAGACTTACAGCTCTATTTTTTAAAAATGAATTCTGCTCCAGCACAGTCATCCTGCAAGAAACATTTCAAAACTCTGGGTAGAATCCTCCACCAATTGAAAATGGGAGCTAGGTCATCAACTTTAATGGACAGAGGGTTGTGCCCTGTATTTTCCCAAGATATTTTTTTTCCCCCTTGAAAATATGATTGGAGGCAGAATTCTTTTCTTGAAACAAGAATTAAGATTGCTGTCATGGTCTAACATTTCGAACCAGACCTTCTGGGTCCCCTTTCAAACTCTGACATGGACGTGCCTGTGAACCTGCCCTTCTCTTTGTCTCTAAAATGGGTATAACACTTGGCCCCAGTGTCTCATAGGGGAGCAAAGCTTAACTGTGAAAATGCAGCAAAATTCTGGGATGAAAGGTACGATCTAATTACAAATGACGGGACCAGCTAGAGCAGGGGCAGGTGGTGCAGCTCCATGAGCATAAGCTCCTCATGCAGATGCATCCCCTGCCACTGGGGGAGTGCAGAGTGTGTATGTGTGGGGATTAATCTTCTGCTCCAGGGCCCATTCCAACCAAGCTTGTGCCTCAGATACAAAAATGATTGACATTATAGTTCCCTGGGTATGAGCCCCTCTCTCTCTCACACACACACACACACACACACACACACAGTTCCCCATGCTGGAACTTAAATCATGTCTTGGACTTGCCTGTAACTTGTTTTTTTTTTCTCTCTGAGCTAGGACTGGATATGTTTCTGATCCTGACTATTGCGGGAGGTGCAATTGTCTTTGTCATCTTTGTGGCTGTGCTTATTTACTGTATCAGGAAAAAGAGGTCTCAAAGACGTCAAGCACGAGGTAGGAACTTTTCCTTTTGCTATCTGGTCACCGTAAGTCTTTCAACAAATCACCCTGCCTAGGGAGAAAGGTGGCACTGACTTGCTGTGAGAGAGACCTAGCTCAAGAGCGGTCAGACTGTGGAATTCCACTCTTCAGCTCTCCATTTTAATTTTGGTTTTGGTGTGCTGTGTTGAACTACTACCACTTAGTAGGCCTAGGAGAGCAGACCCTGCAAAGGCTTGCCTCAGGTCAAGGATGATTACTATTTATTTACCATTTATATAGCACTTCCAGTGTGCTTTACAATCTTTGCCTAGTTCACCCTCACAACGGCACTGTCAGGTGGGTGGGTCATTTTATAGATGCGGAACTGAGGCTGAGGAATAGTGACTTGCCTAAGGCCACCCAGCAAGTTCATGGCTTTACTAAAACAAGATTTAAATTCTAGTCTCTAACGTCCAAGTCTAACATCTTATCCACTACGCTACAATGGCACTCCCTTATGTTGAGAAGACCCATGATTATTATTGGACTAGCCACAGTTTAACCAAAATACTTGGAATCTCACCAGCACCTAATCTCATTTATATCAATAGAATAAGGAAACGAGTGGCTGTGTTTGAAAATTGAGGTGCATCTGTACAATGATTTAGGGGCGGGGGTGGTTGTATTTTGAGAACTCAAAAGACCAGATCTTCATGAATGGCAAGTAGGCACTTTAATAATGGTGTCTCAGGCTACTTCCCCAAACTGTAAAATACCCGAGGCCACTAATCCTATTTGGAAAATTCACTGTAAGATGCAATGCTGCATTTCCTTGTAAGCCTGCTGAATCAGTCACTAATACCCTGCAGGCTTTGTCACTGGAGATGAGGAGAGGGAGCTGCAAGAGAGGGAGCTGCAAGGTCGGATTGCAGATGATAGAAAGAAACAGCGGGAGCTTCCTCGTCCCCCAGCACCAATCCATGCTCCCCAGAAGCAGCAGCGCCAGAGACTACCTCCGCAGTGTCAATCCCAACAACCACCAGGGGCCCCACGACCCAAACCACGTACTCAGCAGAAGCTACCAAACCACATCAAAGAAAGATTGTAAATGCTTGTTCTGAAGAGACAGACATTGTGCCAGTCTGCATCTGTGGAAGCACTGGATAAAGCAACCTCACAGATAGCCAGGAATCCCCTAAGCTTGCTACACCGTTTCCCCAAAGTGGCATGAACTCAAAGAGTGACAGCTTCTTTGAGTGGAATCATTGTACGTATTGTAAGGCTTACATGGAAATCCAAAGTGACTCAGGCACACAGCTTTGGCCATTCTCCCCTAGTGACATGCGTGCTATTGCGGGGCTCATCCCATACACTTCTACCAATGCACATACACACGTCCCTCTAGTCTAGCTGCTTCACCCGCTCATAGACAACAAGCGTAAGTCCTTGTGCACTCCAGTGAAGATTGGGCACATGGGACTACGGGCAATACTGAAACTTCTTTTTAGTCCCAGTGCTGCAGTGGCATACAGTCTGTTTGTAAAGCACATGCTGCATACCCTGGGAGAATAGAAGCCAGGGACAGTGCCACTCAACAGCCAAGGACCACACCCCCTCCCATTGTCTCACTCGTTTAAAAACACCTACTCTTACACAACTGCCACCCCAGAATTCCAGCTGCTGCTTGGAATTAGCACATCAGGAAGGTGATTGGGTGACTGGGTCCTGATTCGTGGGGTGGAGAGTGTGGGGGCTGGTGTGGTAAGTCCTCCCCCCCCCCCCCCGAGGGATTTCCGAGGGCCTGCAATGGAGAAAATGCAGCTGCAGATGGGACACAGTGAATGGATTTTCAATGTCAATAGTAAGTTCAGGTAGTTCTACAGTGCCCAGTCCAGGGAAATTGGGGGCCCCGTACAAAATACTAGTGGCATAGCCCCCCTTCTCGCAGACTAATGTCTGACCGACACAAACAGACTCCCCCAATACAAAATGTTACTGTAATTCATTTTTTATCAGTTACATATAAACATCCCATTCAGGGAGGTTGGGGCTGCCAGAGCACTGCAGGGTTGTATGTTCCACAGATGTTATACCTAACATGGTTGTTGCGTGGATTACTTGTTTAGTTAATGTGTTAATGGCTAGATGTCAATTCCAAAACAAAAACCTTACGGTTTAAAAATATGTTAAAGGAAGGACCATTTCTAAACAAAATTAAAGAAATTAACTCTTAAAAACATTTCACAAAATTAAGTTTTGGGAAAATGTAACTCCCAAAAGCATGCAAATTACACTTGCATTACAAAACACATTTAACAACATACAATGCAATAAAACAAACCCCCAAAAGCATGGAATTTATTTACACTTCGTTATCTCCCTTGCGTAACATTACATCATGAAGACACCAGACATACTTAATTTATTTCCATTTCGTACTTACCGTACATGCTTCCTCATTTACTTATTTGCAACTAATTAAACTACAAAATTATTTCTTTAGAAGCTAATTTATTATCATGTCACCTACAAACATTTTTTACGCCTTAACTCTCTCCTTTTGCCCAGGATGCAGGTGTGAGCGTAAACGCCCAAATACAGGAAGAATTAATTTATAATTATTTTTACATTGATTACAAAAGGTATTTACAAATGTTTTGATAAAGATTTAAAATAAAGTTTATATTAAAATTAGATTTTAAAATTGTTAATTATATGTTTATATTAAAATTAGTATTACACTGTATTTTACTCCATTCACAAGTGGCATTTTGTAAAACCCACCCCTTTTCAATTGTGTTGCCAGTATGTTGTCCCCTTGTCTGGACAAAGGAAGTAAACACAGCAAATGAATGGCAGGGTCCTGTAACTTTAGTTATGCTGTTTTCTTAACACAAGCTGCATTTGACAGCTGCTCCACTGCACATGCACCAGATTTTTAATACAGCAGAACTAGATTTTTAATCTTTAATTACTCTTATTAGAGTCACCAAACACCATCAACCCAGAACAGCACTTCATCACCATCTCAGGCTCTATGCCTGTGAAGTCTTGGGGCTCAACCCATCTGGGCAAAGGAGATATGAATCATAACAAAAGGCCGGGATGGGGAGAATTTGACCACTGCCTATTAACAAAATGAATCTTCTTCAAATGTTGCATAAATGACCCTCCCACTTAGTAGTATTAGAACACATGGTTAACTTTTCAAAATGAAACCTTAAGCCATCTTTTTTTTAAAAAGGCATTTCTAACTTGGTGGTTTATAATGGTAAGTGGTCCTGCCTTTAACTGGTTAAAGTGAATAAATTGGTTTAATGTTAATGGTTAGATCGTTAATGGTCATAGTTAATATGTTGAAATGCGAGGCATCCTAAGCCTGAGGGAAAGGGTGGGATACAATTGAAATAAATAAAATAAAATTTCTAGTTTACTCATGTGATGGGAGACCATTTCCTGAATTTGCCACAGACCCTCCATAGGTGCTGCATTTAAGGCTCTATTACTGTATTTTACACCAGTGATTCTCATACTCGTGTTGTCGTTTCAAATTGATTCATGCACCCAATGTATTGGTGGCACTTGGGGCCCTGTGCGGTTGTACCATCGGCACATGCTTGGATCTGCCCCTCCCCCCGACCTGCAATCACAATTTCTATACTGAATGGTCTCAGATGTTACGTCAGACTTGTACTTGCCAAAACAGTGATGCTTGGTTCATTTAATCGCTCTGTGCACATTAAATTTAGAAGGATATTTTTGCCTGTCATATATTCCTTATTTTAAAAAGTCACTGCACACCTCTGGAATCACACAGCCTGGATCATGATTCACAAGGCCAATGACCTGATGGGATTTAGTATCCACTGATGTGATGAATTTACTGTTTCAGAATAATAGCAAGCAAACAGCAAGTAGTCTAACCAATGAATAGCTGCTCTGTAAACTTTTGAATGTCTCATCACAAAGCCATGTCTTGCTCTCCAAACATTTGTGGTTGGTTGCTGAGGTGGATACATCATTTTGAGCCTGTCATGTGTGTCATTGGGTAAATGACCGAGCCTATCATGTGTATCATTGGGCATGCCACACATGATGTTGGCATGCCACTGTCACAGCTTGGGTCTGGACCAGGTCAGGCAGCACAACAAATGGGATGAATATCAATCCCATGGTGCTTTTCATCCGTGCTCAGCGCACTGATTTCTGGCCATGAAGAAAATCTGTTTGTCTTCATTTTTCTGATTTCTGAGTTGAAGAAAATGGAAACTTCTCCCTTTGTTCTGCGGGTATTTAAACTTGGCACACCACAGCGCATTGTTAAAGGATGAAGGCGGTAATATGATCGCCCCACAGTCATGTGCTACAGTAGATACCATAGAGGCAGAACTGCATAGAGAGGATGTTTGCTCTTATCAGAACACTCTGCGATACTAATCCCGGGATAGTTGACTATCCCAGGATAGTCGTTTAGGGTGTTTTCATACGGACACTTATCCCAGGACTATAGTGTTAATCCCTGGATAGTTTGTCTGTCTAAAAGCTGCGTACAGTGATTACAGTTCCAGGGTAACAGAAAAATCCAGTGTTTACAAAACCCAGTTTTTGAGGTTTTGTAACATCCAGATGTTAAACTATCCTGTGATTATGTGTCTGAACGACTTATCTCAGGATACTCAGCTATCCCGAGATTAGTGCCACAAAGGGTGCTTTCAGATGGACAAACTATCCCGGGATAATTAGAGTAATCTCCGGTTAATATTATCCCAGGATAACAAAGTGGTACCTGTTTAGACAGACATTTCTATCCTGGGATAACTTAATTCTGGGGTAGTCCATGTGAACAGTACATTGTGATTAGTAGGGATGGGACTATTGGTATCGGATTAATCTGATAATGCTGATAATTGGCAATATTGGATTAATCCGATAATACCGATAATATTGGTATCGGTATATCTGTTCTTTAACATTGCCGATTTTTCAGATCTTTAACATTGTGGCCATTTTAAGAATGGCCGCAATGTTAAAGATTAAAAAAATCAGCAACGTTAAAAAACCGATATGCCGATAAATCCAATATCGGATTAATCCGATAAAACTGGTAACCGATCATTTGCCGATACTTCCATCCCTAGTCATTAGAGTCTCTGGGATGAATTAAAAATCCTGTGGTGCTTTTCTGCCAAAGTTCAGCGCAATGTTTTCTGGGATTCAAACTTCATGTCCTTTCTCTGCAACGCCACATCCCTTGTGCAGCTGAGCATCCTGAGCAGATACCTTGCTGTTGGACTCTGTGGCGCTAATCACCGGGATAGTTGAGTATCCAGTGATATGTCATTCAGACGGACATTATCCCGGGATAGTTTGACAACTGGTTGTTATAAACCCCAGCAATTGGGGGTTTATAACAACCTAATATTTTTGTTATCCTAGGATAATAATTACTGCTGACAGCGTTTAGATGGACAAACTATCCTGGTGGTAATGCTCTACTCCTGGGATAAATGTCCATCTGAAAATGCCCAGAGTCTTATGGCAAGAGCTGACATCCTCTCTTGGAATAAAGTTATCACTAGTTATCCAGTCTAGATCAGTTAATAAAGTTATCCAGTCTAGATCAGTTACTAACACTGGGTACTACTGTTGCATATTGACAAGGATCATGCAATGGATCCTTTGTAAACATGACACACACTTGGAGTGTTTAGAATTATGTTAAGAACAGTACTGCCAAACTTACTTTGCCTTTAAAAACCCAGTCAGGCATCCCTCCCTCCCGCCTTCAAAATCATGAGATTGGCAGACTATCATTAGATTTTCACAATAACCAATTTGGGGTTCGTTCTACTTGCCTTCTGGTGTTTCAGACTTCATGGGTCACATTTCTTAACAGTCTCAAGGGCAAGGAGTGTTTTTAAAATAAATAAATGTTTTTTAAAAAAGAACAAAGCTGCTAATTGATACCAAGAGCTGCCCCCCCTCCCCAAGTCTCATTAAGTTCATGACATACTTATGAGAGCTGGAAACACCACGGCCGCTTTTAGACTCGACAAATTTGTGCATGATTGGTGAAAAATGCGCGTGTTTTAATGCTTGTTTAAACACCTAAACCATTTTAAATGCACATTTGCCATGATCGTGTAAAAGCCCAAACCGTTTTGAATGTGGTTTTGTCTGATTCCAAACCGGTTTTGAGCCCCTTTGATGATCGGGGGATGCCAAAACCAGTTTTAAAAAATGTGCATTATTTTAAAACGACATTCAAAACGGTTTGGGCTTTTACACCATCATGACAAATGCGCATTTAAAACAGTTTAGGCATTTAAACGACCATAAAAACACATGCATTTTTCACCAATCATGTGCAAATTTGTCTCGTCTAAGTGTGGAGCACAGTGCTATGCCAGGCAGGTGTTCCAAGTCTGATTGTCAGACAGGCAGTGCTAGCACTCGGCTTCTGATCTGGGGAGTGCAACAGGATTTGGTCTGCTGCTCTGATTATCAGGAGTGCTGTACACTGTCCTAGGGGAGCTATATGTCCTCTCATTCCTTGAGCTGCTGAGAGAGTTGACAGCATGTGCCCTTACTGGTCCCAGCATCCTGCCCATGCACCCCCTCTCATCTCTCCCTGCCCTGGGAGCACTGCACAGGCAGAGGCCTGCAAGCTAGCTCAGACTGGTCAGGAAGCACTGAACCACATAGGCTGTATGTGCACCAGAAGTTTCCTGTAAGAGTTTTGCTTTATGTGAAGCTGTCTCACCCAACCCCATGCCTAGAAGCAGTCCTGGCCTGATGCTCTTAGCTGAAGGCATCCTCTTCACAGATGCATAAGAGAGAGTGCTAGAAACAAATGGGTAGGAAGGGTGGGCCAGATTCACTCTTGTGCTCAGACCAACAGAAGGGAAGGAGCATGCTTGTCTCCTGTTTAGAGGCTTGGCAGCTTGAGCTAGGGATGGGCGAACTCAACCAGTTCGGTCGACCAAACCGAACTTCCAAACTGAACTCAATTTTTGAACCGAACCGAATTTCCGAACTCGGTTCTGTTCGCCATTCCCCAGCCAGAGCAGCTCCCAATGCAGACCATCACAACTCTGAGGAATAACACTCTAATTTTAAGATACCAATGAAATGAATCTCTTTCAGGGAGAGGGCTGGGAGCACAACAATGAACTATTAACACACCCAGCCAGTTTGAAATGTACCTCACAAAGTAACTCAGCATTTTTGCCCCTCCCCGTTCACAAAGGATGCTTCAGACTGGAGCTGCCTGTTGTCAGCCAATTTTACAGAGACCAGAAAGTGCCACTGCTTGGGAGGGAAAAATCTGGGCCTTTCTTGGTTGTTCTTTGCTTCTGTTTTTGAAAGCTGAACAAGGTACACTCTTCCTTCACTGCATCGTTAGTCAAATAGTGTCTCAGGTTTCCCTTCCAACATCTGTCCCTGTTGTAATAGTAAACTGGGTCAGACAGGTCACTCTGGGTCACTAAGGTTGCCGGGGAAGTCGGTCTGGCTTGGCATGCAGAGGAAAAGCAGCATGTTTCTCTGCAACTGTTACCAGCATTCTTCATACAAACACTGCCCTGAGGCAACCTAAAGTAGCCGCAGCTGTAGACGTGACAGGCTGCCATGGAAACCAAGTGACCACAGCTGCCTGGAGCAAAGCAGTTTACCAGGAGAACTTTTTACACACAAACGTACACACAAACGAAGTTCTACGCAGAAGTTCAAAGATCCGGATGTTTAAGATCTGGGTGAGTGATTTTGACACACACAGAAAGTTCAGGATGTAACAGCAAACATCCAGGAGAAATGTGTTTAAAAACACCCCATGTGACTTGAGTTTATCACTGAGTGGACATGTCACTTCCCCTTGAGTATGGGATGTGCAGTTCTTCTCTTAATTTTGGCAGCTGTACCTGTTGTTACTTATATATTTTAAAATATTTTTTCTGTTATATACGGTGTACTCTGGATTATGGCAAGAGTGGACATCTGTAATAAAAATTGAATTGGTTGAATTAAACATATTAGTCAGATGTTTCTTCTATAATTAAAGTTGTAGAGCTTTGGAAAGGAAATCTAAAGGCTAGAGGTTTTGGTTATTATATAGCACTTTAAGTTTTCAAAGTGCTTTATAATTCTTAGGCCACCCACACAACAACTCTACAGAGTGGGTAATTGTTATTCCTACTTTATAAGTGGGGAGCAGAGAGGCCAAGGGCATCCAATGAGATCATGGCTAAGACAGGATTTGAACCCTGTTCTCCCAAGACCAACATCTTATCCACTGGGCTATACTGGCTCAAGTCTGAAGGGATATTATATGGGGGTGATTTCTTTAAAAAAAAATTTTTTTGCTTTTTAAAACTCCACTTCTCTGGCCACACAGTTGCTCTCTCATTCTCCTACTCCCCAACCCCCTTTCACTCTAGTTTCCTACCTCCCGCTCACTCGTTCTCTTTCAACAACCAACTGTTTTAGTCCTTGCTTTGAATAAGATGTGGTTTAACTGTGAAGTGCAGGGCTCTGATGGGGGAAGGCAGGGAGAAACTGGGGCAGAGAAGTGGCTAAACTGTGGTTCACATCTGCTTATTCATCAGTTGCAGCAAGAAAGCCAAACCAGCCTACTTGGGCTTTTGTGGTTCTGGTTTGGGTACTGTTGTTCAGACTGCCTTTGTTGTCTGTGTCAGCAGTGCATTGGTTGAGATGGCAGGAAGTGATTACAAGCAGCCTCCATGCAGAAGGGAGTTTGAAGACATTGTTTTTCCCACACGCTTGTCAGCCCACAGAGAGGGGAGATGCGAGTCTTACTCTTAATATCATCTGGAGACTGGCTTCTCAGCCCACCCCTTCCCCAACACACAGTTGTCTGCTTCCAGCTCTAGCTTCTCTGGGTCCTTTCAAAAGGCAAGAAGAGGCCAGAGATTCAGCTACTACTCGGTAAAAAAGCTGGATAGTTCTATGGGCCATCATCAAACAGAGATGGGTCTGATCCAAAATACCCCTGAAACTTGCGGGTTTCAGATCTGGATCTAAGCTTTGCAGATAGTCCTCAGCTTGACAACAGGCTGGACCAAAACTGCATTTATTGAAGGTTGGATCTGAACTCTGTGACTTATACCCATCTCTGCTTTGCAGGAATTATTAGTGCTCACACTTCAAGTCATAAAATTGGTGGCCTGACAGCATCAGGCAGAATTCTCACACTCTGTCAGAGATACACCCAACCCAGTGACAAAGACAAGATGCTAGCAATCACATTCCAAGAAGAAAATAAAGCTCTATTGCTGGGTGTTGTACCAGAGAGGAGGTCAGTGCTTCCTTTGCCCTGATTACAGGCCCTCCAGCACTATTACAGGCAAATTAAAAATATTAAATTTCTATAGCACTATCAGTATTCTATGTGCTTCACAATCTTCATTTCATTCACCCTCACAACAGACTCTGTTATTCCCATTTTACAGATGGGGAGCCGAGGCTGAGAGAGCAGGACTTGCTCAAGGCCACCCAGCAAATCCATGGCTAAGAGAGGATTTGAATTCTGGCCTCTCATGTCCAAGGCTATTTATTAACTAGGTTACACTGGCTCTTGTTAATTATTAAGAATGGGGTTTGGGCTTTTTTTTAACGTTGGAGGCTTTTGTCCCAAGTTGGACTTTCTTTTAATCACAGAAAGGAAGGGCTCAAATTGAAAGCTACTCTTGAAAAGGAGGAATTAAGCAGTATACACGTGAATTTTAAAAGTGCAAGGAGAGAGTGGCTTTGCACAGAGGATGGGGGAAAGTGGTCTTTAAGAGAGCAAGCAGGTGCATGTGGTGTAGAAAACTGTCTTAGATAGGAGTGGAAAGGATTGCTCGTCATATTAGATAGATCAGATGGAATCACAGTATTTCTAAAACAGGAGCTGTTATTGTTATATGAACAAAGGCGTATGTTTCAGGGAAACAGTTTCCACAGAGCTTGATTTCCTGTGTAGTAGTTTCCCTTTGGTTGCCAGAGACCCACCCTCTCTGGGCAGGCTGTACGTCCCCCCTCCCCCCCCCCACACCTTAATAAGGACCAGCTTCTCAAATCAGCTCAGAACCACATTCTCAAGTGCTCAGCAACCCAGACTAGTCCCAGGTTTTCTTAACAAAACCCCAAGTCCCATTTACACCCTAAAATAAAGCTGAGATTTTTCAGCTGTGCCACGTTCCAGATGTGTCACTCAAGGTCAGGTTTTTTGTTTTTTTAAACAAGAGCTCAGCATTCTGAGTGACAACCCCCATGAGACAAAACACGCAGCATTTGTCTTTGGGAAAAACTCCGGGAGGCAAACATTGCGCGGCTTTTGTCACATGGGAAAACAAAGCCATGTGGCTTTGGCTCCAATCACGCAGAGGTTACAGAACTCTGTATCCTCTGGAGCCAAAGTTGCACAGCTTTGTTTTCCCACGTGACAAGAGCTGCGCAGCATTTGCTTCCCAGCGTTTTTCCCGGAGCCAAATGCTGCACATTTTGTCTCATGAGAAAGCAGTCCAAGTGTCAAATGACAACCAAGCTCTTTGAAAAACCTGCCATCTAGTGGAGATATAATGTATTGTACGTGAGCACATCCTTCCAACAGAACATGGCGTTGCAGCACCTAATACATTTATTGATATAGCAAAAAGTCTTATCAAACACAGTAAAATAAAAACATACACAGAACACATAAACATATACACAAAAACAAATGGACAGAGGGCAATTTGAAGTTATCCATAGTAAATCCATAGCCGGTGCTGAAGCAGAATGGGCAACAGTTGGAGCGACGGTGGCACCGCTCTCGCACTGAAGCCGACAGATTGCAGCATAGAGCTAGTTTATAAGCCTATGCTGTAGCTATGAGGACAGCAAAAAAAAAGTTTCTTGCTATCCTCATAGCATCCGCTAAGTCCCGTCCAGCAGAGCTTTTCCAGGTGGTGAGGGGTTTGGTCAGTCCAGCCTCCCTCCACCTAGGAGTGGAGTCATCTACGGCATGCTGCGACATATTTGTGGATAAAATTGCTCATATTCACTGTGACTTCGATGCTGCACTTATTACAGTAGGAGAGCCAGAGGTTATGGAAGACCCATCTTGTCCAGTTTTGCGGGATCAATTCCTGTTGGTGGTGCCCGCTGATGTGACTGGGGTCTTTGGGGTGGTTAGGGCCACTTCTTGTGAGTTAGACCCGTGTCCGTCCTGGCTAGTGAAATCTTTGCAGGGAGACAATGGGGTCATTGCTGGCAGGGGTGGTCAATGCCTCCCTCTGGGAGCGCAGAGTGCCGGGCTGCCTCAAGGAGGCGGTGGTGCGGCCTCTGCTCAAGAAACCACTGCTTGACGTTGACTCCCTTGCCAGCTATCGGCCTGTCTCTAACCTTTCCTTTTTAGGGAAGGTTATTGAATGGGTAGTGGCCCAGCAGCTGCAGGGGCATCTGGATCGCATCGGTTTTCTTGATCCGTCCCACTCAGGATATGGCACCAAGACTGCGCTCGTGGCCTGGGTGGATAATCTGTACTGAGAGTTAGATCGGGGTTGGTTGACCCTGTTGGTGTTAGATCTTTTGGCTGCATTTGATACCGTTCACCATGAGATGTTGGTGATGTGCCTGCAGGACTGTGTAGAAGTGGGCAGGAGCGGGACTGTTCTTGAATGGTTCTGCTCATTCCTAGCAGAAAAAACTCAGCGAGTGGTACTCGGAGAATGTTTTTCATTGTACTGAGACCTCTCATGTGGTGTCCTGCAGGGTTCTGTCTTGTCCCCTCTCCTGTTCAACGTGTATATGCAGCCACTCGGTGAGGTGATTAGGAGGTTTGGTGTGCGGTGTCATCAATATGCGGATGACACCCAGCTGTACCTCTCTTTTACAACAGACCCAGGCCCTGTAGTCTCGGTGCTTACCCGGTGTCTGATGGATGTGGGGGACTGGATGAGGGCCAACTGACTGAGGTTGAATCCTGACAAGATGGAGGTGATACTGGTGGGTAAGGCAACAGGAATAATGGCCCCTGTTGTGGACGGGTGTGTGTGCGTGTGCCTGTCCCACATTGGTTCCCCAGGTGCAGAGTCTGGGGGTGCTCCTTGATGTGCAGCTCCGCCTGGATGCCCAGGTGGAGGCTGTGGTGAGGAATGCCTTTTGCCAATTACATCTGGTGCAATGGCTTTGGCCGTGTTTCAGACCCTGACCTGGCCACCCTCATCCATGCTTTCATCACCTCTAGACTATGGTAACGCGCTCTACATGGGGCTACCCATGACAACGGCTTGGAGGCTGCAGCTAGTGCAGAATGCGGAGGCCCGTCTCTTGGTGGGATTGGGCTGGCGGGAGCACATAACACTGGTGCTCTGTGCTCTGCACTGCCTGCTGATAGCGTTCCAGGCCTACTTCGAGGTATTGGCTTTGACCTATAAAGCTCTAAACGGTCTAGGCCCTGCCTACCTGCAGGACTGCTTCATCCCCTGGGTGCTGGATCGACCCCTGTGGTTGTCCGGGGGTGCCCTGTTCGAGGTTCCCTGAGTTTTCCGGGAGGCCACGCAGGAGAGGGCATTCTCGTGACCGTGCCAAAGCTGCGGGACTCCCTTCTGGTGAGGCTGCAGCTGGCCCCAGACCTCCCCTCTTTTCAGAAAGGTTGTAAGACCTGGCTGTTCCGGCAGGCGTTTGGTGGGGGAGAGGGGTGAAAGTGTGGAGGGGGGCGGAATGGTGGTGGTGCTAAATGTCACCCTCCTTTTTGCAGTTTTAACAAATATTTTATATTGAATTTTATTTGTGTTTTCATCCTGATGGCAGGAGGGGTGAGGTATTAAATTGTAAAATAAATAAATAAATAATTATTCACAACATTTTATAAACCATGCCCTTATTTTCATTGCTGAGGCTGCAAACAATGCAACTGCAACAGTTACAGAATCACTCTTATCTATACTTATCTGGACCGGTCAGATCTGGCTGTTCATCCAGGCCTTTGGGGGGAGGGGAGTAAAGGGATAAGGGGTGGGATTTTTAGCCAGTGGGTCTTACCTCTTTTTATTGCATTTATTATCTTTGTAACCCAACCCCTTTTTATATATTTTTATTTGTCTTAACTTATGTAAGGTGCCCCGAGCTGTCGTGAGGCTGGATGGGGCGGGGTATAAATAAAATAAAATAAATAAATAAATAAAGCAAATAAAACTAATTTCTGTAAATTGGGTTCATCTTTATCTAGATTCACAATCTTGAATAACCTAGTATGTGCCTCAGCATAAAGGGGACAAACCAATACATAATGAACTAGATCCTCAACCTCGTCCCTCCCACACACACGTATAAACGGCTGGGATCATTCACTCCCTTCAAGCGACCTCGCATTACTTCCAAGGGCATCAATTGCAGCCGGAACACTATAAAAACTTTCCTATACAGCGGATGGATCAATACTGATAAGTATTTAAGTCCCACAGACCTTGTGTCCCAATCCTTATACCATGGCAGAGTTTTAGACTTGCATGCCAGGGCTCTGTGTGTTTGCAGCTCTATGTCATAGAACATTTGTTTAATTAGTTTCTCAGCCTCCTTAAATGGGAAGGATAATAAAAAAAAAACGGGTGAAAAACCTAGTCTCTGGACTGTCCTCTTGACTGATATTGCACCTATGTGCAAGAAGGGCATCTCCGAAAAAGATCTAGCAGTCAGGTGTGATGGAACAGAAAAATGATATAGCAATGGAGAGAACCATAATATATATATATACACACTTAGATAAAAAACAAACAAACAACTTCAGTTTAAGGCAGTGGAATTAAGGCTTTTACAAATTCACCCATGCTCCAAAAAGCATGAAAATTGTAAGTCAAGGCTCCCGCCTTAACTCATGTGCCATGTAACCAGTAAAGACACTGTACAGTCTCACATTGTGCTCACTTACAACTAGGCTCCATGCACCCACACTTTGCCTTGGTCTTTCAGCCCCAAGCCTCCTCCTCTGGAGGTTGGGGGCAACACTGAAGCTGGAGACAACAATCTCCTCCCTACCCCAAAATTATGTACTTAATATTTATTATTATTTTAGATTTTTATCCTGCCCTTCTCAGAAATGGACTCAAGAGAAGCTTACAAGCAATAAAATACAACATACAGAAAAAACAACCCCAAACCCACTAGCCACCCACATGTGATCTTGCTCTTCGCTATGGCCAGGGACCCAAGTTGACTGCATTGCTGCAATTTGCAGTGATTTTTGCAGAATCAGCCAATCCTTGCAGTACCAGGCTGAAATTGCAGTGACATTGCAGTGGGGGCTGTCTGCAGGATCTTTAAATCCTGGCTCAGGCATAAACCTGTCACCTGACCCCAAACTAAAACTGCTGCTGCAGCTGCCATCTGTCCGGGAGCTGTGACCATGACCAGAGGGTAAATAGGTCCCTGGGAGATGAACTGTGGGTGGGTGGGGTCTGAAGGCCCTATTTTGGGTGAGGGAGGTCTGGGGTTTTAATATAAAGGTGGGGATTCTGGGGTGCTGAAATTCCAGAGGACTTGAGTTGTGTTTGATTAGCAAAGTTGTGATTCTATGTCAAACCTGTTGCAAATTTGCTTCCCAGCATGCAGTTATGTAAATCAAGTTAATTATGCAAATATTAATGCTTGCAGTGAATTTGCAGAATTTGGCTTCACTGGTTGCAGAATTTAAGATTTTTTGGTGCAGTGAAATCGGGTCCCTGACTATGGCCACAATTTCTCCTTCATTTATAGCTCCTTTCTCACCCAGCAGTTTGAGGGCATCTACTCACTGCACAGGTGATTAAGGGCAGGCAAATATTTGTCCTAGCATGTCATGCATTGGAGTACATACTGTACTGTGGGTGTGGGAGGACTGATGGTAATACTACTGTTTACAGTCAGGCTTCCCTGCTTCTGCACTAACTCCCCTTCATTCCATAGCCCCCTTGCTCAGTACTTACAAAAATAATCCCTTAGCCTCTACAGCTGTTTATTTTGGAACGTCCTTTCTTGAAAAATATTTTTAGTGTACCATTGCTACAATGGGTGTACGGTAAACAGATGGATGTGGAGGCTGCCTGCCCCCCCCCCCCCC